>JASDDO010000024.1:829535460-829918582 GCA_030015575.1 Agapanthus africanus | reverse complement strand
TTCTACATGTTTCTACACTCATTTTCTCTCTCTTTCTCTTCCTCCATGCCATGGCCAAACCCTCATGGTGGCAGCCCCAATTTTTCCTAAGCTCATTTTCTTTCAAAATCATTCAAAAATTCATCAAAAATCCAAAAATAAAATCACAAATTCCTAATCCAATCTCTACTCATTATTCTTTGGCTTATAAGCTTGGATCTTGGAGCAAAGTTAGCATCTTGGAGGCTAGGTTGCATATTTGATCTCATGGTTTGGAGGTATAATTTTAAACCAAATTTTTACTTGATGTTTAATTACTTCAATTCAAATAATCATGATGCTTAATTAGGTTTTAATTTCAAATTTGAAAATTCAAGATTAGGGTTTGTGATAAAGTGAAGATTTTTATCAATTATTCATGGTTTTAATGAGGAGACTAACATGTTAATGGAATGCAAAACCTAATCTAGTTACTAGTTGCTAATTGTTAGTTTAAAATTATGCTAATTATGCTAATTTTGCTAACTAGGTTTTTAGAAATTGATTAAATAATTTGGATTAAAATATAATTAGGGTTTCATGATATTATTAACATTATAAATTGTAGTTTAATACTTTAGTTCATGCAAAACCAATGTTAGTTGTTGAATTATGAATTTTGCTTTAAAAAGTGTTTAAATTGGATATTTTTGCAAACTAGAATTTTGGATTTAATACAAATTGATGAGATTAAATTATGGTGATGGTTTATATGACCTAGTTATGATATTTAGTGAATATTATGGTCATTAGTTTTGTTAAAACATCAAGTTTCGAATTAAAACAAAAATTAAGTGCTTTCTAGGTTTTCGGAAATAAATCGATTTGATTTTGAGATTTTGATGAGTTGAAATCTATTTCATATTACAATTAGTGATTTGTGAAACCACGATTGGTGTGTTTGAGTTTTTCTTGAACAATCGGCGTCTGTACGCCGATGTCGAGAATTACTGGGTTCTTTTACATGAGCGGGTCATAGGTTTTAACCTATGCGCGTTTCGTGCGCCGTTTTGGTTTTGTCCGCGATTTCGGTTTACGATATTATATATGTTTGCGTATAGGTACCCCTCACGTGGACTTCGGAGGATGAAGAAGAGGATGGCGGTATCGACTTCGGCAGACAAGGACCAAGTGAGTAGATGTATATCTACGAGGAAAGTCGGGTGGATGGCGTATAGCACCCCCGCAAACGTAGAATAAAGATATTATATATTATTATTAGGATGTCGGACGTGACCTTATATTCTTGGCGAGTAGGGTACTATTAAAGACTTTAAGTTGGATTAGACTGATTTAGAAAGACTTAACCAGAGGATGATTGCCTTGGAGGGAATTCGTAGGTTTCATGTAGACACACACGCACGCACACACACATAAACTTGACTGGGTGTATATGTGTATATATCTATATATATAGGAATGTGTGTAGGTGTGTATATATATATATAACATATACATGTGATACGAGGATGTTATATGATACTTGGGGATGAGTCGATATGATCGGGCATGATGCCGTGAGATATTTGATATTATAGCGGATCGTTGGGCAATGAGAAAATATATACCTATACGATGAAATGTGTGATGACATTGGCATGTATGAGACTTAAATCAGTAACCAGATCATGATATTGTTTGACGATGATACCATATGAATGATGATATATATAGATATGATAGTTGACAATTGACCGAGATGTGATATGAGATATGGTATGATAGTTATAACGGATCGTTTGGGCGATGTGCGTTTATATGTGATGATTTGTGTTGATGACATCGGAATATACGAGACTTTAGAATAGTACCTAGATTGTGATATTGATTGATGATGATACCCAAATGAATGACCTATATATGATAGCTGACCCGTACCCCGATTTTGGGATGCCATACGATGGATTTTACCGTACGAAGTATAGATGTGATGATTGATCCGCATTCTTGACTTGAGGAAGTCGTACTTTGTACGTGACGCTATTGAGGCTGGATCGCGACTGCTAGAGATATCGACTCAGACTTTAGGTGGACCCATCTTACCTATCGACTAGCTTCTTTAGTTTAGTCTCTTAGTTGGTTAGATAGATACTGGTTAAGGCTCGAGTCATACCTATTTTTTCAAAACTAACGAATCGTGTGCATTTTTAAAGACAGCCTGGGGGATACTATGGATTTTTCAAAGGACACATCTTTTCTATAAAACCCCGTAGCCCCTACTTTTCTGAAAACCACGATTCGTGCTATTTCAAAAGCCAAACTGTATGACTCGTAGTTGGATGATGTATATTCTTCAGTGTTATGGTTACTTCATCATTCTTCACATGTTCATGTTGCTCTCATCGCATTTTATGCTTATGCACGTGTTTTCTTTAATAATTATGAACCCTGCTTGTTAGGACACCAGCACCATTACCGATGATGCGCATGTTTCACATACACTTGTTTGCCGGCTCACACACATCATCATCGGTAATTACCATGTCACGTACACTTTAGAACATATCATCTCATTGATATAATCAGCTAAATGCTAGTCACTGCATAATATTTGCGTGATTGCTCTCATGTGTTAATTTAGAGATTGCATTCTTTACATAGATACTCCATGCATTCATGTATTCATTCATGTACTATTCTGGGGCTTTATACCGATATCCACTATTTACTTACTCTGGATTCTTGGATTTCGGATTTCCATGAGATTTCTGGATTTTGGGGAAAACTGCAAGAATTTTATAAAACTTTATCATTATTTAAAAATAGAAATTTGCGGTTTTCTCATGATATGATGTGTGTGGCGTTCACCATGAGTTTTCTCGGTTCTTGAGCTATATATATACCCGATTCGAGGAGGGGATGCACGTCTGCGGGTACATGGTGAACCGGTGCGGTACCCCGGGACAAGAAGATCACAGATGATGGCGTTGAGCCCGGCAGGGGAGCACTACCGACCGGTTATTGTTGTTGTTTTTGGACGCGGCGGATATCCGGAGGATACCGGCCGTAGTCGTGAGATTGGATAATAGGGGCCGATCCAGACTGCCGGAGCCCGAGATACAGAGATATTTAGATTTGAGATACAGAGATATTGAGATTTGAGATACATAGATATGAGATATTGAGATTTTGAGATATACCTATTTTGTGTCGATGCTTGACACGGATTTCTGTTGATTTCACTGATGAGGTTTCAGTCTTATTATACAAGATGCATTGATGTTTTTCTTATATCAGATTATTCAGATTTCGTGGTTAATTTTCTCATTCATGATGCATTCATACATCAGATATGTGGCTCACTGCTGTTTAGTGACACTGACATGATGCACTGAGTATTGCACTTATGCATAGATTATTACCCTGTCACTACTAGATGTCTAGTGATATATATATATATATATATATATATATATATATATATATATATATTATGACCTAGGAGATCGTCGTGCATGCGATTTCTACTTGCAGATATCTTCTATTCATGAGTTGGCAACTCACCCCCATTGTGCCAAATTTTCTTACAGGTTCAGATGTACAGGTTTCCTTAGCGGCTTGCTGGCACACCATTTCTTTCAGGGTGATTGCTTGGTAGGTTGGTTCACTTGTATCGTGACCGCCGTTGTACTTTTATTTATTACATTTGTATCTACTAAGCTCCATCAACCAGACTTATATTATTTGATAAATTTAGAAGACCAGTTGCTTATTCTTTCAACCTTGGAGTCGCGCTTGTACTATTATGGTTTTCTGGTGGTTTGATGGTTTTCTTTGAGTTTGGATCCTCGCCCTTCGGCGTTGTATATTATATTACTTGCGTGGTTGTGACCGCCAATTGGCGAAGAGCTAGCTCCCGTTTGGGGATGCCTTTTTATTATTGCTTATGTATATATTCTTGTTTGTACCCGTTTGGGGCCAGTTTTTACAAAGGAGACTTTGTCGAAATTTTTGAGAAAATTTGATGTTGCTTTTAAACATATTTTCCTTCACTTCTTCTTTTAAATGGTTTAGATTTCTGGGCTTCGGCTTACTTAGATTACGTTATGCCTTTAGACGTTTCGTAATTTAAGTGCCAGTCACGTTCCGTACCTTCGGGTGGTGACATTATTAGTAATACCTTGCACTGCTGAACCAAAACACTAGAGTTCAAATCCCATTCCCCACATTATTTTTAATATTGTTTCTTTTAATTTTTAGAAGTTCAAGGGTCTACATGTGCATAATTCGTAAAAACACCACGTCACACTGAAAACAAACTGTACTAGGGGGAAGACAAAACGACGGCGGTCACTTGACGGCGAGCCCCGGCCTGACTCGGCCGACTCGGCCAGCCGCTGCCGGCCGAGTTGAGCCGGATCAGCCGATTCCCTTCTGTGACCCTCTGTCTTTTTGTATTCTTATAACTCCTGCACACTTTAAAACACCTGCACATTTCCAGAGCCTTTTAAATCCAATTAAAATCCCATTAAACCATATTTTTAATACAATTTTTATTACATTTTCAATTCAACTTTTCACCTACCCTAACACTAATCTTTCCCTATAAATATCAACCCTAAACACACACCCCTCACTCACAATTCTGTCCAAACTCTCAAGAAAACTCTATAGAATTCTAGTGTGCATTTGGAGTTAGCAAAGGGCGAAGCTCCGGCGAAATTCCGATGACGACCTTAGGAGCTCCCGGCGACGAAACGACGCACCGGTGCCTCCTACCGCTTCCTCTCCCTCTTCTCTTGAATCTAACCCTGTAAGTCCCACCTCTCTCTCCTATCCTCTAGTCTTAAAAGTCTTTTTAATAAAACCCGACGGAAGCGGAGTTAAATCCGACTTCCGATTCGGTTTTCTTTATAAAGTTCAATTTTCCTTAACACAACCATATTAAACTCTTATATCTTGACTATTAATCACTAACAAAATATGTTGAACAAGTTTCATTGCAAAACATTTCATTTTGTAACTTTTACCGCTCTTTTTTAGTAAAATACCATGTAGTTTACTTTCTATTTTAAAACATCGTTAATCTTATTATACCTTTAATTAAATCACGAGGTAATAACCTACCTCCTCACAACACTCATATGCAATATAGCACAATACCTTTCGGGAACATAGAATACGAAAAAACGAAATTTTACATATAAATACCATTTACTATTAAAACTGTTTTCTATAAGATTACGTATTTTTTATAAATCTTTATAAAGCGCCGCTACAACCCATTTTGGAGAACCCGACTGGGATGGTGCGGATTATCGCACATCCCTGGGCTTATTAGTGTGAGATGTAGACCTCCGCAAGGAGCATTCGGTCTCGAAAGATTTGAAATACAAATATCTTAAGAAAATGAGATTTCTATAAAATAATAAAATTATTTTCATAAATATATATGTATATATATGTATTATCAAAATACCTATTTTTGATATAATATAAATATTCCAACTTTTCTAAATCAAAAGAATCACTTTACATGAAAATATCATGAAATTCCATACAAGTTCAATATTACAATTAAATACCCTATATTATGAAATTAGGTTATTTTCACTAGAAATATCACAAATATAAATCTACATCTATGAAAACTCTAAAGACGATAATTAAATACTTGGGGTGTATTTTGAAAATTATACAAAAGTATTTTTACATAAAACCCCCTCAAGTTCTATAAATTACCCTAAGGACCCTAGTAAATATAGGTTTAAGTGGAACCAGTCTCTTGAGCCTCAGGGAGCCGGAGATGTGGGTGCTTGCCTATTTAAGGTAGACAACTTAACGACGGTGTTATCAACACGATAATCGTCTTTGAAAAAGACACAAATCCTGCCGCCCATGTGCAGCGGTTACCGATAACATCAAAACCTAATTCAGGACTTCAATTTCTCTTTCTAATTGTTCTGACTCAGACCAAGTCTCATTATTATAATCTAACTTGAATATGATTCAATTAAATCTACAATACTACAATTCAACATAAATCCATGAATCCATATATTCAATATATTCAATCTATATTGATTGAACCGAACCATAGATATACTTCCATTTACATGATTCTCCAGTTACATCCATGATTCTCTAGTAATCCATTTACTGATATCATGGTTTCGGTAAGTCATCCAATTATAAATCTATATTACAAGACAATTCAAGTTGCAATACAATACAACTATACAAACAAGATATCACGGAGTTTAAGGGGTAGATTGGTACGGAAGGTGTTAAAAGTGGCACGAGACTGTAAGTTTTAAGACACCTAACCTGTATTTCCGTTGTTGTTGTACCATGGCATAAACGATTTCTTGTACTATACGTACCTCCAGTCTCTGGCATATAGAGACTCCTTTCGTATACACTGGCATTCTTCTGTACCAAGCTACAAACAACAACGCTAACCATATAATACAATTTTAAAAGCTACTTTCTCTCTCTGTCTATTCTATTTCTCCTTTATATTTGGGACTTACCGAGCGATTGTTCGCTGACGACATTCCTTCTCTTTCTTGTTTGGAACGTTGTCAGGTGATCTGGATACTCAGGAGATCGATCCTACCAACGAGGACTTGGTCAGCTTGCCCACGACCCAGAGCTCTAGCTTCATTGTACACATTTTATTTCAGTACTTTTCATTTCTGTTATGCCACTGTTTAGGCATTGCTTTCATTCAGATGTATTTACTTTTCCATGCATTGTACAAAATAATGTTAATAAATAAAGTTTTTGTTCAGTTATATCTACTATCTTTGTCTCTTATGCATTTTTATTTATATTGCTTAGGTACGCTTAGCATATTTACTTCAGAGTAAATACGTAGCGGCCAGTCGCGTCCTCTGCCCGTATACTGGGAAGCGGGGCATGACAGGTTCAGTCAATACAGATTGAATAAATTGAATATATGGATTCATGGATTCATGTTGAATTGTAGTTTGTACTTGAATCATATTCAAGTCAGATTATTATAATGAGACTCAGTTTGAGTCAGAATAATTAGAAAAGAAATTGAAGTCCTGAATTAGGTTTTGATATTATCGGTAACCGCTGCACATGGGCGGCAGGATTTGTGTCTTTTTCAAAGACGATTACCGTGTTGATAACACCATTTGTTAAGTTGTCTACCTTAAATAGACAAGCACCCATATCTCCAGCTCCCTGAGGCTCAAGAGACTGGTCCCGCTTAAACCTATATTTACTAGGGTCCTTAGGGTAATTTATAGAACTTGAGGGGGTTTTATGTAAAAAAAATTTTGTATACTTTTCAAAATACACCTCAAGTATTTTATTATCTTCTTTAGAGTTTTCATAGATGTAGATTTTATATATGTGACATTTCTAGTGAGATAAACCTATTTTTCATAATACATGGTATTTAATTGTAAAGTATTGACCTGTATGGAATTTCCTGGTATTTTCATGTAAAATGATTCTTTTGACTTAGAAAAGTTTGAATATTGATATTATAACAAAAATAGATATTTTGATAATACATATATATTTATATATTTATAAAAATACTTTTTAATTTATTATTTCCTAGAAATCTCATTTTCTTAAGATATTTGTATTTTAAATCTCTCGAGACCGAATGCTCCTTGCGGAGGTCTGCATCTCACACTACTAAGCTCAAAGATGTGCGATAATCCGCACCATCCCAAAAGAGTTCCCCAAAATGGGTTGTAGCGGCGTTTTGCAAAGATTTGTAAAAATACGTAATTTTGTAGAAAACGGTTTTTTATAAGTTTTAAAGGTAGTTTTATGTAAAACGGTATTTCCCGAATCTATATTTCCCAGAAGGTATTGTGCTATATTGCATATAAGTGTTGTGAAGAGATAAGTCATTACCTCATGATCTAACTAAAGGTATAGCAAGATTAATGATGTTTTAAAGTCGAAACTATACTACATGGTATTTTTACTGAAAATGTATGATAAAAATTGCAATATGAAATATTTGCTATGAAACTTGTTCATAATATTTTGTTAATATTTAATATTCAAGATGTGAGAGTTTAATATGGTTGTGTTAAGTAAAATTGAACTTTATAAAGAAAACCGAATCGGAAGTCGGATTTAACTCCGCTTCTGTCGGGTTTTAGTAAAAGAAGTTTTAAGAATAGATTAGAGAAGAGAGATGTGTGACTTACGGGTTTAGAGTCAAGAGAAGAGGGAGAGGAAGCGGTAGGAGGCGCCGGTGCGTCGTTTCATCGCCGGGAGCTCTTACGGTCATCGTCGGAATTTCACCGGAATTTCGCCTTTCGCTAACTCCACTTGTACACAAAAGTTCTAGGAATTTTCTTGAGAGTTTTGGACAGAAATTTGGAGTGAGGAGGGTGCGTTTAGGGGTAGTATTTATAAGGTAAAACTAGGGTTAAGGTAGGTGAAAAGTTGTATTAAAAATGAATTAAAAATTGTATTAAAAATATGGTTTAATGGGGTTTTAATGAGTTCTGTTCATGTGCAGGAAATTTAAAGTATACAGGAGTTTCCAGAAGACAAAGAGGCACAAGTTTCATGAAGAGTTAACTCGGATCCGGCCTCGCCGGCCGAGTCGCCGACCCATGTCGGGCGAGTCAGGCCGTGTCTCACCGTCGAAAGTCCGTCGTTGTCTGGTTAGCACAGTGGGGTAGTTTGTTTTTAGTGTGATTTTTGGTTTTACGGGTTTAGCACGTGTAGACTCTTGGGATTCTAAAAATTTAAAAAGAAATCAATATTAAAAATAATGTGGGGGATAAGATTTGAACTCTGGTGCTTTGGTTTAGCAGTGCAAGGTCTTACCAGTGAGCTATAAGCTCCTTCTTGCTATTAAAAAGCAAAACAAACTTATAACTTGTGCTCAGGCAAAAGTACCCCTTTTCTGTATTTTTGAAAAAATTGTACAGAAAGTTAGTACAGAAGGTTAGGGTTGTTACATTCTACATTCCTTATAAAAATTTCATCCTCGAAATTTGTAATAGGAAAGTGTAACAGATTTAAGAAAAGTTTGATGACTGAAGTATTGATAGTGTATGTAAAAATAAAAAAGTGATACAAGGGTTTTAAAAATGTGAAAAAGACTTATCGGTGTTACGTTGACCTACAGGCTCGGCTTCTACGGCTGCTAATGTGAATGTCTGTCGCTGTGGTACATTCCTCCTAACTGGAGGCACATTCTTTCCTTGGGGCCTGTTTCTCTGCCCTCGAGGCATGTCCCTCGTTGCCTGTTGGAATTGGCGAGTAGGCGGTGCAGGTGGTGGAGTTGTGAGTGCAAGACGAGGTGCAGGAGCCTGGATAGCTGGCCGCTGCGGGTAGTTGATGGGTGTGTGATCTGGGTTGCTTCTATAAGGACAGTTTCCAATTCCGTGATTGGATGCACCACAAACTAGACACAGGCCTTTTGCACGCCTACAGTCCTTCCACAAGTGTCCCTTTCTCCTGCAGTAGTAGCAGAAGTCTGGACTTGACTGGTTATTGGTTTCTTCTGATCTTCTGGGTTCAACAGTTGGCCTTGAAGAGGCTCCTCCTGTCATCTAGTTGGCAGGGCGCTTCACTCCGGCAGATTGAGGTCCGTCCTTTCTCTTTACTACAGCCTTGTATTTTCGGGCAGCCTTCAAAGCCAAATCATGGGTTGGGAAATCCCCTGTAGCTAATGCAGCTTGGATTTCCGGGTCCAACCCTTACTGAAATCTTCTAGCTCTGATCTCAGCAGTCGGTATGAGATGGGCCGCAAACCTGTTACGGTCTTGTGTTAGCTGTGTAGTACGTGAAATATTGAAGAATCGAATTATTGGGACATGTCTTACCGACTGAGCATGGTGAACCCAGCGTCATACCCATCTACTGACTTGGTCTACATTGAACCTTGTTGCAGATGGATGAACTGATGTTCCATATCAAAGCGGGCAGTCTCAGGGAAATACTTTGCGTCAAACATGTCGCGGAAAGTCTTCCATTCGATAGGTTGGTCAAGACGGCTTTCTTCCGCCTTCCACCAAACCCGTGCATTGTCCGTGAGCTGCAGCTTTGCAACTTGGACCCAAGCTATTTCTGGCACTTGTGCTGCTGCCAGATCATCTTCGATACTCTGAGCCCATTTTTCAGCTTCCAGTGGGCTCTCTTTTCTCGAAAAGTTCTTGGGGGTGCAGCGCCCGGAATTGCTTCACTCCGATACTTCTGCCTCGGGACGGTTCATTAAAAGAGCAGTCTGCTACTGCTGTCCTTCCAGGAGGCTGCGGATTGCCTCAAGCAGAACCGTCTGCTCGTTGATCGGAGCAGGGACGGCTGGTGTGAGTGGTAGTGGTGGAGGTGTGTTGTGGACATTGGTGCTGGTGTTGTTTGGGGAATCCATAACCTTGGAAGAAAATTTTGGGTTAGGACAGATTCAAAGTAAATGATAAGATTCAAGGAACATGAATTGTAAAGAATGTTTTCAGTTGCTGTTTCTTGTGTTTATATTGCTTAGGATTTCATGCAGAACTGACATGCATGGGCCACCAACAAAACCTGTCACGCCCCGCTTCCCGGTATACGGCGAAAGAGACGCGACAAGGCCGCTACGTATTTACTCTGAAGTAAATATGCTAAGCGTAACTAAGCAATATAAATGAAATGCACAAGAGACAAAAGATATAAATGAACAGCAACTTTATTTATTCACATTCTTTTACAATATATGGAAAATTAAATACATCTGAATGAAAACAATGTCTAAACTGTGGCATAACAAAAATGGGAAGTACTGAAATGAAATAGGTACAAGTGGCTACAGTTCTGGGTCTTTGGTGTACTGCTCAAGGGCTTACTCCGAATGCTCCTTAATGGTCTCGTGCTCTAGTGCGTACGATCCACCTGACAACATTCTAAAGAAGAAAGAGAAGGAACGTCGTCAGCGAACAATCGCTCGGTAAGTCCCAAAGATAAGGGAGAAGTAGAATAGACAGAGAGAGAGAGAGAGTGTAACTTTTAAAGTTGTATTATGTTGTTATAATATTGTATTTAGTATTAACGCTGTTGTTTGTAGCTTGGTACAGAAGAATGCCAGTGTATATGAGAGGAGTCTCTATATGCCAGAGACTAAAGGCAACTGGAAGTACAAGGCTCCGTTAGAATGCCCGGAACAACGGCGATTATATTCAGGTTAGGTGTCTTAAATCTTGCAGTCTCATGCCACTTTTAACACCTTTCGTACCAATCTACCCCTTAAACCCTGTCTTGATTGTATTGTTTATATTGTATTGCAACTTGTATTGTTTTGTAATATAGATTTTATAATTGGATGACTTGCCGAAACCATGATATCAGTAAATGGATGTAACTGGAGAATCATGTAAATGGAAGTATATCCATGATTCGGTTCAGTCAATACAGATTGAATAGATTGATTATATAGATTCATGGATTCATATTGAATTGTAGTTTGTACTTAAATCATATTCAAGTCAGATTATTATAATGAGACTCAGTCTGAGTCAGAACAATTAGAAAAGAAATCGAAGTCCTGAATTAGGTTTTGATGTTATCGGTAACCGCTGCACATGGGCGGCAGGATTTGTGTCTTTTTCAAAGACGATTACTGTGTTGATAACACCGTTTGTTAAGTTGTCTATCTTAAATAGGAAAGCACCCATATCTCCGGCTCTCTGAGACTCAAGAGACTGGTCCCACTTAAACCTATATTTACTAGGGTCCTCAGGGTAATTTATAGAACTTGAGGGGGTTTTATGTAAAATAATTTTGTATACTTTTCAAAATACACCTCAAATATTTTATTATCGTCTTTAGAGTTTTCATAGATGTAGATTTTATATATATGACATTTCTAGCGAGATAAACCTATTTTTCATAATACATGGTATTTAATTATAAAGTGTTGACTTATATGGAATTTTCTGGTATTTTCATGTAAAGTGATTCTTTTGACTTAGAAAAGTTTGAATATTGATATTATAACAAAAATAGATTTTTTGATAATACATATATATTTATATATTTATAAAAATACTTTTTAATTTATTATTTCCTAGAAATCTCATTTTCTTAAGATATTTATATTTTTAATCTTTCGAGACCGAATGCTCCTTGTGGAGGTCTGCATCTTGCACTGCTAAACCCAAAGATATGTGATAATCCGCACCATCCCAAATGGGTTCCCCAAAATGGGTTGTAGCCGCGATTTGTAAAGATTTGTAAAAATACGCAATCTTGTAAAAAACGGTTTTTTATAAGTTAAAGATAGTTTTGTGTAAAACGGTATTTTCCGAATCTATATTTTCCAAAAGGTATTGTGCTATATTGCATATGAGTGTTGTGAAGATGTAGGTCATTACCTCGTAATCTAACTAAAGGTATACCAAGATTAATGATGTTTTAAACTCGAAACTATACTACATGGTATTTTACTGAAAAAATATGATAAAATTGCAATATGAAATATTTTGCTATAAAATTTGTTCATAATGTTTTGTTAATATTTAATAGTCAAGATGTGAGAGTTTAATATGGTTGTGTTAAGTAAAATTGAACCTTATAAAGAAAACCGAATCGGAAGTCGGATTTTACTCCGCTTCCGTCGGGTTTTAGTAAAAGAAGTTTTAAGAATTGATTAGAGAAGAAAGAGGCGGGAATTACGGATTTAGAGTCAAGAGAAGAGGGAGAGGAAGCGGTAGGAGGCGCCGGTGCATCGTTTCGTCGCCGGGAGCTCTTACGGTCGTCATCGGAATTTCGCCTTCCGCTAACCCCACTTGTACACAAAAGTTCTAGAGATTTTTTTGAGAGTTTTGGACAGAAATTTGGAGCGAGGAGGGTGTGTTTAGGGATGGTATTTACAGGGTAAAACTAGGGTTATGGTAGGTGAAAAGTTGTATTAAAAATGTATTAAAAATTGTATTAAAAATATGGTTTAATGGGGTTTTAAAGAGTTCTGTTCATGTGCAGGAAATTTAAAGTATACAGGACTTTCCAAAAGATAAAGAGGCATAAGTTTCATGAAGGGTCAACTCGGATTAAGCCGAGTCAACCCGGCCTCACCGGCCGAGTCAGCCCAGTCAGGCCGGGGCTCACCGTCGAAGGTCCGTCGTTATCTGGTTAGCATAGTGGAGTAGTTTGTTTTTAGTGTGACCTTTGGTTTTACGGGTTTAGCACGTGTAGACGCTTGGGATTCTAAAAATTTAAAAAGAAATCAATATTAAAAATAATGTGGGGGATGAGATTTGAACTCTAGTGCTTTGGTTCAGCAGTGCAAGGTCTTACCAATGAGCTACAAGCTCTTTCTTGCTATTAAAAAGCAAAACAAACTTATAACTTGTGCTCAGGCAAAAGTACCCTTTTTCTATATTTTTGAAAATATTGTGCAGAAAGTTAGTACAGAAAATTAGGGTTGTTACAGACGTACTAATGGCCGTGGGGCAGACCATCTCCCCTGCTAGGATGAGAAGTGTGTACACTAGTTTACTCTGGAGTATCGATATCCCGTCTCGATAATCCTACGACTAGAGACCTGTATAGGATGTGCTTATAGACTACCCAGCCCCCACTAGTGTGACTGGCATCACAACGCTGGTAATCAAGCAAAAATCTTGAGGGCTCTACCAATATGTATAAGCGATATGCTAAAAGAAACACATGCACATATTGAGATAGAAACAAATCAGGTAATATACTACCATTTTGAGCAAGACTGTTACTATATCCGTATATATCCCAAGCTTCCAATATATAATATACAAACCCGTATTATACAATAATGGTCTCTAGGGCATATAACACTAACACCATTCTCACACAATCTTCATTATACATCTTCTCTGCCTGGCGTTGATACCATAAAAAGGCGCATTTGAATATTTGAGGTATAACATGTCCTCCATTCTCGACTTCCTTGTTGACCGGTTGGTGTTATTTAAACACACCGTCCTCATTGCAATTTAAGTTGTTTCCATTTTCGTCGTTTCTTCTCTCAACCAAACTCTGATGCCAAATTGTTAGGATTTTTTATAAGAAAAGAAAATATAAAGCACAATCAAAACACAAATAAATTATTTTAAAACTTCTCTTCTTTATTCAACTTCAATACGGAATACAAAATTTTCTTCTATTCAATTCTTCTTCTTCATATCATACAAAATGCCCTAATCAATCTAAATTTCTAGGTCTAAAAAATTCTAAACATATTTCTGCTAGAATACCTAATTTAACTAATTTAGATCTAATCAAATCTCCCAAAAATAATTTTCAAACAAAACTTCAAATGTCTTTCCAAATAAACTTTCCAATTTAAGCTTCAAATGGATCTTTCTAATAATTTACGGCTGACTGACATAGACACCTTCCTCACAAATGAACAGATGTCTGTAGTTCAATCTAGTTTTCTGTTGATCACTTTTACAGACGTCTATAGTCCGGAGGGAGACGTCACTGTCCTTCAAAACTACAAGTCAAACTTCAACACTGTCTTCCTCTCCTTTATCCTCCTCTTAGCCCTGCCTCGTTGCCTCTCTTCTTTCCCTTCATTTCTTTCTCCACACCTCCATTGCTTCCGTCTCTTTTCATCCGATTAATTCATCTATCTTCAATTGCCAACATATCTTCCTCTTCTACGTCCGCTCCATTTTCCTTTTCCTCCAAATTAACTTCTCGATATAATCATTTTATCTCTGTCCCACTCCATGAAAAGAAGGATATTTAACGTATCGAGAAAAGGGTAAACCAAAACTTTTGTTAATATAGAAGGAGTTTTAGTTTAAAATTGCTGAGGGCATTTTTATGATAAAACGATAGTTAAGGGTATTTTAGTGTTATTTACCAAATAAACAAAGGAAAACTTCTATATAAGGGTTTGCATGGTGCAAACCAACCACAAGCTCTTAGATGATTTTTCTTACACAAAACACAATGTTATCAAAAGGTTTATTTACTGCTTGCACCGTAGAAGTCCTCCTATACTAGGCTTTTACCGATTCCTTGTGGAAGGGGATCCCCTTACCTTCCACGAAGCAACGTTACTACCAGCAAAAGGGCAGTATGGTCAAAGCGAGTCTTATCTGAAGCGGGCTTAGGCCACCTTTATCTTATCTTATTTGATTATATTTAATATTACCTTTTTTTTCCCATGCTTTTGTTCGAATCTCTTTTATCACTACTGTGAGCGTGAGCGCTCTTTCGCTGCATTGAGGGCGCGATCAAAGGTGAGATTCCTCTCTCTCTTTTTCTAATTTTTAAAACCATTTTTGGTCGATTTATTTCTCTCTGATCTTGATTAATGTATCCGCATTCTGTTAAGATCGGGTGTTTCAGCGAGATTCGTGCGGTTTCGTGGCGTAATTAGTGGATTCTAGGATTTTCTGAGTGTTTTAGCTGCATTGCTATTGATTTTGGAGCCTTTCTGGGTTTCTTTTGGTAAATATCTGAAAGATTTTCTTTGAAATTGTAGTTTGTTTTCTATCTTGATTTTTTTTTGATGAAAATTATGTGCGTTAACGGAAAAAGTTATGTAGGGTTTTAGCCGCATTCATGTCGAGTCAAAGCAAATTGATGGAGAATTTGACGGTCTGCTTATTCGTGTGAAGTTCTTTCATTGACGAAGAATATGGGATTTTTTCAAGTTTGGGAACTTATCCACTGGATTTTGTTTTTATTTCTGAGGTTTTTGTGAGCAAAGCGTCTTTTTATTGGCTTCTGCTTACATTTTAGAGGAGAGTGAGACAACTCTCTTTTTCTTTCTTTATAATTAGTGGATTTTGAGTTACAATTAGGCAAATTTCGGGTTTATTGAGGGTGTTTGCTGCATTATTGTTGATTTGAGCCTTCTATTGGCTAATCCCCTAGTTTATTAGTTGTATAATCTTATATCAGTGCAAATTGATGGAGGGTATTTGGTATTTTTGCTTTGATTTTCATCATGAAAACTATCTGCATTAATGGAAAGTTTAGAATTTGTTAGCGTGGAACGTATTCTGCTGTTTGTTTTGGATTCTTGAGGGGTTTTAGTTTCACCGCTGTAGTTTCCTCAAATTTCTGGAAGTATTTATGAAAAAATATAGTTAACCTGTTTTATTCTTCTTGATTGTAAATTGATGCAGAAATTTTTCTATTTTCTCTCTCTAGTTAAAGTGTTTCTGCTGGTTAATCTTCATAAATTGCGATGACAAGCCAAAAATGCATTTGCTTCTGAGTTACAGCAAATTTGAGAAATTTATGCTTGTTTCTCACTGTTAAGTGTCGTCACTCTATCAAAATCTTCAAAGCCAAGTGTCGTCACTCTAAATGTTAAGGTTCTTCCTGGAACAGTTTCATCCACTAAAAGAAGAGCCGAAGCAAATGGAGCATCAGACTTGAACTCCTCTAAACCCAAATCTACTTTAATGAAGCCAACTCTCAGCTCAAGCCCCAGTACTTCAGTTCTGAGAAGAAACAGCACTGGGGGTTTGCCAGAGAAAAAGGCAACCACAACTCCGAAACGGGCTGACAATGGAGCCACGATTGATGCAAAAAAGGCTTCTCCTTCTGTTTCTGTCCCTGGAAAGAGAAGTATTATGGAGAGTAGAAGATCATCACTCTCTTCTGTTAGCCCAAAAGCTCCAGTGCCCCGCTTATCTGCAAGGTCCCTTAGTATGCAGAAGTCCTCTGTTAAGTTATCTACTTCAAGCGAAACTTTAGTGCCTTCTTCTTTGAGGAAGGTCCCTTCATCTTCGTTGGATAGCTCTAATGGCCGTAGCAGCAGCTTTAGAAGAGTGCCTTCAAGTGTCTCTTCGCCACGTACACCTTCGGGTACAAGCAGTTTCAAGTCCGGGTCTTTGTTGGCATCAGTGGATAGAAGTTCTTCTTTATCGGGTCGGAGGAAGAATTCGACTCCAGATAGCCGTGAGGCCCGCTTCATGATGCTACCACAGGTGGAAATCAAAGCAGGCGATGACCTGGTAGGTGAAATTATTTGGTGAAACTAATTGTTACATCCGTTCTCCGGTATCGAAGAATTTACGTGAATTTCGTTCGTTCCAAATATTTATTGTCTATCTAACACATCTTCTATCATTAAATAGAACTCCATTAGTCAATATCATTACAAAATATATTAACAAATACGCGGGATGAAATAAAAATACACAACATGTCGAAAGTCAATACATATTTGGAACACAAGGAATTCATATAAATTCTATTCTTCGATACCGGAGCATGTGCTTTACGTGAATAGTTGGTTTAGATCTAAGTATCTAAATAAGCTTACTCTTTTTAACAATGTTACTTTGTTAGTTAGTTTGTAGGTGGTTCTGATTTTCTTTCTATTCATGCAGAGGCTGGATCTGCGGGGTCATAGAGTTCGTAGTCTTAGCACCACTGGACTGAATTTGTCACCAAATTTGGAGGTGAGCTATTATTTGCACTCTTAGCAATTCAAGAACTTCGTAACTGGTGCAATCTTCTATCAGCCAAACTCATTCTTTTATATCATCTGAATCGAAGTTCAACAACACATCATTGACAGCATTGCATCTTGTCAGCAACTAATCGCCCTACTGTCCCTGTCACTCTTTTGGTTATTCCAAACTTTCAATTCCTGAGCAACAACACTCAGTCTTGTTGTAGCTTCAGATTTCAAATTTCAGGTTGAGACGGCGATCCTTCTGCGATCCTTAAAATTCCCAAGACATGCTACCAATTCTAGTTTTTGGAATGTTATGTCATGCATACATGTTTTGTAATCATTAAAAGCTTTGTGTGCTTAGCTTAGTTATTCCACTAAATTATAGATATTAAGAAATGCCCCGATGAATGGAGGATAAGCACCTTTATAATTATCTATAGAAACAAAAGGAGATATCTGATGTTTCTAGAATATGTAAGATATGTAGATGCATATGCATATGCATGGATATTTACTGTTTTTGGTATTCTTTGATATTATTTGCTTAATAATCTGCAGTAAATGAAACCTAATCTGCAAACCAGTTAACTGATTATCTCTGTTACATATGTAAACTTAAAAAATGTCTATAAAGATGAAACCATATGACTACATTCAATTGTATATGATTTCCCTTTAAATTTACCCACTCATAATGTACTCTTTTCATTAGCATTATTTGCGGCATTTTCCTTATTTTCCCAATAATGTTTGGATACATGCATGCATGGGCCGGCATTTTTGTGAATCACAGTGTCGTTTATTATTAATGATATCTAGTCTGCAGTTTGTTTATCTCAGAGACAACCTGCTGTCATCTGTCGAGGGAATTGAGATACTGAAGCGGGTGAAGGTTGGTTTCTCCAGCTAATTGCTCTGCTATCCATTCTTATACATTAGTTTCTTTTTTCCCCTCTTTTCCCTCTTTTAAAAAAGTTCCTGAGGAATATGAGCCTATAGTTTGTTTCTTATCAGATCTTGATCCTTGCCTAAATATAGGTTCTTGATTTAAGTTTTAACGACTTCAAGGGACCTGGATTTGAGCCTCTTGGAAGTTGCAAGGCCCTACAGGTCTGCATAATTTTCGTGTTACAATGAAAGTAATATATGCCTTTATATATGCATGTATTTTGCACCATATTTGCAATCTTTTTTTTTAATCTTTCAGCAACTTTATCTTGCTGGGAATCAGATTACATCTCTTTCTAGCCTTCCTCAGCTTCCTAATTTGGAGGTATGTACTTAAAACGGGACCCCTAACTTACTTTCCAAGTCTCTTCCATACAACATGACAATTTGTGTATCATATGATTTATGAGTCTGAAGTGCTCCCCATTTCTTCTAGTTTTTATCTGTTGCTCAAAATAAACTAAAATCTCTTTCCATGGCTAGTCAGCCTCGGCTGCAGGTCAGTTATCTTCGACTTTTCTAAATATTTGTACATACATACATCTCTCTCTCTCTCTCTCTCTCTCTCTCTATATATATATATATATATATATATATATATATATATGGGTGTGTGTGTGTGTGATTTGACCATTTTGGTTTTCAACTAGGTATTGGCTGCAAGTAAAAACAAAATATCTACTCTGAAGGGTTTCCCACATTTACCAGTTCTTGAGGTTAGCTTTCTAGCTTTGTATTTGTTACTTAAAGTATGTATGCTGGTTTTCTCTTTCAGCATTACAAGGTTGAGTTCTGAACATTTGTCAATTTGTTCTTGAAACTGCTTCTTTGGCATTTCTAGTTTTCACCACTCATTTTTAACTGTTGAAATTTTTTGTGCTTGTGTGATTCTCATGACACTTTCCGTAATTTAACCCTAATATATGCCCAAAGAGAGATGTTTACATGGAGGTACGGTACTGTTAGCATGGGTTATTGGAATCTGTGCATTATGTTATGTACTCATGAGCAGCTTTAGGAGTTAGACGTCATCATAAACACAGATTAGCTTATTGACCTTGAAACACAACAAGCAGATTTTAGCCTGAGACCAAAGAAGCATGCATTTAATTGAGCCATCTTATGGAATAAAACAAACTTGACCTACCTATTTCTGACCATGAGGTCAAATAGAGTGTCTTGTCTTTTCCCTCCCCACCCTTGTAAGATGATATATTTTGATGCGGAGAGTGATTACAAATGTATGCTTACTAGTACATGTATGAAGATGTTTATATGGTTCTCTCTGTCTTCCCTCGAACTTGCAATTTAAAACATTGGCAAAATACTATTAAATGAACAGGGGGATAGGAAAATAAATTACTAAGTTGCATAAATATGAACCAGACTGGTGTTATATATATATATATATATATATATATATATATATATATATATATATATATATATATATATATATATATAAACACGGAACATATTTTTATCTAAAAAACAACGATCAACAATACTAGTAGTAGGACACACATAACAAAAATCTTACATCAGTAAGAATCACAAGACATAGTGCACAATCTACAAAATACCATAAAGATCGCAAACAACCAATTAGTTACCAGCAACTTCATTTTTCATTCATATGAGTAGCAACACCATTAACTTCTTCCTCTCCCTTCATCTCCCTTCAGCTCATGGTTTTCTTCATAGAATCAGTTGGTTCTTCCACCTGGTTTATATGTAAAACTGTGACCTCTGAGTTTATTCTTTTCTCTGGTTAAGAAAACTCTAAAGTGACTTACACATCATCTTTTACCAACTTATTCATTTACTTTGGATGAGTATTTAAAAAAAAAAAGTTTCTGCTTCTACTATTTATATAAACAACATTATAACTATGGAATGTACAGCATTTGCGTGTGGAAGAAAATCCTGTACTGGAGATGCCTCACCTGGAAGCTGCTTCCATATTACTTGTTGGCCCTACCCTAAAGAAGTTTAATGACCGTGGTATGTTACGCTTTTATTTCTTTCATTCTGTGCTAGAGCATTTTTCTATCACCTACCCACTGGATAAATTTGTTAGCAGTATGTGTGTCGATTTTCTAGTTTGTTGTTGTTTCTGTTTCCTTCCAATTTCAAATATTCCATGCCTTCTCCTTATGAGCCTTCCTATCTTCTGAGAATGAAATTACTGTAGTATGCGCTCTAGATAGCCGTAGCAGAAATTTCTGATGCAATTATTGATATTGAATATTTCCTCTCCTAAATGGTGTGCCACAAACTTATGCAGATCTCTCACGCGAGGAGCTTGAGATTGCAAAGCTATATCCTGCTCATACAGCTTTGTGCATCAGGGATGGTTGGGACTTTTGCCGCCCTGAGCTTGCTACAGGTTACTATAATAAAATAAATTAATACTTGTTTTTATGAGGATGTCATATGAACATTACTTTATTAAAATATTGCCTGGATTCTAATCCTTTCCATTTTCCCTTGGTGAGCTCCCAGTGACCACTTTAATTGTTAATACATAAATATTCGTAATCAACAGAATATTCTGTTGTACTTATTATCTGGATATTCCAGAAACATGCTTGTATTAGAAACTTGCGTGGATTCTTATACTTTCCCAGTGAGTTTCAAGTGACCACTTAATGTGTTACTTAAAATTAACATTTGATACTCATACTATTGATATATTTGAGGTATAGTCCTATCAAGTACATAACTACTAGATTTGCATTGGATGCATGCAGAGTATAAAGCCATTGTTGGAAAGAAAGAAAGTTTGTCTTCGTAATCGTTCACACACATCACAAGGTAGATCTAAAGGCTACAAAGGTCTCCCTCCCTCCCTCCCTTTATACACACACATGCCAATAAATCAAATCGTCGTCACCCTAAAATCCTTGAAAAGTGGACACCTAATAATTTCATATCTAAGAGCACATGATTCAGACCATGGTTTGAAATCTCGCCCACTCCCTATCCAAGATGGCCGATTCCGATCCAATAAAATGTCCGACCGAGTTCCAATATTGATATCGTCTCATACGGAGCTATATCGGGTTAACCATTTGATCAATAGGGTTCTTGTATTAAGTTTATTAATGGGTTAGTGGGTTCATTAATAGATTATTGGGTTATACTTTATTTGACACTATTAATTACTAATAAAATATAGCAAATATACTATGTTGTTTTTATTAATTATTTGAACAAGCATTTTAGACATCAAGAATTGCTATAGAATTGGCCAAATTGTTTATAGTTTTTTTTATAAAATTGTTTATAGTTGCTTATACTATTTATTTAAGGAATTTCATAATTTTTTTGCCCAACAAAATAAAATCCGATTTTTTTGATCTGAGACGTCTGATACGGCTTATTCCATCCAAAAGTGGTCACCCAATACTGATACCGCGATTTTAAACCTGATTCAAACTATATAAAAAAATACCATATGCTGCAGTAGTGCAGTGTGTAACATTCAGTTTAAGCAATTTGACCCTCGATGCTTTATTCTTTGTCAAGCGAGTTACTATTTCTCCTTTTCTCTGCTATTTACAGAATGTGAAACTCTTGGGAGTCCTGATCTGCCATGTTTCCTTGATCTAGCTGATAATTACAGGGTTAAAGCACAATTCTCTTTGGGTCTGTGGAACACCTAAGACTCTGCTATTTGTATAATCAATACACTTGACCTTTTTTTATGTGAGATTTGTTAACATTTATGATCTCATAGTTCTCTGTAGTCACAGTTCTAACAATCTACCTTATTATAAAGTTATAGGCTGATACGTCTCGTTTTTAGATAGATTTTTGTCCTCTGTATTCCAGAATTTTTTTGTTGCACCTAGGTATGCTCAGTTTCTTACTTTGTGCCTTGACAGACTCGACCTTTTCATTTCTACTTGATCAATGGAAGGATCAGCTCCCCCCTGGCTACATGCTTAAAGAAGCCTCCATTGATCAACCTTTTGAAGATGATGCTTGTCACTGCCACTTTAAACTTACTGACATGAGCAGTGATTCTGAAATGGTTCATAAATATCAGTGGTATGTTGGAGATAGAACTCCTACTAACTTTCTGGCTATTGATGATGCAGTAGGCGAGGTATTGCATTACTGTTTCTGTGAGCTTATAAGTTGCTGATTCATGTAATATCATAGTGTGTTATAATCTAATGTGCTTGTCGATCAAAAGGTATACTGGCCCAAACAAGAAGATGTTGGCAAATTTCTGAAGGTTGAGTGCATTCCAGTGCTGAAAGAGACAGAGTATCCTTGTATATACGCTATATCATCAACTGTTTCACCAGGTATTTTGGTTATACGTGCTTTGTGTAACCCGGTCTCTTTGAGTAATTTTAAAAAAAATATATTAATCCTATATACGAATTCAAGAATGCAATATTTGCACCATTGAGGACGTATAATTGTGAAGTTTCCTTAGAATTTTAACTAATCGGTGTTTTTTCACACGAGTTATTTCAAAATCAAATTGGTAACATGTGTTATGAATTAGCTTGTATCAACCCAAATAAGTATGTGATGGAGAGTGTCTATTATTTGGATATCCATTTCACAGATCCCAATAGATTTTTAAATCAGTTCACGTAGACCATTGGCTTACAAATCGGGTATTTGATTTTTTATTTTGATTTGATGGAACAAAATAATATCAATATGGAAGATACCATGATTATAATCTCAACACTATTTTTAAATAGCTTGAAAAACTCATAACTTGACTGAAATAATTGACATTGCATTTGCTAAAAGTGGATAAATTAGCTAGAAAAAACTGCTAAAACTGCTATGAGAACTTGAAGCAAGAATAGCATTATGTATATTGGATTATTATCTTCAATGTTATATCCCTTTACTGTTTTTTGCATTGCTTTCATATAGAATGTTTGGGCACATGTAATTTCCTATTTATATCATGACTTACCTACCATTTATTTGGCAACCTTTAGAGTTATACATCCTACTACCATACATTACTCGGGTGAATACTAGCAGCCTGAGTTCGACAAACTAGATGTTATAGGTCGCCCTTTACATTTGATGGATAGTGACATTATTCCATTTTTATTTTTAATAATTGCAAGAAAAACCCTAACTTTTGTCTCGGTATCAGGAAGTAACCCTAACTTTCTAAAACTTGCGTTTTTCCTCGCCAACTTTAATTCATTCCCAAAATGCATTACATTTAAATAGTGTTGAAAATAATCCCGTTTTCTCTCGTTGTTCTTATTTCATTAGCCTACACCTTCTTTCCCGATTTCACTTGTAAAACCCAAGAGAGAATTCATATTGCGCAAGCTTGGGAAGAATTTCGATAGAGATGCACACTAATCTTTAATTTCTTTTGCTTTGCAATGGATTTAGGAAAGGTAATTTGAGAGGAAACATGAAATTCTGGCTATGAAAGATGATTTTTTTTGTTGGGATGAAACTATAATGGGAGGAATTTACCCACATTTTATCTGATAAAAGGAAGATTGGGAACACCGTAGCCAGATAATTGTAATATTGAAGAAATAAAAAGGATTTTTTTTTTTGAAAATTACTTAAATGAAGGGCATGTTGGGAATAAATTATAGTTGAGGGGGCAAAATGCAGGTATTAGATATGGGTACTTCCTTCAATCTAGCTTATTATATTTATTTTTATTTTCATGTAAATTTCTTTCAAAACAGAGTAACAATAATGGTTGAACTGTTTTTGTATGTTAGCATATTAAAGACAGTTGGCCTACACATGATTTGAAGCTTCTCCTTTCAATTCACAGCATTCAGTAGTAACTGTTATGTGTCAGACCTGGCCTTTATTTTGATAAGCCAAACATGTGGTTGCGAACTTGAGATATCTAACTTTAACAATGCAGGTTTGTTTCACATGAGGAAAACTTCTCCTCCCTCTAGTTTAATATTCTTATAGTTTCATGACTATAATGATACTTGAAGCTTGAAACTTGTGTGGCGTGTTGAAGTTAGTAGTCACTTTGTTGGAAGCATGGTTTGAAATCTCGGCCAATCCCGATCACAAAATAACCCTCCGAGTTCTGAGACCGATACCATTCGATACAAAGTAATATCATGTTTACCATTTTATAACGGGTTTTCATATTAAGTTTATTATGGGTTAGTAGGTTTATTAATGTATTAATGGGTTTATTATAGGTTATTAGGTTATTATGGTTAGTTTTACACAGTGTTGTCCATGTGTAAGGCACGGTGTGAGGCACAAAGTTTCTAATGCGCCTAAGACGCAAGACGCTCACCTGAGCCGCGTACCCAGGTGTGAGGCACACAAGTTTGCAATGAAATAAGAACCATATAAAATTCTCACTCAAAAATTTAACCCGAGACTCAAAAATCTAACACCATTATCATAAAAAGAAGAAGAGAAGGGCAAGAAGAGAAGTGATACCTAATTTTATGTTTTGGGTTGCTCTCGGGTTACTCTAGCCAAGGAGAAAAGAAGAAACTATTACTCGAGAAGAAAATAATAGCTTGAAAAGAAGATGAAGAGATCCTAGCCGCCGCCGAACTTGAGGAGCCACTAGCGAGCCGACGATGAATTCGAAAACCCGGCAGACGAAGAATTTGAAAATGAGAGAAACCCAAGTTCTCCCGGGGTGCTGTTGTCCAATAGCCACTTAATTTTATATTTTAGGTTAAAAAAACCCAATCGACAAACCCAATCGATTCGTTTAACCATATCTAGCCACTTAGAACGAGACGCACACCCCATGTGAGGCGCAAGGCACACTTGAGGTGTGCCCCCCGAGCGCTTAAGCGTGCGTCTCGCCGTTGCACAACGCCTCGAATTTTCGAGAGACGCACTTCAGTGCCCGGTTGCGCCTTGCACCTAAGGCCCGGTTCTTTTTGACAGTACCGTTGTACATCATTAGTACGACTTTAGACATTATTAATTACAGAGAATTTGACAAATTGTTTATAGTTATTCTAAATGACAATTATTTTTCTTTTAGTTCTTAGAAATTCTTTTTCTCAAATGATATAAAATCCAATATTCTGATACGGCCGAGATTGCCGATTCCAATCTCAAGAGAGGCCGTCCAATACTGATCCCGATTCAGAGATTTTAAACCTTGGTTGGAAATATAGCAGTTGAGATAAGGTGCATGCATTTACATGTTATATAGCTTTTATGATCATCATAAGCTATTGTTTTAAATAAAACCTTCGAAGAACTTATCCTCTATTATGGTTTATAAATTATAATAAGATAGAGGTTTAAGATCCCTTCTATTCGTTCTTTTTGAACTCCAAACTTCCTTCTCTCTATTATGATATATGGATTTGGTGTTCTTTGTTGGTGAAGCATGTGACATCAATAACTTTTAGGATGAGAGGCATGAGAATGCAATGTAATAATTTCAATGTTACTTCCTGATATGGTTCTAAAATATAAAGGAAAGAGGAAACTAGAACCTTTTACCATGGACTTGTACTTTTTTTGTTTCTGTGAGACAAAACGAGTCGATCTTTTGACCATGGCAATGTTCTAAATTTCTGATGTCGGTGTCGTATCGGCCCGAAGATTTTGATGTCGGATATCGTGAAATGTTGGATGGTTTTTATCAAATATCGGGTTCTACATTTTTATAATATAAATGTCATTTATATAACATATTTTTTTGAAAAAATATTAACTTATGTGGATTTTTAGTTTTATTAAATTTATATCATCCTCAATAACTCAGCGGTAGAGCGGTCCTTTATTAATTACTTAATGTACAAAGCTCAAAGCCTAAAACATGAAAGAAAATTACCTAAAAAAATTTCTCCAAATATCGGAAAATGTCGGATAAAACGGTGACATCACGAAATGTTGGTAACTGAAATAATTCTGCAAATTTGTGTCGTTTTCTTTCCAAAACCGACATGTCGCCGACATTTAGAACACTGGACCATGGAATCATGTCATAATCATCATTAGTTGTTTTGAACCACTTTTACTACTTCTGTTGTCTGTGTTTGGTTCACATACATTATTTTTACTGGATGCCTGACTGCAGTTTTGTAAGCAGGGACTGGGATTCCTAAAGTTTTAAGATTAAACGTGAATGGTGAACTTGTTGAGGGAAATATGATAAAGGGATATGCTGAGGTTGCATGGTGTGGTGGCACACCAGGAAAAGGCGTATCAAGGTGAGTAACATACAGTAATATAAGTAAAAAAATTAAAATATTTAATATTGTTCAACTTTGATATGGAACTTCCATCAGCTATCCATGATCATATTATCATCTGAGATTCTGTAATCTGTGTTTTAGCTGGTTGAGGCGAAGATGGAACAGTAGTCCTGTGGTAATAGTTGGGGCTGAAGATGAGGAGTATCGGTTGACTGCAGCTGACATTGATTCAAGCTTGGTCTTTATGTACACCCCGGTAACAGAAGAAGGTGCTAAGGGAGAAGCACAGTATGCAATGACTGACTTTGTAAAAGCAGGTGAATGATTGCCCCCTTATATTTTTACTCCTCAAATTGCAACCCCCCTTCTATTTTCTGTATGCTAAATAATGGAGCTCTTATTCCTGTTACTACTGGTTCTATGCAAAATGTTTGATCATGAACATGTAACAGACCCACTGTGGTAATTCTACACTTTAAAATTATGGTATTACTTGGTCTTCTTATGCTCCTTCACATAGACATCTTAGCTTAAACTCAAAACTAGATCTATGCTTTTGTCAACCTCGGGCATCTAATGATGGGAACCGGGACTGGGCTATAGTTTCAAGGCTGTTAATGTAATTTGAGTAACTGGTGGTTGAGCTTGTCAAATTTCTTTTTATTACTGTTAAACTTTCTTTCTGCTTGAAACTATAGCCAAATGCCAAATAATTTAAGGAAATCAGTCAGATTTATATCTGTTGGAAAGATATGACAAAGGACTTAAATTTGGTTGTCTTATGCACTACGTGCACAAAAGCCTACACATCTAGGTTATGACTGTTGCAGACACATTAGTGAATTTGTGATGAATAACATGAGTCACTTCACTCCCGATAGGGATATTGTCATTTAATGTGATGAGACTACACATACAAATACAGAATGTTACTGTTCTATGCGTGAAGAGGAAGATTTACTCCATTTTCATGGCAAAATGGAGGTCCTTGCCAGTCATTTTAATTTGAGTGCCTTCCCTGATGTGCTTACATAGATAGAGTTGCACTTATGATAAACAGTTTTGGTGTATATTGTGTAACCCAAGAGTTGTGAGGATCGTCTGTGCAACATTTTATCTCACATTCATATTCTGTACCCTGGACTATTTCTTTTCGCTATTTGATGGCTTAATTCCATAAAACTACCAAATCCTTTGCCTTGGTTACGAGAAACTGCCAAGTTCTCTCAAAATTATGAGAGTTTACCATGCTTTGAAAATTTTGTGGTGGTTTCTTGCAATTATTGCTGACGTGCAACTTATTTATGGTATTTTTCGTAGTTTTTGAAAGTTTCATGTAGTTTCTGAAAGTTTGCGGTAGTTTCTTGTGTATTTAATAAGAGTTTGGTAGTTTCTCGTAATTAGGCCAAAGTATTTGGTAGTTTGTTGGAATTAAGCCATGTTTGATAGCACTTTAGTTCTTGTTATGTTGTTTACTTGTTAACGTGAAAGTTTTTGTAATGCTTATTTCCGTTATTTGTTATGTGCCTGCAAACTGATGTATTTCATGCATATATTCTCATAATTTATCGTGTCTAATGCCCCTTGTAGCAATAAGTTAATTGCACTATAATTCCGCTGACTGAGTGTCTGTTCAGTAGCTTATTATTGGATTGTTCAATGTTTCTTTTATAGCTTTCACTAGTCCTCTTATTCAAACATCATAATTATTTTTGCATTCAAGTTTTTATTTCTACAAATTCTGGATTGTATATACTGTGCCTCTAACAGCATCTCTGCTGTCTTCAGCTCCACCTTCAGTCAATAATTTGCAAATTTTTGGAGATGCCGTTGAAGGGAACACAGTCAAAGGACTTGGGGAATATTTTGGAGGAAAGGAGGGTCCTAGCAAATTTGAGTGGTTGAGAGAGAGCAAGGAAACTGGGTGCGTATCATACTTCTCATGTTTCAATTATGCAGATTAACAATCTCTGTGCCTTTCCTATTATGTTTGAGAGCGACGCTTTCCTTGAGTGTAATTGCAATAAAACTATTGGTATAAAACTGATAATCTAGATGTCACTAATTACCATAAAAAATATCCACCGTTGGCGTCCAAAACTACAAAGACCTATCCTGTACTTGCATTTTTTACCAATTAGCTCCCTGAGTGTAAACACAATGATCTGCCTTTTATCTTCTTCTTCCTATTATCATTTTTTTATTATAAATTTCTAATTCTACAAATTGAGCATAATAATGTGCTATGGCACGGATTCGTCATCGAGGAGATGTATCTGTATAGGATTCACACCCATACCAGATTTGTTGAGAAGGCTGATAGAATTGACACGCTATTATTATATTATATTGTAGATGTATCGAACATGTAACAATGGCCATAACACAAACAATCTATTTATCAATACCAAATTTTTTGCCTTTTTGGTTTGGATTTGCTAAACTGGTAAATTTTCTTTTTCATGTTTATTTATTTAAATAACAAAATATATAGCATCTTCCAACAAATTGTATCCTAGAATTTTGGAAAATTGCAAATCCATGAATCCAACTTGTACCGCGTCTCGTATATGTATCCGAATCAGTGCTACTTAGATAATGTGAAAACAAGTTGTTTTCAATGATAGGGATTAGATTATGATCATAAGCACAAATGTTTATTATTCTTGCACTTGTGGAAGACTGCGTTGTGACGGGAGAGGAGATTGCATCTCTTTGGTAACCAATTGATTTTAGTTTGTCTAATGTAAACATGTGGTGCATATGCTATTGTTGTATGTACTTTGATAGTAGTCATTTGGATGTTTTGAGAATATACATCTAGTTCTACCATTCTAGCATATACACACCCGCCAAGATATCATGCATCGGTGCATGTAGACCACGTTGGTTAGGCCTTGACATGACACCAACAAAACTTGTTTTTATACAGTTGAATACATGATAACTTGAACCTTCCACGTCCTGATTGTTAAAATTCCGTGTAGGCTGAGTCTTGAATAATACGGAGTCAATAGTATTCAGATTCTCCCTAACCTACTTTAGATGTGAAGATATCATGCCTTACAAGTTCTGCATTATGCATGCAAGTACATGAATGTATTTTGCTTGCAGAACATTTTTCTTTTACTGCCACTGGTAACTTGACAAGCCAAGTGATGGTTTAAGATGGCAATAAAGGTTTCTTTCCACTTAAGCTAAGCATAGTGCATGCACCGTCTCTGCAGACAAGAAGATATAATCAAGCATCCTACTTCACTTTTAACTCTACCCCTTCTAACTTTTATGTGCTATGTGTCTTGTGAGCTGCAGACACCCCAACGAAGCAACCATTTGGAAATTTACCCTTCTAGCCCTGCATCATTTTTGCATCATATTCTTGCATTCTCATCATGCCATTTCATCTGTCATTCATCTCTTTTTTTCGTAAAAATAAATGTTTGGTATACGTGGAGGCAACTTAAGTGTATGGTTCAAAATTGCTAAAATGACCGAAATACCCTTCTCGAGAGCGTTCAAAAATCAATATCTCATAAATTCTTGTAGGACTTGTCACGAGAATTTTGGTAGAGGATCTTAATGATTTATCATGAATTACCAACGCATAAAATTCAAATTGACTTGTCAAATTCCTTGAGATTTGCGCCAACCACCCTCGAATTTTCAAAATTGCTCAAAAATCACCATCACCCAATTGATGAATATTTTCATGATGTAATCATCATATTTAACCTTGTTATATCAATTGGGATCATTTCAAATGGGTAATTTCGTCCGGAACCCGTTAATTTCCCTATTCGTGCTCTAATCATCGTTAACGGTTTTGATTTTTTTATCTCACAATCCTTTGACCCAAATGATGCCAAATTTTCCATATCATTTTAGTATATTTATGAGAACACACCATAAAAATTTCAACAAAAATCGACAACGTTTACCCGATGAACTAAAGCTCGCCTATTATTTAATTATTCAAATGATATGGTGGGCCCACTTGGGTAAAATTACCAATTTTTCTTATTGGGTTCTCATATTTTATTGAGATGATCCTTCATGCGAAATTTCAAGCCAATTGGGCATCATTTGATGGGCGTTTTGCCGTCTCACATCCCGTATCACATTTCATCGAACACCCGTCGTGCATTTCTTAATATGAGTTTTTTGAGTTTCAAAAAGTTATTTAAAAGATCTAAATTCATCTTTCATCATTCTAAGAGTATCCGCAAAATTTGAGGTCATTTAGGCATCGTTTGCTATAGGTTTGAAAAAATGCGATTAAGGGGTCATTAAGGTAGTCATTTAATCAAACACTTGATTAGCATTAATTAATGACCGCTTGACTTTGTCAAACCATTTACGTAACTTGCACCCCACGAACACCACAACATGCATTTAATCATATTTTCACCCAAAACACACCCATATTTCACCCAATTTTGTTTTATTATGGATTACTTGATGTTCAAGTTTTTCATTATGAAATAAACTTAGGTGATAATTGGGATTAGTGATCTCTACAACATCTCAATCATTGAATCCTTTGAAATCAATCACAACCCTCCATTTCAAACCCTAATCACTTTTCTATAAATAAGCCTCTCTTATGAGAAAAGGATCTTTTTTCCCCTCTTGATCTTTTCTCTTGGCCTCTTTTCTTGAAGAGCTCAAGCTTCTCTCATTCTCTACTGAAATAAACCTTAGATTAGCTAAGAATACCCTAAAAATCCAAAAAAAATCAAAAAAATCAAAAAAGCCTCAAAAATCATGAGCTAGAGAAAGAAAACCCCGATTTCCCCCATTTAGGATTGGGATTTAGGAGTGAAGGCCCTATTTTCTAGTTCTAGATTGTCTAGCTTCAATTTCAAACCTTCAAACAACAACTTTGTAAAATTGGGGATCCAAGATCCCCTCATTGTGTTTTCTTTACCTTTTTAAGTATTCTTAGCTTATTTTCTTTGTTTATGCAAGTAGAATAGCTTCTCTTTTCATGTTTTCTTCTTGATTGTTTTATTTTTGAGACTGAGATCTATCAGATAAAGAGAGAAGGGTCTCATCTTAGGACTCTCTTCATAGATCAAACTCTCCCAAAAATCCAAAAAAATTAGTTAAATGCAGTGTTTCTATTCTATTCTTGTTTTTGTTCGTTTCTTTTTGGCTTTTGATTAAACAAGGCAAGGAGGAAAGGATTATATCCAAGGATCCTTTGTTATAAAGCTTTTGTAGATCAAATTCCAAGCAAAAACACAAAAAAAGTTTTAAAAAGAACTCGTGTCGGCGGAATATCGATACACAGTTTTTCTGCGTAGTCTGTACATTTTCGACCATATCTCACTCTACAGACCTTCAAATCTATTGAGACTTGTTTTGTTGGAAAGTAGACTCGATAAGGTTTCCAACGGCATAAATTTCATCAAATTTGGAGCTCTGGATTGGGAGATACGAGTATTTAAAGTTGGGGGTCGCTGTGCAGTTTTTCTCTTCTGTTGCACTAGGTACATGGACGGTTTTTGAGAACCCACCCAGGTACGCTGTGATCCAGAAACAGTCCCAGATTTGTGGATACAGCTCCGATCAAATCGGTTTCGGTTTTCTTGGGTCTCCATCACTGTTTTTCTCTTCTGAAAACTTCATTCTTGCATTTTCGTATGTTGTGGATGTGGTTTTAAGCTAAAAACACCGTCAATTCTTCAAAAAAAGGGCAATTTAAAGTTGAATGGTGCCCGATTGGGATATTCTTGTGGGTAACCGATTCCGTCGGGTTTCCACTAGGATATTGCGATTCCTTGCCCGTGATTCTCTGGTTTTCGCTCCTTCGCTGTTTCCCCCCCTCCCCTCTCATTTTCTTGCGTTTTGATGCAAGTGGCGACTCCATTTAATTAACCCGGTTTGACCTTGTTTGTAGCTTCTCGGTTTTCCTGTAGGTAGGTGGCTACATGAACGTTGGCTCAATATCATTTCTTGTTCTTATACTTCAATCTGATATAGAAAAACACTAGCTTCTTATTACATTTCTCGGGAAATTTTGTTTTACGATATGTAGTTATTGATATACTTCTCATTGACATAAGCCATTAGCCCATCATTCATTTATGTTCCCTATTACTTTCTAACTTGCGTGATTATGCATCTATATTTATTTTGTTGTAAATATTATTCTAGCATATTACTATATTGTTAATTTCATATTTAAAATTTTCCAATGTTGTTTGTACCATATCCCTATTTCCTGGCCACCAGTGGTTTTGTCTTGGCATCATCCGGTACTACTGAGTATACATTGACCGAGGAAGATGTAGGACGGCGCTTGGCATTTGTTTATATTCCCATCAATTTTGAAGGTTTTTTTCTGTCTTTGAAAGGTTCTTGTGTTCGGATAATTGAAAGTATATCTGTATAAAGTTACCTTATATTATTGAATACTTTCCCAGGGTTGGAGGGGGCATCGACATCTGTAATGACTGAGATCGTAAAGCAAGGTAGAACTGAAATTGTACTTTCCTTACTGAAATTGGGATTACTTGTTGCTACATTGTGCATTTCCATTTACTTTACAGTTTTAATACCTTGTCTGAATTTCAGCCCCACCAAGGGCGAACAATTTGAAGATGGTCGGAGATCTTAAGGAAGGGAATAAGGTGATTGTTACCGCTGTAGTTACTGGAGGAACAGAGGGATCCAGCAGGGTTCAATGGTTCAAAACAAGTTCACCAAAGCTAAATGGTGAAATTGGCCTAGAAGCTATTAGTACATCCAAAACTGCAAAGGTGGACTTTCAGCATGCCGTATCTCAGTATAAATCATTAGTTATCATCTGAATTTAACCATATGCGTTCTCCTTTTTTTTATAACGCAACAAAAACATGCAACTTGTTCTGATAATATATTTTACCCTAGGCATTTCGTATTCCCCTTGGTGCTGTCGGGTTTTACATTGTTGCAAAGTTTACACCTATGGCCCCCGATGGTGAAACAGGAGAATCTGCATATGTGATATCTGAGAGAGTAGTCGAAAGTAAGTTGCTGAAGCATTTTATTACAAGAATATAAATTGTATTTACTGACTTTAAAATGTAGTTGTTGCTTAAATTTTTTCCCCATGTCCTTAAAATGAACAAATCTTCTGCAGCATTTGCACAAAACCTGTCATCAACCACTGAATCGTTTTAAGTTGTAAGGTAAATCTAGGCCATTTTCACCGGTGTGATACTGTTATGTTAATTTCATCGGCATGCTGGTTCTATGAGTTAAATTTTTACTCGTCTTGATGAGAAAAATTTGCAAGCTTGACACAATCACCGTCGCAAGGTTGGGTCAACCGGCAAATAATCAAGAATTCACTGGTCAGAATTTGACTAAATCTTTTACACTGTTTAATTAGCTAATATAATTGTGTCTTTATCTCGGTACTCGTCATTTTGGAAACTTCCTCCTGCCTATTTTAACAATCTTCTTCAGGAACGTTGAGTGATCTTGCATGCATTTGAGTGCATGTGCTATTATGATATTGGTATACATGCTTGTAGGAAGTGTACTGATTATTCATCTTAATATATCAAGACATGCTTGGACACGGTGATCAGATGTCTCTCTGTTAATATGAAATATACTAGGGGTGAGACCCCACACGATGCATGGGAGTCATAGAATATTTTTTAAGTTTTATAAATAGCAAAAAAATAAAAATGATATTAAATGTTCAGAAGTTTCACGAACACAACATTGGAAGTATCATTATAAGGCTAAATTTCAGTACAAATTATAGTGTTTAAAAAAAATCATAAAACATAACAAAATACAATTAGGCTTTAATGGCCCTGAGCATGTCTCAGGGAACAGTGCCCTGAGAACATGACTCAGGGCTGGGCGGGCGGGTATGTGGGTGGGCCCCTCCTGTACTACACCCAGCCCTGAGTCATGTTCTCATGGAACACTGCCTTGAGAACATCCTCAGGGCCATATACCTCATACAATTATACCAAAAGTTAATTGCAAATAAATGCAATGAACTTTCAATTTAACACCACCACCTTTAATTATTGCTTGCACATTAATCTCATATAAAGAATCACAATAGAAAATCAAATTATAACATTAGTTTGGGAAAATAAACATACATCTCAATTTTTATTCTAGTGGCATTTGGAATTGGAAGTAGAGAAACATAAAATGGTCTATGGGAAAGTGGGGCCCACTATTTTCCCCCTATCTTTGAAAAGCCCAAGCATGTGTACATCCTTTTCTCTCCAAAACGTCGGTCCCACATCCACCACTTTTCATTTCTATTGCAATATCACGTGGTGAACAGATTTTAGCTGGCATTTTCCCTAAGAGCTTAATGGGGCTGCTGCGAACAAGGGGGGGAAACAGGGGGAGGTGGGTCCCTGGTTTAAATTGAGGCGGGACCTACCTCCTGGGGATGTCAGTGCAGTTCACATCCAGGCTGGCTGTTGCATCCACAGCCCCATTTTTGCCTTTCTGTAAACACGCTCCTCAAAGCAGCATAATCACATCTATCAATGAAGTTTATTTCTCAAAGCACTTAAAAGAAAGGGAAAGGGAAGAAATACGAAGGAAATACAGAAAGTTTCACTATACGTATAAGAGTACAGGGCAGATTTTTGCACAGTTTTTCCAGATTTACCCTCACAATATCACCAAATTTACAACTACAACTACATATCCTATTTTCCACAAATCCATATTATTTATTTAGAAAGGGCAAAATATGGAATTTTCAAAGTTGCACAATACTTACAGCATTAGTATATAGATATAATGATAGTAAATTTCTACCCTTAATGAGAATTATTACATGTTTTGCACTTGCCCATGTATGTCTATCCTGTTTGTGGCCATTTTTAACTGAATGATGTATGAGTTCATAAATAATAGGTGCTAGGTTGCTGCTTAAATAGATTGAAATAGAGCCATTATTTTGATCCAAACTGTTTATGATTAATTCTATTAATCGGTTTATTCAGCTAGAGCTACCTGCCTTGCACCTTATTTTATTCTTCACCCAATACCTTTATCCTCAGAAATTATGTAGAGTCTTCCTTACACTAAATACTATTGTAGCCATTTTGCTTTTTATGTTGCCTATAAATTTTGTGAAGAACATATGCAGCTGATTGTTCAAACAATTGTGTTATAGAAGTGGCCATTATGGTTTTCCTTGTTATAGTTCCTGCCTGTCGTTTTTTTAATTATAAAATTGTCTCTTAATTGGTTTAATACATTTCTGCAGCACTTCCACCAAGCCTAAATTTTCTATCAGTCACTGGTGATTATTGTGAGGTGGAAATGCTGACTGCATCATATGGATATATTGGAGGTCATGAGGGCAAAAGTCTGTACAACTGGTACCTTCACGAAGTATGTTCTTTTGTTTGGTTTATCACTGATCCTGCTTATTTCATGGGATTACATATCAAATGCCTAAAATAAACTGATCCAAATAATTAGAAAGTTGGTTCTGCATCTATTTTGTTTTGACTTTTGAGAGGAAAGAGTGCTATCCCCCCCCCCCCTCTTGGTACCTCTTATTAGATGCTGACATTTGGTGCTTTACAGACAGAAAGTGATGCAGGTACGTTAGTACCAGAGGCATCGGGTTTTCTTCAGTACCGCATAACGAAGGATGCGATTGGAAAGTTTGTTTCTTTTAAATGCACTCCTATTCGCGATGATGGTAGCATTGGTGAACCAAGAACTTCCATGGGACAGCAACCAGTCCGTCCAGGTGAAAATATATATAATTTACTATTGGCAACCTGACAATAATATAGTAGAAGCTCACAATATAATCAAGTATTCTCATAATACAGCTGTATTTTAGGTGTCTGTTTTGTGACCTCAGAGAAAGTTATACTATGAAAGACATTGGAAGATTTTAAAGATATGTTGGATTTTAAATTTTAGCAGAATGCATAATTAATAGGTAAAAACTTTGGACCAGTGCTTGAATGCACTAAGTTCTTCTTCCCAGGTTAATACTGGACTAACTTCTGTTAGAAATTGCATTACCTTCTCTTTTTGACCACCATATTAATATTGTCTTTTTGTTTCAACCTACAGGAAGCCCACGATTGCTCTCTCTCCACATATTGGGTGAGGGTGTAGAAGGTACTACACTGATTGCTGAGAAGAAATATTGGGGAGGAGAAGAGGGTAATTCAGTTTTCCGTTGGTTTGTGGTAAGGAGAAGCTGATAAGCTATTTATTTTATATCTTGCTAAAACATATCAGTGTTCTAGAATTTGCTTACTATAATTAAAGATCACATTGTAAGTGGCCTGCATAACATTAATAAACTGGTTTTTTTCTTGTTTATTTTAAAAGCATGTTCCAATATTTCTATTTCGTTGTCAAGTTAATAAACAGAATGTAACCATATGTGTTGCAGACTAGCCCTGATGGTGCTCAGAATGAAATTAAAGGTGCAACAACTGCATCATATACTTTATCCTACAGTGATATTGGATCTCTTGTATCAGTTTCATGCGAACCTGTGAGAAGTGATTGGGCTCGAGGTCCTATTATGCTCTCTGAACATTTTGGTCCCATTGTACCTGGTATGTTGTTTGCTTGGTGCTTCCATGATATTCTTCTCCATCTCCATCTCCATCTCTACATATTGTAGTCATAGACAGCTTATACTAAGCGATGTTGCGGATTCTCCTCTACACTCTTTCTAACTCGTAAGGTGTTGTCAGTATTTTATCTTGGCCTTATGTCGACTTTTTTCTCAACAGTTGAGATTATGTAACCTCAAATCCTATGGTTTTGAGTATTTTGGTGCACAATAACTTGAATTGAGTTCATTACATATCGGAAAGGACCTTCCATGATTTTCTTCTCAGCTGTACACATTCTTGGCTGTTCGCAAACACATTCTAATCAAGGCTTCCTGATTCCTCCTCACCTTCTTCTTAAACTTGAAAGTTACTTTAAATTTTTGCGAGTCCTTGTTCAAATTTATTATGATTTAATTAACTCATTTCCTATGCATCATATGTGTAGTATTGTTATGCATAATAATAAGAAATTTTAAATTAAATGGAGAGGGCCTTCCATGATTAGGGCATTGTGCAGTTATTAAACTAGTTACAAATACTTACTATATATAAATATTTAAGTATAATTGAAAGGAATGAAATTTGGTTGCATGTGAAGGAGCAAGTCAAATCTAGTTTCCTTTGGAGTACATACCAGTGCAGCATTGGTTGTACACCATGCTGCAAAGATCGTAGGACGAGATGTTGTAGTCGCTAATGAGAAAATGTTCTTTTATGTGCTTCTTCCTGTAATGTTTGCGCCATGATGTGTGAGTCTTTGCTTGTTATTGCTTTGGACCATTCCATGATCCAAAGATCTGCCATGGTTGATGAATAGGGGTCTTTCTCAATTTAAACCTGCTATATTCTTTTCAGATTTAAATTCTACTTGGTAGTAGTTTATTTATTCTTTTTCCAATCATGCAGGCCTTCCAAGTTGCCAATCACTGGAATTTGTAGGATCAATGGTTGAGGGTGATCGCCTAAGCTTCAAAGCTTCATATAGTGGAGGGTGAGACCCACCTAAAAATCACAGTTTAAAAATTTGATGCCCTTTATTCAATTATTTGTGCATGATGCAATGATTGTTTTTATTCACATTTTAGTGAAAGAGGAGATTGCAGCCAGGAATGGTTTCGGGTAACAAATAATGGTACAAAGCACAAAGTAAGCAGTGATGGTAAGTCTGATGAGTCTGCTAATTACTCTTCTTTCCATGAGAGGCTGAGACCATAAATTTTTTTTTAGCTTAGTAATTCCAAATTGATGTGGTCTTTGCAGAGTTTCTTGATTTGACTATTGAGGATGTGGATATGTGCATTGAGCTTGTTTTCATGCCTGTACGGAAGGATGGACTAAGAGGTTCACCAAAGAGCATTACAACAAACGCCATAGTTCCTGGTTAGCTCTTTTTTTTTTTAATTACTCAAATTCAGGGAACTGCTGTAAATAATATATCGAATGTTATATTTTGCTTTAAGGTAAGGAAAGTTTCTTTTAATTATAAATTAATAGAATAAGCAAAAATACCTATACTCGACTTTTCAACTGTGATGACATACATATAGGGTTCAACTAGGCTCCATAAAAGATTTGACAGTTTTTCAGCCTCTTGATGTTGACCCTCTTTTAGTTATATATTAACGATGGATTTGTTCAGTGCTGCTCTTGGCTTTATCTATGAATTAGAGTCCAAAAGATTTATTATAGCAAACCTATCATCTTCCCATTCTTCTAGACTACCTATCCATTCTAGGAGAATTTGCAGAATGCCAACCAGTTATTGTGGAATAGTGACTTAGTGCAAACCCTTCTCTCATCCATAATTTCTTTTCCTTTGGTACTTAGCATTATTAATATCAGATTGCTCATAATCTCTTTCTGTTTTCTGCTATAGCGGATCCAAAGGGTATTCAGCTTGTGATTCCAAGCTGTTTGCAAGACAAGGAAGTTGTTCCTCTGAAATCTTATTACGGTGGGAAAGAAGGCACTGGGGAATATGTATGGTATAGGCTCAAAGAAAAACTGGAGGAGTCAGAGTTGCAGAATATCACTATTACTTCTAAGGATACTCTTATTGTTGGGAAGACCTTGTATGATATATACAACTATCTTGTTATTATGCAAAATTTATACTTCTCCCTTACCATTTTCACTGATGGCATCTTGAAACAGAACTTATACCCCATCACTTGATGATATTGGGTCTTATTTAGCCCTTCACTGGGTGCCTACACGTGCTGATGGGAAGTTCGGAGATCCACTTGTTGCTATTAGCAAGGATCTAGTCATGGCAGGTTGTCTTTTTTCCTACACAGAAACTCTTAATTATTAATGCTGTCATATATGGTGGAATAGATTTCTCGATTATTTTGATTTGTATGCTACCACATGCCATAATAGGCAGCCATGGTAGCAATATGTCAGTAACCTTCTTACGCAAAAGCTACTGAGGGATGGTGACTCAACTGTTTGTACCATCCAATTCCATCCCTTGTGTCAAAGACAACGCACAACTACGAAAACATTTTTCTTTTATATTTGTGGTGAAATTTGAAGAGGTCCTTTTACTTCCTGAAGTTCTAATGTCATGATGGTATAACCACTTATCCAAAAGCTTGAGGTGATGGGTTGATGGCATCAGTTGTTTTATATCATGCAACACAATGTAAAGTTGTTTTTTTTAATAAAAAAATTACCTTCACTTAAAAATTGCATGAAGTTTGGATACAGTTTATGTAATAAGTATTGAAAGATGGAAGACGACACCATTAGGAATTCATTTAGAAATCAGAACAGAATATATTGAATGCAAAGTGGTTGTCGTTATAATTATCGTGCTGTAACAATGTTCAGTGCCTGAGCTAATGTTTGTTTTGTTTGTTTTACTTATCTGAATTACACAGGACTTCCAGTTGTTTCAAATGTATGCTTAAAGGAAATCAATTCAGGCATCTATGCTGGAGAAGGCATATATTATGGTGGTTACGAGGGTTCAAGCATGTATAGCTGGTACAGAGAAACTGATGAAGGTACTGTTGTTGTTAGCGAGGCTACTTCTACTACATATGAAGTTACAGATTCAGATTACAATTGTCGTCTGCTGTTCGGGTAACCATCTTGACCTTACAACTTATTTACTTGTTTGTCTCCATAAATTTGATGATATAAGCCCCAATAAAGAATAAAAATACCTCAATCATACTTGATACAGTGTATCTTAGAATAATCTGATGCAACCTTTTCCTTTTAATTCAAAAATTGAATTATAAACTTTTACTTGGCAGCTATAGCCCAGTTCGTTCAGATTCTGTTGTTGGGGAGCTCAAATTGTCAGAACCATCTGATATAATTCTTCCAGGTATAATTTTCTAAGCTTTCAATTCTGGAGCATCTTTCACTTGTGTAATATTTAACCGAATCATAATTTTACTTTCTGTGCCCTTCTTTAGAGAATTTTCTTAACGAATGTTGTCTGCCAGAGGAAATTATTATGGTTTAATAGGACATTAGAATAATTTATACTAGTGGCATGCAATGGAATAGGTATAATAGTAGTAATTTAAAAGGAAACACGGAAGTTGTGAATAATCTGGGACGGAGTCTCAGCCATTATTTTGCTGTCCTAAGAAGAGATGGTGTCTCTCTTGCACACGTTCTTTGACGTTCTGTCCAAGATTAAACCACCTCAACTATTTCGACTCACTGATGGTGCAATGCTGAAAAGTATCAAACAAGTCATTGACCTTCGTCACCTAATGGTCCCATTCTAAAACAAAAACGACTTTGTACTTTGACTACCAAGGTCACAGCAATAGTAATAGATGGAGGAAGAAGAAATATTTTATGACGAGGAAGAAGGAAAGCTTGAAAAGTTCTCAATATATCTTTTTCCTATGTAAATAACAACATGGCTTTTATATAAAATCCTAAATATTTTTCTGTTATCATGCGGAAGACCATGTCCTCAAATAGACGTTAACGACAAACTAGATATGTGAGTCATGATCAAGGGAAGTTGTTATACTTGATCAAAAATCAAATACAAGCTAAAACATTTAAATAGTTTTGGATAACCACTTGCATTTATTCCAGAGAGAGAAAGATTCAGCTAATCTCATCTCCCATCGCGTGTTCACCAGAGCACCTGTGGAGTTCATCAGCTAGTAGGGTTCACTAGTTATTTAATTAAGCTAAAGTTAATATAGACTAATGTTTGAATCACTAAAATCACCATATTATCCAACAAATTGGTCCACTAACCATGTATTCTTCAAGTCATTGAAGTGGCACTGATTTTTAGCTCATTATTTTGCCTCTTTTATATTCTTTGTTAATCTGTATGCATTGTTGTCTGATAGAACGAACTGTTTTTCAAAAGCATATGCAAATTCTTATATTGATGCAGGATATTTATGATTAGTGCAAATTGGTGACCATGGGCATTGCCAATTCTTGTCCCCTTCATTTTTTTAATAAAAGTTTCACTGTTTTCTTCATCAGCATAGCCAGAGTCAATTCCTCCATATAACTAGTAAAACTCTAACCTGATGGAGGTTAATGAAAGAACCATCGGATCAATTTACTTCTTCTGATTAATCTCTTAGCTGACAATGTTGCCTCTGAGCAAAAGAGAGGCCTAAGCCTAGAAGGGTTGTTTGGCATGTAGGAAGTTCTCACTTACAGATCTCACTTACTGGTAAAAAAAAAGTTTAAGCTCATTCACTTTCCAATTTTCACCTCAACTCGGGATGCATCTTGATAAAAAAAATTCAAGGACCTATGGTAAAGGGGGATTACCATTACATAATCTACAAGTAGAGCTGGAAATCTATATGAGAATGCTTTGGACACACAAAGGAGTTGTTTGCAAGTCATAACCTGTTACAGGGATTAGAAAATTCTGTATGTTTAGGATTTCTTTATATCTATTTTTCAATATCATAGAATCATAGATATTCTTCTTTTTAGTTTTCTAAGTAAACTTTTCCAGTTTTAATTTCTTCCTGCATTTTGTTTCCCTTTAAGCATATTCCTTGCTTTGTGAAAGTATAAGTTAATCTTTTGTCAAACCTTAACTATTTAGTTCAGAAGTAATTGTGACAACTCTTATATCTAATCAATACACCATCTTTTAGGCTCGTTTGGCAACTAGGTTATGGTTTCTCAACTGTGGTTTCATGGGGTTTCAAGAATTAACCCCAAAAATTATAACCGGGGCCCATTTGGCCAAATGGAGTTTCCCGGACCGCGGTTTCAAAAAGTTTGGAGATCTTGAAACCCCATTTTTCTAAACTCTAAAGAGACTGGAGTTTTGAAAAGTTTAGAGCTGCCTGTCTCCCGAATTTTGAAAAATTTATCGTTGTCTTTATTTTTTTGCCCCCTTTCTCTCTAACCCCTTTTCTCTACAGATCTCTCTTTATACTTAACTCTAATCTCTTTTCGTCTCTCTTGCAGGTCCTTTCCTCCCCCCTTCTCTCTGATCTATGCTCTAATCTCTTTTGTAATTTTTTTAATCTAAACCTTAGAAGTTATTTCGATGATTTCGTCGTCTCGACCTGCCAAATCTCTCCCACAAAGAATAATTTGTATTCATATACCCCGTCTTTGTCGTCTCAATTCATTAAGATGAGGATATAAATGAAAGCAACATATAAATTTGTAATTCATTTACTATGACTTTTCATGATAAAAGACGGTGTTAATTAGAAATTGCTACTAGATTCTTTTAAGTTAAAAAAAATTAGCTATATGATACCTTGGTTTTAAAACTACGTTGCCAAATGACCCTAAACTTTGCGAAACCCCATTTTTATGAAACCACGGTTTGCATACGATATCGTGGTTTATGAAACCTTGTTGCCAAACTAGGCCATAAGGGTTAAATTACTCTTGGCAGCTGTCAGATTTTTGTTGTCTAGCCTATGTGATGGTTGTTCTAACTAAAACTATTATACAATGCACAGAAAGATCAGTTATCTACTTTTATTTACTAGGGTCTATATGTCACGCCCCGCTTCCCAAAATACGGAATACGGAGAGCGACGAAGGCCAGTCGTGCTGCCTACGGTAAGGAAAGATCCTTCCATAGTCACATAAGGCTGTCTAAATTAACCTGTCAAAAATAAAATCCAATACCAAAAGGGATAATACTGATAATCATGCTGCAATGAAATCACAAAGAATACTAAAAATGGGTCCACTAGATAATTGATGGAAAAAGATCCGATACAATAGGTTTGAAAAGAAAACATCTGAAAGATACAAAAGTTCTAATGTCCCAGAAGGGCGCACACGCTAAAAGCTAATTAAAAAGGGTGAAAATAAACCTACGGTTACTGGTCTTCAGCAAAGTCCCGGTAGCCGCTCTGATCCTGCTCGGCCTGAAAACCTGTCTTTAAACCTGAGATGGCAAATCTTAGGGATGTCAGAACATCCCAACAAGTACTCAACGTAAAAGTGTGTGTGTAGCATAATAACATGGATATATAAAAAGTGAAGCCCGGTGCGCAAGAAAAACATGTATATAAATAATTAGATGTACTAACACTATGAAACATGTAAGTAAGGGATCAGGTCATACCCTAATTGGTCACTAAAAGGTAAACTATCCTATCGTAAGCTTGAGTGCGTCAACCTCTGCAGGAGTATTCCTAACCCAAGAGTGGTGCCCCAGGGGCTAGGAAACACGGGCCCAACTGTGTAATGAACAAGAGACCGCTATAACCCGGTACGAGCTGTAAACATGAGACCGCTATAGCCCGGTACGAGCTGTGAACATGAGACCGCTATAGCCCGGTACGAGCTGCCGGCATGGGAATCCTGAGATCCTGTTGTACAACGCACACTCAAACTACCCCAACATCCACGTATTTATAGCTGCTATGGTAAAGATTAAAATCACTATTTAAGAATGTTGAAAAGACAGAAACTTGTGGTATGGAAATTGTACGGAAATAAAACTGGTGAATAGTAGTGTGTCATGTCGTGTAATTCAGCATTCAAATTAGAGAACTTGTTTTAACATGAGTAGTCTGGAACAATGAGTAATCATGGCATGTCAAGTACAATAGTTATAAAATGATAGTGTTCATCAACAAGAATAGCATGTTAAGGTTTCTCAAGCATGCCGACAATGATAGTTTCAAGTAAAATGTTAAATATAGATGGTAAGATATGATAAGGTCAAAAATGTAAACAAGACTCAACATAAATATGCAAGTATCTGTGTTTAACATCCGGATTTATTTATTGAAAAGAATAATAAACTGAAATATGGTTTTAAAGGGTTAATATAGTTAAATAGAAATGACAAATTACAGATGCATAAAACGGATAGTGGTAATAGTATAATTACGAGATAATAATAAGTAAGATAAAATAAATGACAGATTGACTAGTCATCATGTAAGTGCTAATAATAAGTTTTATAATCATGTGATAATAGAAAATGTTAATACAAATTATAGTATCAAAATAATTTATATAATTAGGGCACATAGAGTGCAGCGATATTATAATGAGTGATAATGTAGAAAGTTTAATTTATATATATAAAATATTAAGCCCAAAGCGTTTATTGATTAACAGTAATAATAGTATATTTTTATGTTTTAGATTAGGATATAGGTGTTGACATTTTGCATGCTAGTGTATACCAATATTGTTGCAACAGAAACATATAATTACTTATAAACCTTTTTATATATTAAACCACATTTACATGTTAATAGTTATTTTATTACGCTTGCACTTTTACAGTTCACTTGATGAAAAGATTAATAGGTATTCTAAATCCTAGGGTTTTCATCATATGTACAGGTATTATAAGATATATTAATAAAGCGGCAGAATATTACAATTTTATTTAAATATTGTAAGTTAATAATTTATTTAGAGAATTGCCGATGTTATATCGACTAAAAAAAATAAAAGAGTAAGAGTACTTGTCTCGGAGACAGATAAACACGACGATACGAAGAACAACTCAAAGGTTTGATTGCTCGGCTAATTTTGAAGAAGAAGAAAATATTGTGATGGGAAAAAGAGAACGTTGATTTATATGAGAAGGGGAGAGATGATAATAATTAGGCTGTTATTTATAAGGAAGAGATATGTTGTTAAAAATTGGAGAGATTATTATAATTGGAGAGAGAAATATTCTGATGAGATGAGATTTGGATTTCATTTTATAAAAGAGAGATATGATGGGTTGTTATATACTTCTATAAGATATTAGAAAAGTTGTATATATACATATTAGTAAATAGTGAAAATATATGTAGATATGTATATGGTTATGGGTTAATGAAAATAAATATAATTAGTTATATATATAGGATTTTATGATATCAAATAACTAAAATATATTTTCAGTTAAACTATCATAACAAAATATTTTCAATTATATATATATATATATATATATATATATATATATGTATGTATGTATATAGGTTTGTAGAAAAATAATTAAAGATAGTAGATTTGAGAAAGAGAATCTGCTGAGAGAGATTAGACCAGATTGGAGAGAGAGATTTTGTTAGGGAATATATATAGAAAAAGAGAGCGGGGGTTCGGTGAAATATAGTTAGTGATTTAAAAAAATATATGTAGATAGAATAGAATATGGGAAGAAAGAAATCTGTTGGAAAAGATATTTGTTTGGAGAGAGAATAATATTTGTTTTAAAAGAATAAAGTTATCAGGTGAGACATATATGTTGATTGGAGAGAGAAAATTGAGTTGTTAGTTTAGGAAAAATATTTATATGGTTAAAAGATTTAATAGGGGCTCTCATGACTTTTCAAAATTAAATATTTTAACCAAATAAATATCGTAAGACAAAATATCTTATAAATAGAATTTAAAAAGGGGTAAAATCTTATGTATATGTATTGTTTAAAGAAATACCAAATAAAATATCTTTTGTTTAAACTATGATACTAAAATATAAATATGCTTATAAAATAGTGTTAGAAAAATAAATATTTAAATACTAATAATATGCATATTTAACAAACTTGAAAAACCATAATTATATGCATATATCTTAATTAAAAGTATTAAACTCCAAATTATAATAATAGTAAAACAAAACCCAATATATCCAAGAAAAAGAAACGTACGATCGGACTAGGGTGTTACACTATAAAATCTTAACTTTCTATAGCTTGCACTGGCTTGGTGCTCTCTCCATTTATAAAACCAGTTTTGCAGGAATTGTCCCATTGCAACAGGAAAATAAGTGTTTTTTGTTTCTTTGTTTCCTTGCTCCCCCCCCCCCCCACACACACACCTTTGTGTAATGCACTCCACTGGAGTGAACCAAATATGCATTTTATTTTCTTATGCTTTATGTCTCTTTTAATATTTGCCATGGTGCATCCATTGTTTACATATTTTCCCCTGGTTTCTTCAGAAGTTCTGCAAATTGAGTCATTCTCTTTCAATGGGAAAGGAGTTGAAGGTGAAATACTTAATGCTGTCAAGGTAATTCCACAAAATCAGATTCAGCAACACATTTGGCGGAAATACAAGAAGCTGCTTAAATATCGATGGTAAAACACAGTTCGCCATATCTTCAACCATAGTTGTTGATGAACATCTCTAATCATCTGAATCTGTGGACAGGTTCTATTCACTAGAAACGGGACCATATGAATCCTTTGAACCATTACCACAATGCTCCGGCTCATATGAGGTCCGATTTGAGGATATAGGCCGATGCCTGAAATGTGAATGCACTGTCACTGACGTGTTTGGAAGGTCAAGCGGACCTTTTTCAGCAGTGACTTCTCCTATATTACCAGGTTGTTTTCACAACTTTGTATATCCTTTGCAGGTTTTGTATACTGCTTTAGTTATATTAGCTCTTGAAGTCTTTGCCACTGCACCACAGCTCCGAAGTTGATGTGAGGGTTGAGGGATATTTTTTGATGTCTAACATCGGTATCTCTTGAGGTTGACATAGTAACACCCGTTGCCTTAAAGTTCAAGGTTTTCCCCTGTCATTTATCATAATATGCAGGCTTGTTAATTCCATTCTAACAGTATCTGAGGGCTAGCTGTCCTTCCTTTTCTAAATATAAAGTCCAGATTCAATGGATCTAAAATGCTTGCAGTGCCTCCCACTGCTTTTATTCGAACTCTTTTTGAAGGGTTTTTATGCTAGCAATCTGACAAAATTATGTGTGCCAGGGGTGCCCAAAATTGATAAACTGGAAATTGAGGGAAGAGGTTTCCATACAAATTTATACGCTGTTCGAGGTATATATACTGGAGGAAAAGAAGGCAAGAGCAAAATCCAATGGCTTAGATCAATGGTCGGGAGTCCTGATCTTATATCTATACCTGGTATACAAAATATTCCTCCTTATTTTTTATACCCATATATACAAATTCTTCTAGCAAAAATGTTGATAATGCTTATAACCTAATCCATTTAATGCATTTATACCATGATTTCAACTTACTTTGCTATTCAATCAAATATGATTTCTCTCTTTTTAGCCGTAGCTACAGTTCATTGATGAATGATAAAGCTGGTTCATTTTTGTTGAATCCGGTATCACCAAGGGTTGACCTGACATTAGTCTGGTTTGATTTTCATCTAAATTTCTAAATAGATATCTGGGACACTTTCAACATTAGGAGTGATAAAGATTTTAAGAATCAGATTCCTCAGGTTATAATTATCTCAATCCAAGTTGAGAAGAACTCTACTCATCAGCGCAACCATTAGTCTGATTTCTGTCATGGCATCGGCTTCTTTATCCTGTTGTATCTCTGGAGTCTTGACTATTTAACATTTCCCACTCAACAACAACAACCGAGCCTTTTATCCCAAGCATATGGGGTAGGCAACATGAACCAACATGAGTATCACGCCGGGTTGAGCACATGAATCCTCCACCTCCACTCACTCCTATCGAACAATATACTTTCATGAAGGCCTTTGGCATCCATATCTTTTCGTATCGCCTCCATCCATGTTTTCTTCAGTCTTCCTTTTGACTTGGCCTAAATTGAGAATATCCATTCGTCGATCCGGTGCTTCCGTAGGTCTATGTCGAACTTGACGAAACCATCTTTAGACGGTTTATTCGTATTTTCTCCTCCACATGTGCTACGTCAATCTTTGCACGAATATCCTCATTTCGCATCTTATCTTTTCTAGTGTTACCACATATCCAACAAAGTATGCACATCTTTACTATATACATTTTCTGTGCATGATGTTTCTTAGGAGCCCAGCATTTCGTATCATATAATAAGACATGCCGAATAGCGCTTCGATAAAACTTCCCTTTCAACTTTAACGGAAAGTTACGATTGCATAAAATCCCCGCCGCAATTCATCATTTCAACCAACCAACCTGGATCCTCTGGTTGACATTGTTATCGATATCTCCATCTTTTTGGATGATAGAATCCAGATATCTAAACCGCTCGCTTGGTGATTTCTCTTGTCCATCTAGTGTTATACGACTGTGATTTCGACTTTTCTGTTTACTAAATTTGCATTTCATGTACACTGACTTGGATCTGCTCAATCTAAATCCTCGAGATTCCAATATTTGCCTTCATAACTCCAATTTGGTATTAACCCATGCTTCCGTCTCATTTACCAAATAATATCATCAGCGAATAGCATACACCAAGTTACTTCTGGATAGTTCTAGTAAGCTTATCTATCACCATGACAAATAAGAATGGACTTAATACAGATCCTTGATGCAAATCAATTGTGATTGGAAAATCACTCATTAGGCCGTCGCATTCTTACATTTGCCACATGTCCTTGACTATGTCAATATACTTGAGTGCGACTCCTTTCTTCATCATTGTTCACCATAATATCTCTCTAAGTATCTTGTCGTAAGTTTTCTCTAAATCAATAAATACTATATGCAAATCACTTTTCTCGAAAACGTTCGATAAGTTGACGAAACAAATGAATAGTTTATGTCGTCGACCATCCAGGTATGAACCCAAACCGGTTCTATGTTATCTTAATATCTTGTCTTAGCCTGTGTTCAATCATCTTCTCTCGAATCTTCATGGCGTGACACATGGGTTTTATTCCATGATAGTTGGAGCAACTTTAAATGCCACCCATGTAGCGAGGTACAATGACGCTCTTCTTTCACTCATTTGATATTTTTTTGGTTTGTCAAATCTTATAAACAAGTCTGTCAAGTATTTCCATATCTCAATAGGAATCTCGTCTGGATCAACAACTTTTCTTAATTTTATCCTCTTCAAAATCTTTGTAACCTCAGGTATTCTTATTCTACGCATGAAATCACGGTTTATATCTTGAGATTGAATGACAAGTCTGTCCAAATCTTTAGTAGACCTCTCATTAAACAATGTGTCAAAATAATTTCTCCAACTTTTTTTTGATATCTTTATCTTGAACTAAAATCTTTTGATTTTCATATTTGACACACTTCACCACACATAAGTTTCTGATCTCCCTTTCCCTCATCCAAGTAATCCTGCATATATCATTTTTAGCCTCCTTAGTGTTCAACTTCTCGTATTTCTTTTTGTAGATCTTAGTTTTAACTTCCTGAACAGCTTTCTTAACCTACTTTTTAGCTATCTTATACTTCTCAAATCTCGCTTAATTTTTGTTCTTCTTCAAATGTTTATAAGAATCCCTCTTGATTTTAATAACAACCTTTTCTTTTTCATTCTACCATGATGTATTCTTAAATGTGGAGCACCACCCTTCAACTCACCAAGTAGATATCTAGTTACCTTCTTAACGCAACTAGCCATCTTGTTTCATATTGTGTGAATCATTTTCGGACTTTCAATCTACCTCTTGAACTACACGATTTACAAAGGTTTCTTGGTTATCTTCTTTCAGTTGCCATCACTTAATTCTAGGTTCTACCTTTCGTATGCTCTTCTCATGTACTCTTTTAACCGGAACATTTAGAACTAAAAGTTTATGTTGAGTGGTTACATTCATCTGGAACTACCTTACCGTCGATGCAACGACTCTCTATCTATTTTTCTAGTTAGAAAAAAGTTTATTTGATTTGCAGTCGATCCGCTCCTAAAGGTGATCAAGTGAGACTGTTTTCCTAAACTAAGTATTTGCCAATACAAGTCATAAAATAAGGTAAAATCTAAAATCGAGTTACCTGTTTCATTCCTCTGACCAAAACTAAACCTCCATGGATAGTATCAAACCTACTACGATTAGTACCTATATGTCCATTAAGATCACCACCAATAAATAAATTCTTTTTACCGGGCATCCTTTGCACTATCTCGTCTAAATTCTCCCAAAATTGATTCTTACTAGCGTCATTAAGATCTATTTGCGGTGCATAAGCATTAATAATATTAAGGATTTTCCTACAAAAAACAAGCTTAACTTGTAAAATCCTATCACATTTTCTCTTAATTTCAACAATATCCTCAAGCAACCGTTATTATGTGTACCCCATTATGATTTTTCTCTACCCATATGCCGTAGCTTATATCCCCAAGGCTTTATAACTCAACCTTTTTCACCTACCCCCTTAGTTTCTTGCAAACACATAATACTAACTCTTATCTTAATCACCGCCTCCACTAATTCCATTAATCTATCTGTGAGGGAACCTATGTTTCAATACGCAAGATGGATCCTATGAAACCCTTGCTTATTTGACAGTACATCCGGGATCTGATGTAGCGCGCTACTTCCAGATAACGACCTAAAAGTTCTTGCATACTTAACACTACATCCGAGATCCGATATAGCGCGTCGCTGAGTAGGGGTCGCCTCAACGATATTCTTATTGTGGTTCATGTCATAAAATATGACAATTATATATTGACTGTCATAAGTCTATCACAACTCTCACCCTTTCTCATCTGGACTTGGGACCGGCAACGGTGGGGTTAGACATTTCCCACTCAATGTGGACAAATATGAATAGATATCTCTCATCTAAGGCCATTTAACATTAATGGGAAAACATTTGTGACATGCAGGTGAAGTAGGGAGGATGTATGAAGCTAACGTTGATGATGTGGGTTACAGGCTCGTAGCTGTTTATACTCCTATCAGAGAGGACGGAGTGGAGGGGGAGCCTACCTCTGCATCAACAGATCCAATTGCTGTTGGTATATTTCTGGTGCTTTGTACCTAAAATAATTTAAGTTACCTAACCCATTTCTTAACAACTTGAGTTTAGAGTAGTTTCTGTTTGGCTGTAGTTCTTCAATCAATTTATGCGATTTTCACTACCTTTTGAAAGTACTTCACTGATGAAGTCAGTAACAATTAATCAAACTCTATAATTATTTTGGATAATATTAATCAACTCTCTTTTACGATTTTGGAGTCATTATTCTACGCGATGAAAATTTTGGCATGTGATCCAGTCACTTGTTCAATAGATTCCTATATCCTCTTTAATACGTTCACAGCTATAGTTTATATACCTCGGCCATGGCTTTGCTGTTCTACATAAAGAAATAGATAATTTAAGTATTACAATTCTGTTTCTTTATCTAGTCAATTGGCTCTTTTGTCCATTTGCAGAGCCTGATGTTTACAAGGAAGTTAAACAGAAGTTGGACATGGGATTTATGAAATTTGAGGTAAAGTTTCGCTGCATATTATGTAAAATATGATACCAGATGCATTTATCACATGCTGTATTGTTTTCTTCAACTTGTCTTGTAGAACTTTCAGATTTTCTTGCATCTAAGATCTATATGTTTAGCAGATGCATAGTTTTAGGATCTATTTTTTGGGTCTTTTTTTGTCTGAGGGGGCGACGAGTGGGTATTCTCGATTTACGCCAAGTCAAAAGGGTCAAAGGGAGATAGAAGAAAACGTGGATGGAGGCGATACGAAAAGATATGGATGCCAAAGGCCTTGATGAAAGCATATTGTTCGATAGGAGTGAGTGGAGGTAGAGGAGTCATGTGCTCGACCTGACATGATTCTCATGTTGGTTCATGTAGCCTACCCTATATGCTTGGGTATGGGATTTGTGAAATCAGATGTTTTTACAAATGGACATTTGCATGTTGATACTCGCTAGTAATAATTATTTATAGAATCCAATGATAAAGCACATTTGGCCTATTTGCTTACAGGTAAAATAGGCTTATAACAATCAAATAGATATCAGTGTTGACCAAATGTATCATTTATGGTTGCTTTATTGGACTTGTTTCCATCTCCTCCGACTTTTTGTGCATATACTTAATTTAGTGCATGATTTTTCAAATGATAAGCACATCTTGCCCATTTGATCGCTAATTTTTCTTCTTCCATCTTGGAGCAGGTGTTGTGTGACAAGGATCCAACCCCAAAGAAGGTAGTTTCCCTGACTCTTAATTTTGGAGCCCATTGTCTTAGTAATTATGTATATTACAAAAGCTTGAAAGAAATCATTCTTACGTGGATTACTCAGCTCACTATTTCCACAGGGACCTGAATTGGGAAGTCTTGAGAAAAGAATTTTAGAAGTGAACAGAAAGAGAGTCAAGGTTGTGAAGCCTGGTTCTAGGACTTCTTTTGCAACCACGGAAATCCGTGGCACATATGCCCCTCCATTTCACGTAAGTTACTATGTTGCATCACCATGATTAAAACAATTATAAGCCTACTGAAAATAAATAAGCAGTCCCTGTGAGTTTTTAATATCTAGTCATTTTTTTTATAGTGTTTGAGGTTTTAGTCACAGCTTGGTGTCTTTTTCCCCCCTTCTTCACCTAGTAGGATACATTTTGTATTATTTTCTGTTTCAATCTTGGTTTATTTGTGTCTTGGAGCTGAACTTAAATCTTTTTGTAGCAAATATTCCATCTTTCTTCTCTTAAACCTTTTCCACTCTTGGGGCGCGCTTGGTTTGAGTTAATATAGGTAGTAATCCTAGATTACCATGAAATATTACTACGCTTGTTTAGGTGTAAAAAATATTCCCGAGAATATAGTATCACCATGGTAATCAAATGACCTCATTTCTTGGTAATTCTATTTTCCCAAAATATGTGTCTATCCAAGATTACCACAAAATATTCCCGTCTAACATGAAATGAGCCATGGCCATCCGCTGTAGGTCTCCCTTGCCACCCATAGGCCGGCCGGCCCCGCCGGCTGGCCTGCCGCCAACGGTCGTTCACCGCCGATCATTCACTGGTCGCCCGCCGTTCAGACGTTCGCCGCCGGTCATCCACCGGCCGGCTCCGCCGTTTGTTGCCGGTTGCTCGCCGGTCGGCCGTTCTTCGCCGGCCTCGCCACCATCAGCCGGCCCTCCTCCGGCCTCGTCGCCGGTAGACGGTTGCACATACATATATTATCGGGAATGATTAAAATATATCAAGCGCGTTAATGCAAGATTCCATAGACTTAGATATCCGGTCATCCCATTCCCGGGGATACGAGGATTCCCGAGAATCTTCCATTCCATGTACCGAGCACAACCTTGGAGAATTTTTCTGCCAGCTGGTCATTTAGGATTATGGCAATTCCTTCTCTTGTCAATAGTATCCTAGGCCATTGATTTGGCACTAACAAAGAATGGTTGATGTTAGGTCAACATTTGATTATACTTTATGGGTTGATGTTAGGTCAACAATTAATAGCAAAACTTTTGTCAAATTTTTCATGGAGCCTTGCTCCATTGTTGTTCATATTATGATAGCCAGGCTTAAGTGATATTGAGTTTTATCTCTTTTTTTGTCCCATTTTGGTTTTTTTTATTAGTTATCACCCCGACATTAAGCCTCTTTTGTCATCAATAACTGGCTATAGGAAGGTTGGTCAAATAAGACATGCGTTTTTCATGGATATCGGTTAATCAAGCTCGTGCAATGAAGGAATTTGCACTTAGTATTCTATGCATCTATGTATCTATGCATTAATAACTATTACGGTAAACTTTCCTCTCACTAATAACGAAGTGAGGTCACTCCTTCGATTCCCGGAAGAATTGTCGCGTCCCGCTTCCTAAAAGGCCATAGTAAGGATGTAACTAAGTCCGCAGCGTAACTATACCGAGAGATCAACTCAACTCGATACTGTTATGTTAAGTGTAAGTATGCAGGCAATATACCATGACAAGTAATAAAGAACTTTATTTCATCAACTCAACATTTGTTACATAACAGGTTCGACATCAAAGTTATTACATCAATAAAAGCAAGAATAAAAGTAAACCCTAAAACAGGTGGGCGAATAAGAACATGAAGAAGACTAAAATCCTAATAATATGTCGAAAGGTTTGCGTAATCTTCTTCCGTAGCTTCAACCTCCGTCACGTCATCTCCGTTCTTTTCTCCTAGTCTTAACAGACATTTCAGATGAAGAGAAATATCCGTCAACCAGCTAAACTTGAGTAGGATTCTCAAGAGGAGTTAAGTGTAATAATGTAAAAGGTATGTGTAGTAGTGTCACGGTGTGTATGTGAGTGTAGGAAAAAATAGTGTCGTGAGGTATATGAATCGAGTATAGGTAAAGTGTCGCATGTATATGAGTGAAGCCTACGTAAAGTGTCATATACCAATCGTAATTCGTATTTTAGCTTGTTTTAGTTTGGTTATGTAAAGGTACCAGCGTACTCGGGATTATTCCGTTAGTCCCACAAAACAATGGCAACATGCAGGTGATTAGCATTCTGTTTACGGTCTGAAATCACATGTACGGGTTAACATTCCGTTTAACCTCAGAAATCACGGTGAACAGGAGGGGAATCCCGAGACCCTTAATACCACTTTAACCTAAACTACCCAACCCAGTGTAATGGTTTGTTTACGTTATAGGTTTGATTAAGTGCTAGCACGCAGATTCACTAAACATGGAAACAAGAGATGTTCACTTTCCATTTTAGGCCTTTCCACGATCATCCTATGTCTAGGTCCACGCATCTAACCTTAACCGTTCGAAGCTTATAAGATAAGTAAAGTTTGTTGTCATGTCTTTGTTAGTGTATATGCCCTAGAGGCCATTACTGTATCATACTAGTATGTATATTACTTAATGGAAGCTTGGGATATTCACCTTGTATTGACAATCTTGCTCAAAATAGTAGTATGCTACTTGGTTTGTTTCTACTTCAATGTGTACATGTGTTTGTTTTGTATATCGCCTATACACATTAGTAGAGCCCTTAGGATCTTTGCTTGATTACCAGCGATGTGATGGCCGTCACACTAGTGGGGCTGGGTAATCTATAAGCACATCCTTATGCAGGTCCCTGGTCGCAGGACTATCGAGACAGGGCATCGATACTCCGGAGTAGACCAGCGCATGCGCTTCTCATCCCAGTGTGGGAGACGGTCTGTCCCACAGCCGTCAGTACGTCGTACTTGAGATAGTATGCGGGTGCTCGTTAGGTTACGGGTACACTGGACAGGACTCGTCGGGAACTGACTAGTTGGTATTATACCTATCGTCAGTTATCAGTTCCCAGGTGACATGAGTACAGCTTAGTCCGCTGACTTGACACTGTCACTCCGCCTCGAGTGTGTTCCCACTGTACTTTGATCACTACCCTACCACGGCTCAAAGGAGTCGTGCAAACAGGTGGTGGTTGGGTGCAGTCCCGAAGCACTTGGAGGCAGTGACGGTTAGACAGGATTCGTCTCTCCCGGTATTGGGGGTTGACATCGCGCTGTGTCTAGGAGAGCCATTACACGAGTAGTCCCTGGCCAGGGCAAACGAGATATACTGGTAGGTTTCCAGTGTTATCTCAGGGTGTTTTGGGCTTCGCTCCGGCACGACTTGTACCGCTATTGAGGGACTGACGTTTACCGCCCCCTAGGCCCGCCATGCGATGTATCAGACGAACAGACCGGACTGTATGGAGAATGTCACACTCAGGCTCAGTAGGAGTTCAGATGGGTTTCGCCTCGTCCGTCTTCTTGTCGGCATTACCTGGGGACCGTTACGCACAGCTAGTGCCGCTTGCGGTCTGTGGTTAAACCCACTGCCAGCGTAGTGTCGAGTCTTTAGAGTCCCACACAGAAAGCTTTTCGCCTTTAGGCAAAAGAGTAGAGGTCGCATGGTATTGCGACAGGTCGCATGGTTTTGCGACAGGGTTCGGTCACATCCGTGCACTTGTGCACGTACAGTGTCCGGACAGTTTACACTAGCGGGCTTTGGTTTAAGCCAGATCCTAGTGTGCCTTATGGGATTGGATTTATCCAGTTTGCATTCGTGTTCCTCGGAACGCGGATGCGGGTGTGTATGCACAGTTGACAGGGAGGCAGAGGCTGCGGATTCTCATTAGGGTTGTTGACAGTTGACCGTTGACTATTTGACATTATGCTCAACCCTAATGAGAATATGATATGTGATTAACTATTATATTAATTAAGTATTATGGTGATATGGTTGTTGACTTGTTGACTTTTGTTGACTTGTTGACTTGGTGACTTTTGTTGACTTGTTGACCGGTTGACTAGGCTTGACTAGTTGACCATCATGATAACCATGGTTATCATTTCATGCCAAAGACTTTTTCTTGCTTGCTCATTTGAGTAAAATGAGTGCATGACATGATAAGCTTATGGTTGCTTCAAACCATCACATAAGACTTTTTTGATATGATGAGTTATGATCACTTTGGATTATGAGAGGGTGAAAGACAAAAGAGTTGCTCATTCTTTTCTTGCTCATTCTCTCTCTTGTTCTTGAGCTCTCCTCTTGCTCTCACCCTCAACCTCTTGCTCCCTCTCTTGATCTATGGTTCTCTTGTCTCATGAGTTGAGAATCAAGAACCATAGATAAAATCCCATTCTAAATCATCTCTACTCATTCTAGTTCACTAGGTTTAGCAAACCAAGTGAACTAGTTTCTTCAAAGAACGAAGAAGGAGCTAAAGGTCGGAGCTTTCAAGTGGATCTATCTTCGGCGTACGGAGACAACGAGAAGGAGCCATCGAACCACCATCGGAGCTTGAAGAGAAGGAGTTCAAGTTTAGGTATAACCCCCTAACCGAGTAGCTAGAAACTCTTAGTTAGGATGTTAGATAGAAGTTTAACCAAGATCCGGGTTTTAGGTCCATGTTACCATCTTTAAGAAAATCGTTTTTGACCAAATTCCGCATTCCCGAAAGTACCGGGAGAGGTAGCATGGACTTACAGTGGTATCAGAGCCTAGTTAAACTCTATCTAACATGTTAGCAAGTAACTAGAAGATCGATCAACGAAAAAGTCCCGAAACGAACCCCGGAATTTTAAACTTTCTGTCGATTTTAAAAGTGCTGGAAAATCCTTTTAAAATACACGTAAAATCGGCTCAGGCTTTTCTGTAAACACAGAAGAAATTTCATCCCATGATTCATTTAAACGGCCGCGGAAGGGCGGCGGGAGCACGCTCCCGCCGCGGTTCCGCGGCGGCGTTGACTCTGTATGGGACAATTTTTCTTCAGAGTGTTTACTGGGTTGTTTTGGGATTTTTCATATATATATTTTCTGCCCAGATTTTCCAGAACGAAAATTTTATTTTGGGGTCCCGAAAATCCGTATTTTTGATCGAACTTCTAAAAGACTTGAGCTAACGGGTTTTTCTGTAATCTGATATTTGTATTGAACGTCTACTAATCGCTATATGTCGATTAGTGGGGGTTATACAAATCTGTGATCTGTAATGTGCTGGAATGTGTATATAAATATGTTGGATTGTCGCGGGTGAATAGCCGGGGGTTGTGAGACGAGAGTTTTCTTTTCTTGCAATTCATGTAAATTTGTAAATTGATGTAATAATTATTTGTATGGCCGCACAACCGGGTCGGGGTTGTAGCCGTCATTGTATAATTTCTTTTTACTGTTTTTGCTCCTAGGATAGACCCATGGAGGGGGTGCACAAACTACCGGGTATGCCGAAGTGTCGAGTGGCCTACTCATGGAGATGAGGGAGGTTGCTACGCTTCGGGTACTTGGCGGGTAGTTTGCCGCACCCGTAGGGGTCTTGGGTGGGGTGTTGGCTATTCACCGCGACCGTGTAATCTGTTTTTGTTACAGGCTCGTACAAATTACAGATTCCTAGTATATCCAATGTATTTATCTGTGATCTGAAATGTTTATCATTGCAGTATATCTATATATGATATTATTTAGGCGTTGCTTATGTTTTACAGACGCGCTAGCCCAGCCCCCGCTCTGTCGTTAGTTAAGTAACCTAACGGGTAATGACGGGGCCCCGTGGCGAATGCGAATGGCATAAGCGTACGTCATATTTTGGTTGTTTTCTGCAATGGTATGATTAAATGATGGGACGCATTAAAAGAACTAATGCAAGAATATCACGCATTAAAAGAACTAATGCAAGCAAAACATGCATTAAAAGAACTAATGCAAGAAAATAAACCAAGTATAAGTCGTTGGAACATTTTCGAAAAACCACTCGGTTCTTTTCAAAACAAACTTTTAAAATGCGGAGTTTGAGCCACTCCATTTAAAAGCTATCTCGTTCCATCGACTAAATCAAGTTCACTACGTTCACGGTTTCGCCAAAACCATTCGTAGCCCTCCGTCGTTTCATATGAATATTCAACAGTATTCAAGCTGTGTTTGTTGGCCTTAGTCAAGGCACAGTGTTTGGTAGCTGGTGGGTATTCATATGTTGCATAGATAGAATGCGTTGGTTTGGGACAGTCGTATTACCTTGTTGGCCTTAGTCAAGGGTATATACGGGTGGATTCAAATTAACCTGGACAACGACGGGTAGAACTTGACATGTGACTTATGATTTGTTGGCCTTAGTCAAGGTCATAAGAGCATGGGGCAAAAATATACATCGGGAGTTTCATAAGTACTGAAACTTGCTAGATTTGCATACCATTTGGAGTGTGATGATTCTGGTAGGATTCCTTCAGTTTCTTCACGCGATGATATTTGGATCCCGATCCTACTGTGAGTATATGCTACTCCTCGGGAAATTTCTCACTAAACGATCAATGCTATAAACCTAGTAGGTGCCTAGAAAAGTGTTAGCGGGGCTACGCCCCCAGGGAAAAGAGGTTCTTTAATTAAGGAACTTCGCGAAAGCGTTGGAAAACCTCCCTCGAAGTACCGACACCGGCCTGGCTGAACGGTTAAGCAAGTATTGTGCGGTGGGATTGATCCCGACTAATTCTTCCTTTATGGTTTGAGGAGGGATTCGAGAAACAGTGGGAGCCATCCTGTTTAGACAAACTAAAAACCACTCTAAACTTGCAAGAGCATCATGCTGAGTGTTTCTTCTTCTCTCTCTTAATTGCAGCGACCCTGTGACCGCACCTAGGTTACATCTAGATAAAAATATGACTGAACCTGACTGTTATGACTGGCAAAGGTCTGTCCAGATGTCCATTGCCCATGACAAGCTGGGACACCTCTTAACTAATCAAATCCCTGCTGTCTCAGGTCCAGTTTCCCCTGTCACGGATGTTCACATCCGCAGGACACCGGAAAAGGATTGTGCGAAAGCCAAGTGCCTCGTGTTAGCCTCAGTTAATGGTGCAAACCAGAGGCAGCACGAGAAGATGGACTCAGTTTCTATCTTCCTCCATAACAAAGTTTTATATGGAGAGCAATCTCGTATCGCAAGATATGAGACCTCGAACGAATTGCTTCAAGCGAGGTTGGCTGTCGGGTCATCTGTAGGGGGCAACGTCCTTACAGAGACCAGCTATTTTAAGCTCACGGACCTGGAGACCACGTTGGAGAATGGGTCAAGTACTGACCTAATTCTACAGTCCCTGCCCTCTGCTTATACCCTGAAAGAAACCAGGGAAGAAAAAGGAAAAACAAGGGCAAAAGTTTCGGGACTGGATATGATTAAAGAGGGACGTTCCTATTGTAACGGGAATGAACTATGGCAGAGAGATTGCAGGGCTTGTAAAGCCAGTAGCCAGAATTCGAAGCATGTTGTGGCTTCGGCTTCGAGTGTGTTTGTAATTGAGAACTGTTTGTCAGTTAACCCTACTTCCTGGGTATTGGATACCGGATCAGGATCTCACATCTGTAATTCGTTACAGGGTCTGAGAAACCGTAGGGTTATCAGGAAAGGTGATATGACTCTCAGGGTTGCTAACGGAATGAGCATGGATGCTGTATCCGTAGGGGAATATCACCTAGGACTGACAACTGGGCAGATATTGATTCTGCGTGACTGTTTGTATGTACCAGGTGCGACTTGCAATATCATATCTGTATCCTTACTTTCTAAGGAAGGATATGATTTTGCTTTTGTAAGCGATGTAGTAAACGTCCACCTAAATCAAGCACTGATTGGGTCAGGTACATTAAATAACGGTATATACGTATTGAATCAAGCTCAGATATTCAGTGTCCAGAACACACTTAAAAGAAAGTCTCCAGAATTAAATCAGGCTTTCTTATGGCATTGTAGACTGGGTCACATCAATGAGACACGGTTGACTAAGTTACATAAAGAAGGATACTTGGATCCGTTCGAGTACCAGTCTTATGCCACTTGTGAATCTTGTCTCATGGGAAAGATGACAAAGACTCCGTTCACTGGACACGGAGTAAGAGCGAGCGAGCTCTTGGGACTTATACACAGTGACGTGTGTGGTCCAATGTCTACACATGCGCGAAGCGGTTATTCATACTTCATTACTTTCACAGATGATTTCTCTAGGTTTGGACATGTCTTCTTAATGAAGCACAAATCCGAGGCCTTTGAGAAATTTCGAGAATATAAGAATGAAGTAGAAAAACAAACAGGCAAAAGTATCAAGATCCTAAGATCGGATCGAGGTGGTGAATACTTGAGTGCCGAGTTTCTGGACTACTTAAAAGAGAATGGAATTCTCTCTCAGCGTACTCCTCCATACACACCACAACACAATGGTGTATCGGAAAGAAGGAATCGAACCCTACTAGATATGGTTCGTTCCATGATGAGTAAGGCTGAGTTACCGCGATCTTTCTGGGGTTATGCACTGGAAACAGCTGCACATCTCTTGAACCAAGTTCCTACTAAGACAGTGCCTACCACACCATACCAGATGTGGAGTGGGAAGAAACCCTGTCTTAAATCCTTTAAGACATGGGGATGTCCGGCTTTTGTAAAAAAGCAGCATGCGGACAAGCTCGAGGCACGCTCAGTACAGTGCAAGTTTGTGGGATACCCAAAGAACTCCAAGGGGTATCTTTTCTATTACGCAGAGGAGCAAAAAGTCCTTGTTTCTCGTCATGCCCGCTTCATGGAAACTGAGTTTTTAGAAAATCAGATAAGTGGGAGCGCAATAGAACTGGAAGAAATTCCAGAACCACAAGCTATTACTGAAACCTTAGTAGAACCAGAAGGTTCAGGGGAACCGGACATTCCTACGCCGCTCCGCAGGAGTAGTAGGCAGTCTCATCCGCCCGAGAGATACTACGGTTTTCTCATAGACGGGGATAGAGAGGATTGCATCATAGATTATGATGAGCCTACTAGCTTCCAGCAAGCCATTCAGAGCGGTGACTCGGTAAAATGGCTGGATGCAATGCGGACCGAGATGGAGTCCATGTACACCAACAAAGTTTGGACTTTGGACTTTGCTCCAGAAGGGGTAAAACCCGTAGGCTGCAAATGGATCTTCAGAAAGAAGATTGGTGTAGATGGGCAGGTTGAAACCTATAAAGCTAGGCTCGTTGCAAAGGGTTTTCATCAAAGACCTGTTTTGGACTATGACGAGACTTTTTCTCCGGTAGCCATGCTTAAATCCATTCGGATCCTTCTTGCCATTGCTGCCTTCCACGATTATGAGATCTGGCAGATGGACGTTAAGACGGCTTTCCTAAATGGAAATTTAGAAGAGTGCGTCTATATGGATCAGCCAGAGGGATTCAATCAGAGTGGGAGCAGCGGTAAAGTGTGCAAGTTGCTCAAGTCCATCTATGGACTTAAGCAGGCATCGCGGAGTTGGAACATCTGCTTTGATGATACTGTCAAAGAATTCGACTTTGTCAAAAACCCAGATGAACCATGCATTTACAGTAAGATTGTAGGGAGAAATGTGGTATTCCTTGTCTTGTACGTCGATGACATTCTCCTAATAGGAAATGATATTCCTATGCTACAGTCAGTCAAAGGATTCTTGTCACAGAGGTTCTCCATGAAGGACCTGGACGATGCCAACTACATTCTGGGGATCCAGATCTATCGTGATAGATCTAAAAGGATGTTGGGACTTTCACAGTCAAGGTACATCGACACCATACTGAAACGATTCAGTATGGAAGATTCCAAGCGCGGTAATCTACCGGCTTGTCACGGAATCACCCTCTCCAAAGAGATGTCTCCCAAGACTGATTTGGAAAGGGCTCGCATGTCATCAATACCCTACGCATCTGCGGTAGGCTCTATTATGTATGCGATGTTATGTACCAGACCAGATGTAGCATACGCATTGAGCGTTGTAAGCCGGTATCAGTCAGACCCAGGGGAGAAACACTGGATAGCAGTAAAGAACATTCTCAAGTACCTGAGAAGGACTAAGGAGATGTTCTTGGTGTATGGCGGAAAAGACCTCCAGATTGAGGCCTTTGCTGACTCCAGCTTCCAGAGTGACAAGGATGACTCCAAGTCCATGTCGGGTTATGTCTTTACCCTCAATGGAGGGGCGGTTTGCTGGAAGAGTTCCAAGCAGGAAACCGTTGCTGACTCAACCATGGAAGCGGAGTACATAGCTGCTTGCGATGCCGCAAAGGAAGCTGTCTGGATGAAGAAGTTCCTCACAGAACTTCAGGTGGTTCCTACCAGTGTTGATCCAATACCGCTGTATTGTGACAACAACGGCGCTATAGCTTTAGCGAAGGAACCAAGGTCCCATCAGAAGTCCAGGCACATTTTGAGGCGGTTCCACCTGATCAGGGAGATCATTGATCGCCAGGAGATCGAGGTAAAGAGAGTAAAATCAGAAGATAACACTGCAGATCCATTCACCAAGGCCTTGCCCCAGACTCAGTTCGAGCGGCTGATCGAGATGATAGGTCTTCGATACGCCAGTACATGGCCTTAGTGCAAGTGGGAGATTGTTAGTGTATATGCCCTAGAGGCCATTACTGTATCATACTAGTATGTATATTACTTAATGGAAGCTTGGGATATTCACCTTGTATTGACAATCTTGCTCAAAATAGTAGTATGCTACTTGGTTTGTTTCTACTTCAATGTGTACATGTGTTTGTTTTGTATATCGCCTATACACATTAGTAGAGCCCTTAGGATCTTTGCTTGATTACCAGCGATGTGATGGCCGTCACACTAGTGGGGCTGGGTAATCTATAAGCACATCCTTATGCAGGTCCCTGGTCGCAGGACTATCGAGACAGGGCATCGATAATCCGGAGTAGACCAGCGCATGCGCTTCTCATCCCAGTGTGGGAGACGGTCTGTCCCACAGCCGTCAGTACGTCGTACTTGAGATAGTATGCGGGTGCTCGTTAGGTTACGGGTACACTGGACAGGACTCGTCGGGAACTGACTAGTTGGTATTATACCTATCGTCAGTTATCAGTTCCCAGGTGACATGAGTACAGCTTAGTCCGCTGACTTGACACTGTCACTCCGCCTCGAGTGTGTTCCCACTGTACTTTGATCACTACCCTACCACGGCTCAAAGGAGTCGTGCAAACAGGTGGTGGTTGGGTGCAGTCCCGAAGCACTTGGAGGCAGTGACGGTTAGACAGGATTCGTCTCTCCCGGTATTGGGGGTTGACATCGCGCTGTGTCTAGGAGAGCCATTACACGAGTAGTCCCTAGCCAGGGCAAACGAGATATACTGGTAGGTTTCCAGTGTTATCTCAGGGTGTTTTGGGCTTCGCTCCGGCACGACTTGTACCGCTATTGAGGGACTGACGTTTACCGCCCCCTAGGCCCGCCATGCGATGTATCAGACGAACAGACCGGACTGTACGGAGAATGTCACACTCAGGCTCAGTAGGAGTTCAGATGGGTTTCGCCTCGTCCGTCTTCTTGTCGGCATTACCTGGGGACCGTTACGCACAGCTAGTGCCGCTTGCGGTCTGTGGTTAAACCCACTGCCAGCGTAGTGTCGAGTCTTTAGAGTCCCACACAGAAAGCTTTTCGCCTTTAGGCAAAAGAGTAGAGGTCGCATGGTATTGCGACAGGTCGCATGGTTTTGCGACAGGGTTCGGTCACATCCGTGCACTTGTGCACGTACAGTGTCCGGACAGTTTACACTAGCGGGCTTTGGTTTAAGCCAGATCCTAGTGTGCCTTATGGGATTGGATTTATCCAGTTTGCATTCGTGTTCCTCAGAACGCGGATGCGGGTGTGTATGCACAGTTGACAGGGAGGCAGAGGCTGCGGATTCTCATTAGGGTTGTTGACAGTTGACCGTTGACTATTTGACATTATGCTCAACCCTAATGAGAATATGATATGTGATTAACTATTATATTAATTAAGTATTATGGTGATATGGTTGTTGACTTGTTGACTTTTGTTGACTTGTTGACTTTGGTGACTTGTTGACTTTTGTTGACTTGTTGACCGCTTGACCAGGCTTGACTAGTTGACCATCATGATAACCATGGTTATCATTTCATGCCAAAGACTTTTTCTTGCTTGCTCATTTGAGTAAAATGAGTGCATGACATGATAAGCTTATGGTTGCTTCAAACCATCACATAAGACTTTTTTGATATGATGAGTTATGATCACTTTGGATTATGAGAGGCTGAAAGACAAAAGAGTTGCTCATTCTTTTCTTGCTCATTCTCTCTCTTGTTCTTGAGCTCTCCTCTTGCTCTCACCCTCAACCTCTTGCTCCCTCTCTTGATCTATGGTTCTCTTGTCTCATGAGTTGAGAATCAAGAACCATAGATAAAATCCCATTCTAAATCATCTCTACTCATTCTAGTTCACTAGGTTTAGCAAACCAAGTGAACTAGTTTCTTCAAAGAACGAAGAAGGAGCTAAAGGTCGGAGCTTTCAAGTGGATCTATCTTCGGCGTACGGAGACAACGAGAAGGAGCCATCGAACCACCATCGGAGCTTGAAGAGAAGGAGTTCAAGTTTAGGTATAACCCCCTAACCGAGTAGCTAGAAACTCTTAGTTAGGATGTTAGATAGAAGTTTAACCAAGATCCGGGTTTTAGGTCCATGTTACCATCTTTAAGAAAATCGTTTTTGACCAAATTCCGCATTCCCGAAAGTACCGGGAGAGCTAGCATGGACTTACAGTCTTGGTTATGGAAACTGTACCAAGACATATTAGGGCTGCAAGGTATATCTATACAATAATGACTTTGTTTTTAGGAAAATATAAGGTATTTTAGTGTAATAGGATTTTTTGGAAAGGTAATGGTATTTAAGCATAATTATAGTTTAGGAAAAGTCATGGTATTTTAGTGTAATTATAATTTAGGAAAAGTCATGGTATTTTAGTGTAAAAGTAGGGTTAAATCTTGCGTGATGCACAGGATATACGGATATCAATAAAAACTTTATACAATGAAAGTTGATTATATAAAACAATAAATATATATGGTTCAAGATTATTGACGAGAAAATCTATGGTATTTTTTATGAGCAAGAAACAGTCCATGGTGTTTAGTAGCAGCAATAAAAGGCTCATGATATTTATATGAAAACTCGCTGTATTTTCTGTAATAAACAAAGTTTGTGATATTTATTTCTAATAAAGAAAATCCATAGTATTTATCTGGAAAACATTGAAAGTTTATGATTTTTTAATTTGTTAAAAAATCCCATGGTACTTATATGAAAAATATTAAATTTTCTTCCTACTTTTTATTAAGAAAATCTCATGGTATTTATGTGAAAAATATTGGAAATTCATGGTACTTATTCGAAATTTAAAAAAGTCGAAGGTATCTATTTAAAAGACTTTGGGAAGTTCATGGTATTCAATGAAAAAAGTCCGCGGTATCCAATGAAAAAATTCCACGGTATCTATTTAAAGTTCATGGTATTTATTTGTAATAAAAAGTCCCATGACATTTATCTAAAAACATTAAGAATTCATGGTATTTTAGTGGAAATCTAATGAGATTTTGAGTTATTTTCTAAAAGAAAACAGAGTTCTTAGCATTTATCTAAAATTCATCGTTTTTTTCTATAATAAACAAAGTTCATGATTTTTATTTATAGTAAAAAAAAAAGCCCATAGTATCTATCAAAATACTTAAAGCTGGTGATTTTTAATATAATAAAAAATCCATGACTTATCTGAAAACATTAAAAATTCTTTCTATATATTTGTAATAAGCAAATCCCATGGTATTTATGTGAAAAATGTCGAAAATTCATGGCATTGATTTAAAATTAAAAATTCCATGGTATTTATTTAAAAAGCGTTGAGAAGTTCATAGTATTTATTTGAAAAAAGTCCATGATATCTATTCAAAGTTCATGGTATTTATTTTTAAAAAATTCATGGCATTTATCTATAAAAATATTAAGAATTCATGATATTTTAGTGGAAATCTAAGTGAGATTTTGAGTTGATGACAATATTATAATTCTTGAGAAATGGTAAAAGTGTAATTAAATTGAAGTTTTTCCATTTTAATGTTTTACTATTATTATCCTCATAACTTCATCAAAATCTCAAATTTTCCAATAAAATCCAAATTTTATGCTAAAAATGTTGAGAGTGAGCAAAAATGGAAATATCATTGAACCCTAGAAGGGAAGTGGCCATAAATTAACGCTTTCGGGGCAAATTCATGTGTCCTCTGTGTGCATGTGTTGCGTTGTTGTGTGTGGTGTGCATGGTTGTGTTATGTGCTTAGGTTAAGGCTTACGAGCCAGCGCAAAAAAAAGTGGAAATATCAAAGTTATGGCATTTTAAAGATTTTCCATTATTGCCCTCACTTCATCAAAAGCTCAAAATTTGCTTATAATATTCAAATTTTATGCTAAAGATGTTAAGTTGAGAGTGGGGACAAAAGTGGAAATATCAAAATTTCGATACCACTTTCTATTATATGGTTCTAGATTATTGACGTAAAAGTATATGATATTTTTTATTAGTAAGAAACAAAATCCATGCTGTTTAGTAACTAAAAACAAAGACTATGCTGAAAATTGGTTAAAGCATTGTATTTAGTTGCAAAAAAAATTAAATCCATGGTATTTATTTGAAACTCGTGGCATTTTTTGTAATAAACAAAATTTGTGATATTTATTTCTAATAAGGAATGCCCATTGTATTTATCTGGAAAACATTGAAAGTTTGTATTTTTTTAATTTGTTAAAAAATCTAATGGTACTCATATGAAAAACACTAAAAGTTCTCACTATTTTTTATTAGGAAAATCTCATGGTATTTATATAAAAAATAGCGGAATTTCATTGCACTTATTTGAAATAAAAAAGTCCATGGTGTCTATTTAAAAAACTTTGGGAAGTTCGTGGTATTTTTTGAAAAAAGTCCATGGTATCTATTTGAAGTTTATGGTATCTATTTGTAATAAAAAGTCTCAGGACATTTATCTTAAAAACATTAAGAATTCATGGTATTTTAGTGGAAATCTACTCGAGATTTTGAGTAATTAGCTAAAAGAAAACAAATTTCTTACCATTTATTTAAAATTCATCGTTATTTCTATAATAAACAAATTTCATGATGTTTATTTATAGTAAAGGAAGTCCATGGTATTTATCAAAATACTAAAAGATTGTGATTTTTAATTTATAAAAAAATCCATGATACTTATCTAAGAAACAGTAAAAGTTCTTTCTAAATATTTGTAATAAGCAAAGACCATAGTATTTATCTGAAAAATGTCGGAAATTCATGGCATTGATTTGAAATTAAAAAGTCCATGGCATCTATTTAAAAAGCGTTGAGAAGTTCATGTCTATTTGAAAAAAGTCTACGGTATCTATTCAAAGTTCATGGTATTTATTTATAAAAAAATCATGGCATTTATCTATAAAAATATTGAGAATTCATGGTATTTTAGTGAAAATCTAAGTGATATTTTGAGTTGATGGCAATACTATAATTCTTGAGAGATGGCAAAAGTGTAATTAAATTGAAGTTTTAATTATTTTCCATTATTGCCCTCATAAGTTCATCAAAAACTCAAAATTGCCTATAAAATCCAAATTTTAAGCTAAGGATGTTAAGTGAGAGTGAAGGCAAAAGTGGAAATATCAAATTTTTGGTATTTTATGATTTTCCATTATTGTCCTCGCAACTTCATAAAAATCTCAAATTTATCTATATAATCCAAATTTTATAATAAGGATGTTAAGTTAAAACTTAGGGCTAAAGTGGAATTATTGAAATTTCCACTTTGTATACCAAATTAGTTTATTATAAAGATAGGGTTTTTGGAAAAGTCGGGAATTTTAGTGTAAAATAGGGTTTTGGAAAAGTGTTAAGAGTGGCATGGTTCTACAAATAAGGACATTCGTGTCAACATTGACCTTATTGGTTAAAGAATCGATAAATGGGCGAAAGTCGATCAAACGGAATTTCGGCAGCATTTTGGTAAGGATTTCAGGTAGCAACTTAACGTGTAAAGTGTAGGGTTCTAGCATGCGAGGTTTAAGTGTTGATAAAGGGTCATGGTAGGTCGTTACCATGACTTCAAGGGTGTAAGATTCTTTTAAAACATGAGTATTAAAGCAAGTTATTGAAATACGGTTCAGTCGTATTTAAATAGTTGTTTTGAACATAGAGGCAAGCTTAGGGTAGTACCCTTTGTTATGATTTTGAAGAACATATCGAAACGAACGGACTACGACTTTTTCGAGCTCTTTCTCTATCAGATTTTTGCCGGGGACAGGGGTAGAACCGTTGCGTAGATCGTTGAGTCCCGGTCGTATAGAAATTTTCAGAGAATTTTTCAGAGTCCCGAAGTGTGAAAAGAGAGAAATGGTGGGGGCTTTATATAGTGCTCAACCCCGAGCCGACCCCCTCCCCAAATCAAGCCGACCGGCTCGAGACAGGTCCTCGGATCGCGCTCCAAAGGCCGCTGGCCTCGAGCACCAGCACATGCGTGGGTGCGTGGCGCCCACGTGCATGTTTGTGCAGGTGCCCGGGCCTTGGGCCTGGTTTTTTTTTCAAAAATACTTTTTTTAAAAGTTTTTTAATTTTCTTTTTAAACTGTTTTTAAAACTATTTTTAATTTGAAAAAAATATTTAAAAATCCTTTAAAATATCAGAAAAATATGGAAAAATTCTAATTACATGTTTTCTTGATTTTGTAACAATTGTCTAAAAATAATTTCCTTTTTCATTAAAAATATTTCATAATTCCTTTTTTCCTTTCCGAAAATTCAAATTAAATTCTTAAAAATTCCCAAAAAAATATATTAAATGGTTTTAAATATAAAACATCCTTTATCTAGCATTTTCCATCAATAGAAATGCTAAAATAAACAATTATTAATACCGAGAAAAATATAAAAAGACTTTTATTAATATATCGAGATCGCAGTCGTTACAAAACCAAACCCCCCCTCCCCACCAGAAAAAAAAAGAACTTTGTTTACTTGACTTGAATTGTGCGATCGTGTTCCTAAATAGTTTTATAATGGGTTTACAGGTGGAACTCTACCGAAATGACCAGCACCGCTTCAAGATAGTAGTCGACAGCGAGAATGAAGTGGAACTAATGGTGCAAACACGACACATGAGGGACGTGATTGTTCTTGTTATAAGGGGGCTCGCCCAAAGATTCAACAGCACCTCCCTCAATTCTCTACTCAAGATTGAAACATAAAAGAACATCAGTGTGAAGCTTGAATTAATGGGTTTTGATTTGTGTGATTGTGCAGTAGCAGTTGAGATTTTTTTTTTTTGGGTGACAAATGCATATGGCTTGTTTTCTGTAAATTATGATTTGTGATTTCTGACAAGGGTTGTGTTATTTATAAAATGTACATTAAAAACTAGGGATTTATGTTGGTGTTTACTTCTGTATCTCAAGTCAATTCATTCGGTATTAACGCCTTTTAACTTCTTGGATACTAACGTGATATTAAAATTATTATAATGAACATTTGATTCTTTAGATGTGTTAGGTGATGATGCTCTATATTGGCGATCTTCCAGATCATGACACGTGGCAGATGACGTGTCCCAGAACTCAGAAGAAATGGTCCACAGGGGCCGATCAGGCCACCCCTGTATCCGACCTGCAAGCACAAGCTGGCTCTCCTCAGAGCCCCTTGCAAATTGGCCTCCCCGGCCTCTCAGCTCGCCTCGAGCTACCACAGGACCAGGATGTCTCAGCCCTCCCGCTCGTTCCTAAGCTCCCCCGCCGAGGCCATCTTCCTCGGTCCCTCCGACCGACCAACTCCACCACTCACAGGCGTAACCGCCGCTCCGCAAATCTCGCAATACGTGGATTCTCCGCCGGCAACATCCCACGTTCCACGCCATCACGATTCCCATTAACGGGCGATCTTATTATTACGTGGGCGTGACGTCGGAAGCGTAACTGCCGGCGAGATTCTTGCGCCTGCTACTGCGCGCTGCCACCACTATATAAACCCTCATCACAGAGGGGTCAAATAAGCTTTTTTCACCCTACTTAGCCGTTACTCTGCTCGGATCTTATGCTAAGTTGATCGTCGGAGGGTCCTCGGTGGTACCAAACCACCCCGGGACTTCCTTGCAGGTACTCAGCGCAAACTCCTCAAAACCACCAATCTCCTCAAAACCCATTGAGACCCACACGCAATAGGAGATCACTTCCAAGATCCACCTGGAGATCGACGGAAGACAACATCTGACGGAGACCCGAAAAGGATCTCCATCAGTTGGCGCCGTCTGTGGGAAAAAACTCCACAAAAAACAAAGTTGGCCTTCCGATTTCCATCCACATGGCAAGCGATCACCCTGAAGATCCAAGCACCTATAGCTGCCTCCCCCTCAACGGAGGCACGAATGAACCTCCGCCGAATGTCATCAAGCTCTCCGTCGGCCATCGCCTCGCAGACTCCAGCGGTCGCAGGTCCCTCGATCCGTTCCATTCAACCTCGAGATCCCACGTCGGAGAGCCTCGCCTCGAGCCTCGTCGCACCCCTGTCCCTACTAAGACGGTGGCGGTCAGCTCGCCTGCTTTCAGGCATGACCGGCATCCCCTCCCTCGACGGGATCGCGCCCACGAGGCCCGCCAAGGCAGCTTGAAGACAACCTCACCACGGGGCCTAAAGGGCCTCGCCAGAAGGAATCGAGGCCCATCAAGAACTGTGATCATGACGACAGGGGGTCAGTCGAGCGCCTGCAAGACTCAGCACCCCACGCCGGCAACGGAGGCCAATGGCCGCCCGAGCAAAAAGGCCAGGGACCACGAGCTTATCACCTTTGGCGACGGGGATCTCCACGGCATATTCATGCCCCACAACGACCCTCTGGTGATCACGGCCCGAATCCACTGATACGAGATCCACCGGATACTTGTCGACTCGGGCAGCTCGGAAGAAATCCTCTTCCACGACAGTTTTCTGCGCATGGGGCTCATCCCAGCAGACTTGAAACCGACCTCCCACGTTCTTTCAGGTTCACCAACCACTCCATCCCAAGGGGTGGTCACCCTGCAGTTCAACGTCGGGGAGCCCGGCTACACCCGTACGTTGCCTGTGGACTTTATTGTAGCAAAGGTCCCATCGGCCTACAACGTCCTTCTCGGCCGCCCAACGTTGAACTCCCTCCAGGCCTAGATATCGACCTAGCACCTGGCGATGAAGTTCCCTTTCGATCAGGACGGGATAGGTCGGGTCTACGGAGACCAGCGGGTCGCAAAGGTATGCCTTACCGAAACATCTTCGTCCGAGCAGCCGGCCGACAACGCTGAGGTAAAAGACGACATCAAGGGTTCTCTGGACACCCGAGACGAGCAGAAGGAGGTCTGGGGGACGCCGGTCGAACCACTGACCGAGGTGCCCCTGACAGAGGGGGACGATGAAAAAACAGTCCAAGTCGAATCACTTCTGACAAGAACTCAGCGAGATAACCTGGTCGGTTTCCTCAGGAATAACTCCGACGTCTTCGCCTGGGCGCCTGCTGACATGCCTGGGATCGACCCTAAAATCATTTCTCACAAGCTCGGGGTTGATCCTACGGCCCGACCCGTCAGACAGAAAAAGCGAAGCTTCGCCCCGGTCAAACAGAAGGCTATCGAAGACGAGGTTGATTGACTTCTCGCCGCCAACTTCATCCGGAATGTACCCTACTCGGAGTGGCTGGCGAACGTAGTTCTGGTCAAGAAGTCAAGCGGGAAGTGGCGCATGTGCGTCGACTTCACCGACCTCAATAAGGCCTGCCCTAAGGACAACTATCCTCTCCCTCGGATAGATCAGCTCGTCGACAGCTCGGCCGGCCACGAGCTGTTGAGTTTCATGGATGCTTTCTTCGGCTACAATCAGATCCGCATGAATCCGGAAGATGAAGATCTTACCGCATTCACAACGGACCGGGGGGTATACTGCTACAAGGTGATGCCCTTCGGCCTCAAGAACGCCGGGGCCATGTACCAACGGTTGGTCAATCGCATGTTCAAGCCACAGATCGGCAGAAATATGGAGGTCTATGCTGATGATATGCTCGTCAAATCCATCTCGTCGGCCGACCATGCCAAGGATCTGGGCGAGGCCTTCGAAGTGCTCCACAAGTTCAAGATGAGGCCAAACCCCGCCAAATGCGCATTCGGAGTCACCGGGGGAAAGTTCCTCGGTTTTATGGTCACTCACCGCGGAATCGAAGCTAACCCAGAGAAAATCGACGCTATCCTCAACATGGCCGCGCCCAAGACCAACGTCGAGATCATGCGGCTCATGGGACGAGTCGCTGCTCTGAGCCGTTTCATGTCCTGGTCGGGGGAGAAATGCTTCCTGTTCTTCAAAGCTCTGAGGAAGATCCCGAGGTTCGAGTGGTCGGAGGAGTGCCAGGCCGCCTTCGACCAATTAAAGAAGCACATCGCAACGCCACCACTGCTCACCCGACCAGTTGAAGGAGACGAGCTGTCGCTGTACCTGGCGGTATCCGACCAGGCAACGAGCTCGATGCTCGTCCGAGAGTTCGGTGGAGTGCAGAAGCCGGTATACTATGTGAGCCATGTATTTAAGGATGCAGAAACGAGATATCCAGCCATAGAGAAGATTGTCTCGGTCCTCATGGTGGCCTCGAGGAAGCTACGACACTACTTCCAAGCACACACCATCCTCATCTTCACTGAGCGCCCGTTGGGGGCTATCCTTGCATCACCGGAATCCTCGGGTCGCTTAGAGAAGTGGAGGTGGGAACTATCTCAGTTTGACATAAAATATCGCCCGAGGGAGGCCATCAAAGCGCAGGCCCTGGCCGATTTCATCGTTGAATGCACCATCCCTAGCAAGGAACCAGAGTCCACGCTGACCCTCGCAACTCAGTGTCCCATCGCGGAAAGGCCTGGCTCGGTTCTTGAGTGGGTCATCTACGTCGACGGGTTTTCAACCGAGGAAGGCTGTGGTGCTGGTCTCATCCGGGGCTCGAACGAGGCAGAAATGGAGTACTCTCTAAAGCTCGGTTTCAAAGCCTCGAACAACGTGGCAGAGTACGAGGCCCTCCTGGCTGGACTGCGCATGGCCGCCGGGCTGGGACTGAAGACAATTCGAATTCGCAGCGACTCGACCCTAGTCGTCGGCCAAGTGACCGGCCGCTTTGAAGCTCCGGAGCCTCTGACGATGAAGTACCTGGACGAGGTAAGGAAACTCCGGAGGAACTTTGACGAAGTCCAAGTAGAACAAATACCCAGGCAGCTGAATGCCCAAGCCGATGCCCTGAGCAAGCTGGCTTCGTCATACTCGGTCAACAATAAGCGATCTATCCTCTTCGAAACCTTGCCTCAGCCCAGCGTGGAAGACGGAGCGACAGCACTCCACGTATATGCGGCGCAGGAAGGTGACCAAGATTGGAGGAATCCCCTCGTGAAATTCCTGAAGGACGGTACGCTCCCAGAAGATCGGGGAGCCGCCCGCCGTCTCCGGGCCAAAGCCCGTCACTTCATCTGGAGCAATGGGAACCTCTATAAGAAATCCTTCATGCAGCCCCTGCTCCGGTGTATCGACCCCCATGAAGCCGACTATGTCCTCCGTGAAATCCATAAGGGGGTTGGCGGTGCGCACCAAGGGGCCCGAACATTGATCCAAAAGGCGTTGCTCTAGGGGTACTACTGGCCCACTGTTCACGAGGATGCCCAGAAGCTAGTCAGAAGATGCAAGAGTTACCAAATCCACGGCAGCATCCCTCGCCTCCCCGCTACCAAGCTGACCGCCCTAACATCCTCGTGGCCGTTCGCCCAGTGGGGATTGGACATGATCGGCCAGTTCCCTACCGGTACGGGCGGGCATAAATATGTCCTCGTCACGGTAGACTACTTCACCAAGTGGATCGAGGCCGTCCCCATCAGGAAACCGGATGCCGCCACGACCATCAGGTTCTTACAAAACAATCTGATACTCCGGTTCAGCATCCCGAGGTGTATCATCACCGACCACGGGACGAACTTCGAGAACGAGAAAGTGAAGGACTTCTGCAAGGAATACCACATCCTCATGAAGTTCGTAGCGGTCGCGCATCCCCAATGCAACGGGCAGGCCGAAGTCGCTAACCGAGACGTCCTCCGAGGTCTCCGGACCCGCCTAGAAGGACGACAAGGCAGTTGGGTCGAAGAACTACCCCGGGTCTTATGGGCCCTGCGCACGTCAAAGAAGACCCCCATCGGGGGAACCCCTTTTAGCCTCTGCTACGGGACCGAGGCAATGGTCCCAGTGGAGATCAGGCTACCCAGTCATCGGGTCGAGCACTTCGACGACGATGCGAACACCTCGGCGCTACGGACCAACCTGGACATCTTGTTGGAGAAGAGAGACCGAGCTCAGATCAGGGCTGCCGCTTATCAACAACAAATAGCCCGATACTACAACGCTCGGGTTAAGCGCCGCTCCTTCAAGACCGGAGATCTGGTCCTACGGCGGAATGAGTTCATCGATCAAGGCAGGCTACACAAGTTCTCCCCAAAGTGGGACGGTCATTTCCTCGTCTCTGAGGTACTCCCCGGCGGAGCCTATCGCTTACAAGACGCGGACGGACGCAAGTTCCCACGGCCTTATTGTAAGTCTACGGTAGCGCCCCGGCCGTCATTCCGAGGCCAAATGCAGAAACAAAAACTTTTTAGGAAATCGGTGCTATCGTAGTCTTTGACCCGGATCGAACCATTAACGCTAAACTAGCTAACTACTAAGAAGTGAGAGTGGTTATACCGATCGATCCGTGTCCTTCGGTCTTTGGCCACCATCCCAAACTCCTCGCGGCATCTCCGATCTCCGGTCTCCTCGTCGGAAGGGTACCGCATCAATGAGTCTTTTTACGGGCTCCCGCTTCATCCGAAGCAACTCGAACATGAAGTTTGCTAGCCGACATGTCCAAGGTGAAGTAGAGAATGTGTGTGATAATTTTGTCTCAAGCATCCATTGATTCTCAACACATGAGAGTGTATGGATGGAGGTTGAAGATGATGCCATTGGTGGAAGTTATGAGCTAGAGGAAGAAGAAGAAGAAGAGTTTTTCTTTTCTTGTGTGAGATGAAAAAAATGAGAGAGGCTAGAATGATAATCACAAGAGCTAACCCATTTACATGGCTGCCCTCTCTCTCTCCATCTTTCATTTCACACACTAAATCAATCCAAAATGTGACATATGCACAAATAAAGAGACCATGAGTCATCACCCATGCACATGTCACAATTAACGCATCTCATCATGAATTAAGCTCATAATTTCCACCAAAATAAACATTAACCCAAATGTTTAATCCAACAAAAAGATACGGCATCAACTAAAGTAAACTCGTGACGGATCACAAGAATACCCCTTACCTGTATATACATACCTGTATCCGCATTCCGACTGAATACGAATGCAATGAGACTAAAGTAATCCAACAAATCCAATACTAGGATCCGGCTTAAACTAAAGCCCACTAGTATGATCCGCCCGATCTTGATCCGTGCACGACTGCACGTATATGATCGAACCCTGCCATATATCATACGGCCTCTACAACGTTTCACCCGAAACTTGAGAAACTATCTGTGGGGGACTCTAAAGACTCATCAATACGCCGGCAGTGGGTTTAACCACAAGCACGTCAGTGGTACTAGCTGTACGTAACGGCTACCGATGTATCGACCAAAAGGGGGGCTGATGGACGAACTCATCCTGACACCCTTACTGAGCCTGTCAGTGACAATATCCGTACAGTCCGGTCCGTTCGTCTATGAGTATCGCATGTCGGGTCTAGGTGGTTGGTAAAAGTCAGACCCCAAAAGCGGTACAAGTCGTATCGGAGTGTAGCCCAGAACACCATGAGATACTACTGGAATACCTACCAGTAAATCTCACTTGACTTGGCCAAGGACTTTGTGTAATGGCTCTCCTAGACACAGCGCGATCTCACCCCTAATACCGGGAGAGACGAAACCCCTGCCGATCCGCTCACTGCCTCCATGTGGCTCGGGACTGTACCCAACTAAAACCTGTTTGCACGACACCTTTGAGCCGTGGTAGGGTAATAATCAAAGCACAGTGGGAACTCACATGAGACAAATGACAATCTCAGGTCGATGAACTAACCTGTACACATGTCACCAGAGAACTACTATCTGACGCTAGGTATAATACCAACTAGCATGTTCCCGGCGAGTCCTGTCCGGTGTACTCATAACCCAATGAGCACCTGTATACGTCTTAGGTGAACCAACTGACACCAATGGCTTGTGAGACCAGCCACCGCCCCTCGTCGGGGTCTCGATTCGTATACACTAGTCTACTCTGCAGTATCGATACTCTGTCTCGAAACTCCCTCGACTAGGGACCTTTTAAGGATGTGCTTATAGACCCTAGCTCCCACGTATATGATCGCCATCATACTGCCGGCTGTCAAGCAAGAATCCTAAGGGCTCTATCAGCGTGTAATAATAATCTGTAATATCACCTAAAGCATATACACGATGATAAAGATAAACCAGATAGCATACTCTCATCTTGAGTAAGACTGTCCTTCTGGCATAGGTCCTCCCTCAATCATTGCAATCACGTGCCTGCAATCCAATAATTGACGTTGAGGGCACTATATCCAACAATCTCCCACTTGCACTTAAGGCTAACTATTGCGATGTCGCATACTCACAGCCCGTGTGATACCGAACACCCAACTCCTCTACTGATTAGTCTCATAAAGCCCGTTTGTGAAACTATTGCATTCGAGGAATAGCCTCAGTGAGTGGATCCACCCTGATGTTTCTTTCTATGTCTCTCTTTACCTCAAGTTCGCGGAGAAGGCCATCTCCCGAATTGAGCAATATCTGTCTTAGAATATATCTGGATATCTGATGGGACTTAGTTCACAAATGAACTCCAAATCCAGAAAACTTCTTAGACTATATCGTCAACTGAATGTAATCAGTATCCTGCGCCATGCCTCCCTCAGTATCCGCTTGGACCTCCTGTCCAAACTACTGTCCCTCGTCAGAGGGAAAATTATAACTCTGACAGTCACTCTGTCATCCAGGTCACCTTGGAAGCCTGGAATGATAACCGTCTCCCGAAGGAGGTTGTCGTTATCATATCCCTAGAACATCCACTTATGTTCTAAAACTGCTTCCGAACGTTTCTCCAGGATTGGATTAATATCTTAACTTATTGCATCTAGTGCAAAAACAACATCTGGTGTGGTACTTGACATCTCATGATTGACTCAATTGCCAAAGCAAGTGATATGCCAATCATGCACATCCCTCTCCCCTTTAGTCTGTAAGAAACCTTTAGAGAGGGTGACTCCATTACCTGCAGGTATACTACCGTGCCAGGAGTCGTCCATTCTAAAATACCTTTAGAATACTATCTAAGTACCCAGATTGGGAAACTACTCAAATCTAGATCTAAAACCAAAGATCTAGTAACCAGAATGTCTGATATAATGTCCATATCCTATGTGGAGAAAACTGCTGTGTGACAACCAAACAATAACCGATCGTAGTATAGGAATTTCACTTCCTACTATGTGTATGTTATCCATATACAAGGACATCACACCCTACTACCTTCTTAACAGATCCATCTCCTATTCTGACGAAGTCAAAGTTCATGACTGTCACATCAAAAATTGATGATCTATCTCCGCTATATCTGCTTTAGTCTATAAATAGACATTTACGACAACCCTCTGGCAGAATAATATATATATATATATATATATATATATATATATATATATATACATGCACTTCTAAAGCTAGTTTAGAACGACGCTATACTCATTCTCCTGCCGGGTCTCACAGCCTGGAACAATAGTAGCGTCAAGTCTGGGTAAACAAGAACCTCCCTGTCACCGTCCTTGAGGATACCAGAGTACCTCTCTGGCGCCTGAGGTTACCCACCATATCTGCAGAGTAGCTAATGGAATGTCAAACTTGATTGAATCTTTAGGTCCTATTAAACTTTCAGTAATCGTTGGCGGTTCTGAAATCACTTCCATTCCTACCATACTCCCACTACCGTTTTCTGAAAAAGTCCATTTTATTAAAACTGTGGCGAGTCAAGAGCAATGTCACTATTGATCTTCCAGATGATAGAAAATCAACCCTCGTCATAGCCCAGGTCAACCAACAAACTGCCATTACAGAAACGTGCCTTGAGTTATCCAGAGTCTGGTTTTAAGCATAAGCCGGACAACTCTCCGTACCTTAACATCGTTAAGATATGAATCGTTCTATATCCAATATAGAAACAGAGGCACTGATTTAATTGGAACCAGATTCAAATCATGCAGCTGTCTCCAGTACATGCCAACTAAATGGAGAGAGACCAATCAGTATTACTCAACTTAGGAATACATCTAGATATGAGTAACCTGAAAGAGAAGCAAGTTCTCAAAACCATTACTATCAATTGAATACCATACACAATTATCTACATCTTCGATTACCTTGAAGAATCTTGATACTTACAACACGTGGTTCTCTACTGTAACAACTCCATTTTTAATGTACAAAGAATTGATTTAAATTCAATGTATACTTGGAGTATTTATTGCGGCTGATATCTCTTTAAGTATTTATTTCACTCCATTATTATAAGGAGGAGCTTGTAGCTCATTGGTAATACCTTGCATTGCTGAACCAAGCCACCAGAGTTCAAATCTCATACCCCACATTATTTTTTATATTTATTTTGTTTTAAATTTTTGGAAAGTCAACAGTCAAAAGGCCATAACTCACAAAACTTGAACTGAACATAAAAAACTAAATACACCAAAATTCCCCCCAGGAAAAACCCCACCCGACGAGCCTTCGAGTCGACCAGACTCGGCCGAGTCGGCCGGCGGACCGGCCGACTCGGGCCGGCGCCGCCGGCCGGACTCGGCCGGACGGCCGAGTCGTCAATACGGAAAAATTCCGTGTTGACCTGGTCTTCTCACCTGCATGCTTTAAATTTTTTGATCGGTTATCAAATTCTCAATAAATCCCTTTTACTCCAAAAATTTAATGATTTTTAATGTTTTTTATATATTTTTAAATATTTTTTTATTAAAACCCTAACCCTAGCCTAACCCTATATAAACACCCCTACCCTCTACCCTCTCATCCTAACTTCCTAAGTTCACTCTCCCAAAATCCCAAGAGAACTTGGTACGTCGGAAAATGAGCGAAAGGCGAAGCGCTGACGAAATCGGCGGTGACTTTCCGGTGATCGTGCTAGGAGCTCTCGACGACGTTTCGACGCGCCGGCAAACCCTCTACCTCCCTCTCACTCTCTAGCATTGTCCAAACCCGTAAGTCCCTCTTTTTTACCTTTCTTCTCTTCCATTAAAATACGACTTTTCAAACCCGACGGAAATCGGAACAAACCGATTTCCGATTCGGTTTTCTATCAAAACTCACTTATCACTAATTCCATAATACTTAAACATCTTCATGTTGACTACTAATCACTTAAAAATCAATTTGAACAAGTTTTCACATATGAAATGATAGCCTTTTTAATATACCGTATTTTTGCACTTAAATACCATCATGTTTAGTTTATCACATTTAACCCTTTAACATTGCAATACCTTAAAGTAGATCACGAGGTAATGACCTACCTCCACACACACGCAAATACAAGCCTAATTGATATCATCAAAACTTAGAATACGATAATACAAGATTTTACATTTAAATACCCTTTTCTTAATAAAATCTTTTCTAAAAGTTCTAAGTTTTAAACAATTTTAAAACAATATCTTTTAAAAGGAAAATACGATATGTCGTGGACATCAATTGTTTATCTAAACCTGATTTTGTGGTGTCTAGGCAAGTGTGTTTAAGGCGAGTGGTTACTTAATTAGGGCCACTACTTGTAGTGGAGAGCCTCCCACTCACCTGATACTTACCTGGCCGCAATTGGCGGTGAAGAGGCGATTTGAGACTTCTAATGAGTTATCGTTTAGACCATTTAGAAATAGGTTAGTTGGCTTAGGAAAGCTAAAATACGGAAATTTACATCCTTTTTCAAATAAATACATTTTCTTTATAAAACCGTTTTCTAAATGATTAGTATTTATTAAATCTTTGCAAAGCGCCACTACAACCTACCTTTGGGGAACTCGTTAGGGATAGTACGGTTTATCATGCACTCTCGGGCTTAGTAGTGCGAGATTCAGACCTCCGCAAGGAGCATTCGGTCTCGAAAGGTTTAAAATACGACGTTTAAGAAAAAGGAGATTTTTTGAAAACAAAATATTTATTAAAAATTATTCTTGTATAAACATATGTATATTTATCATTTAAACACCTATTTTATTATAAGATAAAGTTTCCACATTTTCCTAAAAATTACAAGATTAAAAGTTACATTAAAATACCATGAATTTCAAATAAATCGATATTACAAATTAATACCTTTATTTATGTAATTAGGATATTATCACTAGAAATAATACAAAATAAAATCACGCTCATTATAACAATAAAGACGAATAATAAATCCTTGAGGTGTATCTTGAAAACTATACAAAAGTATTTTTACATAAAACCCCCTCAAGTTTTATAAATTACAATAAGGACCCTAACAATTATAGGACTTCGACTTACATTTCTTTTAGTCTGACTCGGGTTTGAGTCTGATTATTTCTGACTTGAATATGATTCAAGTCAATCTATATTCTTTAATATTCCAACTCAATATAAATACATGAATCCCAGAATCCAGTTAACAAACTATACAACTTGACTGAATCAAACCATGGATATACATCCATTATCCCGTTATTCCATTTACCTGATTATACAGTTACAATCTGTTTACTGATATCATGGTTTTGGTCAGTCATCCAATTTATACAATACAATACAACAATACTATCAAAACACTACGGGGTTTAAGGGGTAGATTGGTACGGAAGGTGTTAAAGGTGGCACGAGGTGGTCAGATTAAGACACCTAACCTATATTCCGTTGCTGTTGTACCGTGGCTTAACGGTTCCTTGTACTTTCCGTTTGCCCTGGTCTCTAGCATATAGAGACCCCTCTCGTATACACTGGAATCTTTCTGTACCAAGCTACAAACAACAGCGTTAACACAATATTCTATAATATTATACAACTTCTTTAGAAGATACTCTTATTCTGCCTTTTCTAATTCTTCTTTATCTTTGGGACTTACCGAGCGACCTGTTCGCTGACGACATTCTATTTCTTTCTTCTTTGAATGTCGTCAGGTGCTTTGGACCCAGCAGAGATCGAGCCCACCAGTGAAGACTTGGATCAGTTTCACGAAGACCCCGAGCTCTAGATATTGTACCTTGTTCTATTCAGTATTTTCATTTCCTGTTATGCCATTGTTTAGGCATCGCTTTTCATTTCAGTTGTATTTACTTTTCATGCATTGTACAAAAGAATGTTATTAATAAAGTTGCTGTTATTTCTATATCTCTTGTCTCTTGTGATTTACTTTTATATTGCTTAGATACGCTTAGCGTATGTACTTCTAAGTATATACGTAGCGGACCTTGTCGCGTCCCCTTCGCCGTACATCGGGAAGTGGGGCGTGACAGGTTTTGTTGGTGGCCCATGCAGGTCAGAGCTGTATGAATCCCTATCATGCAGTTCTGGTCTGCGTGAACAACCTAAGAATATAACACAAGAACCAGCAACTAAAACATTCTTTACAATTCATGTTTCTTGAATCTTACAAATTTCTATTCCTTGAATCTTATCATTTCATGTATTTGAATCTGTCCTAACCCAAATTTTTCTTCAAGGTTATGGATTCCTCGAACAACACCAGCACCGACGTCAACAACACACCTCCAGCACTACCTCTTGCACCAGCTGTTCCTGCACCACCCACCGAGCAAACAGTGCTACTTGAGGTGATCCGCAGCCTTCTCGAGGGACAACAACAACTTCTGAACCGTCCTGAGACCGACGCACCGGGAGTAAAGCAATTCAGGGCTTTACATCCCAAGAAGTTCTCTGGAAAAGGAAGCACTCCTGAAGCGGAAGAATGGGCACAAAGCATAGAAGACGATCTGGTAGCAGCTCAAGTGCCAAACCTAGCTTGGGTCCGTGTGGCGAAATTACAGCTCACGAATAATGCTCGCAACTGGTGGAAGGCGGAAGAAAGCCGTCTGGTATAGCCTATTGAATGGAAGACTTTTCGCGAGAAGTTCGACGCGAAATATTTCCCTGTGACTACCAGATTTGCAATGGAACAGCAGTTCATTCATCTACAACAGGGTTCGATGTGGGACAAATCAGTAGATGAATACAACGCTGAATTCACCATGTTAAGCCACTAAGATATGTCACAATAGTTCAATTTTTAAAATATCACATACTACACAGCTAACACAATCTTTAAACAGATTCGCGACACACTTGATACCGACGGACGAAATCAGAGCCCGTCGCTTTCAACAAGGACTGAACACGGAGATTCAGGCTGCTCTAGCCACGGGAAAATTTATGACTCATGAGGATGCTCTGGAAGCTGCCCGCAGTTATGAGGCAGTGATAAAAATAAGGGGTAGACCTTAGTCTGCAGGAGTCAAACGTCCTGCCAACCAGATGGCAGGTGGAGCCTCATCCAGGCCACCTTTCGTGCCAAGGCGACCCGGAGTACCAACCCATCGTCCCAGCCCAGCCTTTTGCACCTACTGCAAGAGAACTGGACATATGATGAAGGACTGTCGTCGAGCCAACCGCCTTTGCTTAGTCTGCGGCTCAACTACTCACGATATTGGGACTTGTCCCCAAAGACAGAACCCAGTTGCTGCACCCAGGCCAGCAATTACTTATCCGCAGCGACCAGCTCTTCAGGCACCTGCTCCCAGACCTGCACTACCCAGAGGACCACAAGCTGCACCACCTCCTCGTTAGTTCTATCAAGCTCAAAGGAATGTTCCGAGGAATGCTCCTCAGGCCAGGAGGAATGTACCAAGGCGCCAGGCTTTCACGATGTCCGTGGAAGAAGCTGAGGCCACTGGCCAAGTCATCACTGGTAAACTTTTCTTTTCAAACTTTGCTTTTCTATCCTACTACTTAGTTACATATTTTCTATAGCTAAAACAAATCCCACATACCTTAGGTACAATCTTAGTATCCTCAATCCCTGCACTTGCACTGTTTGATACTGGAGCATCACACTGCTTTATGTCGCAACAGTTTGTCCGAACCCATGCGATTCCAGTCTCACCGCTTGTATCCAGCTGGAATATCAGTTCAGGAAATGGCGTTCTAAAGGCAACTATGGGATACAACTTGTGTTCAGTCGTCTGCAGTCGAGAGTTTTATGCTGACTTCAAAGTGCTGGACATACCGAACTTCGATGTGGTTTTAGGAATGGATTGGCTTGGAAATTTTTATGCTACCATCGACTGTCGTCAAAGGAGGGTAGTATTCGAGATCCCAGACCTTCCGGTCTTCTATTTCAAAAGCGGAGACCGTACACTGGAGCCAAATACCTACAAAGCGAAGCCAAGAGAAGTAGTTGTTGCAGCAGCTCAAGCGGAGGAAGAATTAAGACCATATGTAGTTGGAGAGTTCGACGATGTATTTCCTGACGATATATCAGGTTTGCCTCCCGATCGAGCTCTTGAATTCAGTATTGATTTAGTACCAGGAGCACAACCGGTAATCAAAGCACCCTATCGTTTAAGTCCGGAAAGTTTGAAGGAAGTCCGAACACAGTTGGACGAATTACTGGCGAAAGGATGGATTCGTTCCAGCACTTCAAGTTGGGGATCACCTGTACTACTTGTGAAGAAGAAGGAAGGTTCATATAGAATGTGCATCGATTACAGAGTCTTGAACGAAGTCACTATAAAGAATAAGTATCCACTCCCGCGCATCGATGATTTATTCGATCAGCTAAGTGGATCTTGTGTTTTCTCTAAATTAGATCTTCGCTCAGGTTATCATCAAGTGAAGGTCAAGGAAGCTGATATTCACAAAACAGCTTTCAGAACTCGCTATGGACATTACGAATTTCTAGTGATGCCATTTGGAGTGACCAACGCACATGCAATATTCATGAACCTTATGAATCAAGTTTTCCGGGAGTATCTAGACAGGTTTGTTGTCATCTTCATCGATGACATCCTGGTATATTCTAAGAGTCGGAAAGAACATGCAGAACATCTACGAATTGTCCTGGAAACTCTTCGACAACATCAGTTTTATGCCAAGTACAGCAAGTGCGAGTTTTGGCTAAATCAAGTTGGTTTTTTTAGACATATCGTATCAGGAGAAGGAATCTCTGTGGATCCAGCGAAAGTTTTGGCAGTTAGCGAATGGCCTACACCAAAGTCAGTGAAGGATATTTGAAGTTTCTTGGGTTTAGCTGGATATTACAAAAGGTTTATTGAAGGCTTTTCGAAGATAGCAACCCCTGACCAAGCTCACACATAAAGATGAAGAATATGTGTGGTCAGAAACATGCGGACAAGCTTTCGTCGAACTCAAGTCAAGGTTGACATCAGCCCCTATTCTCGTCATACCGGATCAATCTGGAGGATTCAAAGTGCATTGTGATGCATCCGGTAAGGGATTAGGCTGTGTTCTACATCAGCACGGTAAGGTTGTGGGTTATGCTTCAAGACAGCTGAAGATTCATGAGCACAATTATCCGACACATGATCTGGAGTTGGCAGCCGTCATCTTTGCTTTCAAGATTTGGCGTTATTATCTACTTGGTGAACGAGTAAACATCTACACAGATCACAAGAACCTAAAGTACGTGTTTACTCAGAAGGAGTTGAATATGCGGAAGAGAAGATGGTTAGAACTCATGTCGGACTTTGACATCAACCTGCAATATCACCCAGGAAAGGTGAATGTAGTACTTGATACTCTTAGTCGCCAACCATTAGCAATGAATCTCACCGCTCAGTGGAAGCTTCAACAAGACTTGCATCAGATGGAGATTGAAGTAATCATGTCAGGTAATGCTTCAAGTTTGATGAATTTGCAAGTTCAATCAACCATTGTCAATCAGATCAAAGCAGCTCAAGAAAGTGATGCTAAGTTGCAAAAGATCAGAGAACAAGTGGAGAATGGACTCAGAACAGATTTCATCATCCATGAAGACGGATCTTTGAGATACGGCAGCAGATTGTGTGTACCAAAAGGTCCTGTTCGGGAAGAGTTAATGAAAGAAGCTCACAGCTCTCCCTATTCAGTACATCCTGGAGGTACCAAAATGTACAAAGATCTACGTCAGAATTATTGGTGGCATGGAATGAAGCGTGAAGTAGCCAGAAGCGTCGCAAAATGCTTGGTGTGTCAACAAGTAAAGGCTGAACATCACAGGACTGCTGGATTACTTCAACCATTACCAATCCCAGAATGGAAGTGGTAACACATCACGATGGACTTTGTGACTGCTCTTCCTCGCAGCACAAAGGGTAACGATGCCATATGGGTCATTGTGGATCGACTCACAAAGTCGGCTCACTTCATTCCATTTCGAGTTGGCCAATCAACTGAGATACTAGCAAAGAAGTATATGGGGGTAATAATCTAATTTAGATTTAAAACTCTTCATAATGTACTATCTTTGATACCCATGAACTCATACAGGAAATTGTGAGACTCCATGGAGTACCAGTATGCATTTTCTCCGATCGTGACACCAGGTTCCGATCGCAATTTTGGCAGAGTCTGCAAGCAAGCTTGGGAACAAGTCTGAACTTCAGCACGGCTTATTGTAACAACTCCAATTTTTTATACCAAAAATTTGCTTTAAATATAGTGTATACTTGGAGTATTGATGTTACTGGAAACAGTTTAAGTATCTAATTCCTTACAATAATTACAAGAAACAGCCTGTAGCTCATTGGTAATACCTTGCACTGCTGAACCAAGCCACCAGAGTTCGAATCCCATGCCCCACATAATTTTTATATCATTTTGTTTTAATTTTTTTTAGAAGTCAAACGGTCAAACAGCCATAACTCATAATTTATTACAATTTATAAAAAATAAACTATACCAAAATCTCCCACAGACCAAGACCCACCCATCGAGACCTGACTCGGCCCTGACTCGGCCGAGTCGGCCGGCGCCGCCGGCCGGACTCGGCGGTCGGCTGAGTCGTCAACACGAAAATTTTTCGTGTTGACCTGGTCTAACCCCCTGCATAGTCTAAATTTTCAGTACTGTTACACAATTCTCATTAATCCCCTTTTAAGACCAAAATTAATGAATTTTTAATTATTTTTACATTTTTAAAATATTTTTTTAATCCAAACCCTAACCCTAGCCTAGCCTTATATAAAGACCCCTACTCTCTACCATTTCACCTCACCACTCTAAGTCTACTCTCCCAAATTCTCGAGAACTCGATACGAAGAGCGAGAAGCGAAGCGCTGCCGAAACCGACGACGGATTCCGGAAACCGGATCAGAACCTTCGCGACGTTTTCGACGAATCGACAACCACCACATCCCTTAGCTTCCTTAGCTTGTCCAAACCGTAAGTCCCATCCCCTCTATCTCTCTTTTCTCTAAATATAAAAATACGACTTTTGGAACCCGACGGAAATCGGATAAACCGATTTCCGATTCGGTTTTTCTATAAATTTCCACTATATCTACCCATATTCATGTTGACTATTAATCACCCATAAACCAATTTAAATAAACTTTTTCACATGAAATGATAGCTTCTTTGCAAAACCGTATTCTTTTCATAAAAATACCATGAAGTTCATTTTTCTTAGTTTAATCAATTACCTCACTCCTAAATATGTTTATCTTGATCACAAAACTTGTAGAACTCAATTTGAATGAATTTTCACACATGAAATGATAACGTTTTCATATACCGTATTCTTGCGCTTTAATACCTTTAAGTTTAATATGTCATGTTTTACCTTTAAACTTCACCAAAACATAAAATAAGTCACGAGGTAATGACCTAGCTCTACACACACACAAATATAACCCTAATTGATATATGTCAAGATATAGAATACGAAATTACAGGACTTTTCATTAAAATACCCTAATCTTTATAACCTTTATGGAAAGCTTAAAGTTGTAAACATTTCTAAATAAAATCTTTTAATAAAATGAAAGCATGATTGGTCATGGACATCGATCGTTTATCTAAACTGTCTTGTGGTGCCTAGGCAAGTGTGTCTAAGGCTAGTGGTTTTTAATTAGGCCCACGACTGTGGTTCCTTCCCACTTACCTGGCACTTACCTGGCCGCAATTGACGGTGAAGAGGCGATTTGAGGCTTCTAATGACTCATCGTTTAGACCTTAGAAATAGGCTAGTTGGCTTATGAAACCTTAATAGCTGAAATACGGAAAACTAAACTCTTTTGCAAATAAATACCTTATATTTATAAAACCGTTTTCCTAAATGAGAAGTGTTTATAAAACCTAAGTAAGGTGCCGCTACAACCTACTTTTGGGGAACCTGTTAGGGATAGTATGGTTCATCGTGCACCCGCAGGCTAGTAGTGCGAGATTCAGACCTCCGCAAGGAGCATTCGGTCTCGAAAGGTTTAAAATACGATATGTAAGGAAAATGAGATTTCCTCTAAATAAAATATTCATATAAAACTATTCATGTGTTAATATGTATATAATTAACATTTAAACACCTATTTTATCATAATCTAAATTTTTCACTTTTTCCTAAAATTAAAAGATTAAAAGTTACATTAAAATACCATGAATTTCAAATAAACAATTAATACTTTTATTAGGATACATTCACTAGAATAACATAAATAAAATTCATATTTATTATAAAAATAAAGACGATTATTAAATACTTGAGATGTATTTTGAAAACTATACAAAAGTACTTTTTACAGAAAACCCCCTCAAGTTTTACAAATTACAAAAAGGCCCCTAACTAATATTGAACTTCAAATTATCTTTCTTTTAGTCTGACTCGGGTTAGAGTCTGACTATTCCTGACTCGAATATGATTCAAGTCAATCTATATTCTTTTATACTCCAACACAATTTGAATACATGAAACCCTGAATCCAGTTAACAATATATTCCTTTTGACTGAATCAAACCATGGATATTCATCCATTATCCTGATATTCCATTTACCTGATTATACAGTTACATCATGTCTACTGATATCATGGTTTTGGTCAGTCACCCAACTTACATATTCCAATACTACAATACTGTTAAAACACTACGGGGTTTAAGAGGTAGATTGGTACGGAAGGTGTTAAAGGTGGCACGAGGTGGTCAGATTAAGACACCTAACCTGAATCCTATTGTTGTTGTACCGTGGCATAACGGTTCCTTGTACTTTCCTTTTGCCCTGATCTCTAGCATAAAGAGATCCCCCTCGTATACACTGGCATCCTTCTGTACCAAGCTACAACAACAGCGTTAAACAATGTTCCATAATATTCAACAATATAATACTTTAGAAAATACTGTTACTCTGTCATTCTCATTCTTCTTATTCTTTGGGACTTACCGAGCGACCTGTTCGCTGACGACATTCTATTTCTTTCTTCTTTGAATGTCGTCAGGTGCGTTGGACCAAGCTGAGATCGAGCCCGCCGGTGAAGATTTGGAGCAATTCCAGGAAGATCCAGAGCTCTAGATACTGTACCTTGTTCTTTCCAGTTTATTTCATTTTATATTATGCCACTGTTTAGGCATTGCTTTTCATTCCAGTTGTATTTTCTTTTCATGCATTGTACAAAGAATGTTATTAATAAAAGTTGCTGTTATTTCTATATTATTCGTCTCTTATGATTTACTTTATATTGCTTAGCTACGCTTAGCGTATGTACTTCTTAGTACATACGTAGCGGACCTCGTCGCGTCCACTTCGCCGTACACTGGGAAGCGGGGCGTGACACTTATCATCCACAAACAGATGGTTAGTCGGATTGAACTATTCAGATCTTGGAGGATATGCTCAGAGCATGTATGTTAGACTTCAAAGGATCGTGGGAAGATCACCTACATCTTGTGGAGTTTTCGTACAACAACAGCTACCAAGCAAGTATAGGAATGGCACCTTTTGCAACACTGTATGGAAGGAAGTGTCGTTCGCCATTAAGTTGGGACGACATCGGAGATTGGGAACTTCTTGGACCGGAGATGATAGTAGCGACTGTTGATGTGGTTCGTACTATCAGGGAAAGAATGCGCATAGCCCAAGATCGACAGAAGCACTTGGCTGATGCAAAGAGACGACACTTGGAGTTCCATCCCGGAGATCACGTATTCCTGAAGATATCTCCGAACCAGGGAGTGATCCGATTTGGAAGACAGGGTAAGCTAAGTCCGAGATACATTGGACCGTTCGACATACTCGAACGAGTCGGTGAAGTGGCATACCGTTCAGCACTTCCACCCTCATTGGAAGGAGTGCATAATGTGTTCCACATATCCCAACTCAGAAAGTATGTGAGTGACCCCAGCCATGTACTTGATCATTCCGAGCTCACTATATAGCCCAACTTGTCTTATGAGCAACAACCCGTGGAGATCCTGGACAGGAAATTGAAGACATTTCGGAATAAGGAAGTTAACTTGGTTCGAGTGATGTGGAGGAAAGACATTCCAGGAAAGTCCACTTGGGAAAGGGAGGATGAAATGCGTACTAGATATCCACACCTCTTTGTAAACTAGTTCTCAAATAAAAGTTGTAAATTTCGAGGACGAAATTTTTGTAAGGAGGGTAGACTGTAACAACTCCATTTTTAATGTACAAAGAATTGATTTAAATTCAATATATACTTGGAGTATTTATTGCGGCTGATATCTCTTTAAGTATTTATTTCACTCCATTATTACAAGAAGGAGCTTGTAGCTCATTGCCCTTGCATTGCTGAACCAAGCCACCAGAGTTCAAATCGCATACCCCACATTATTTTTTATATTTATTTTGTTTTAAATTTTTGGAAAGTCAACAGTCAAAAGGCCATAACTCACAAAACTTGAACTGAACATAAAAAACTAAATACACCAAAATTCCCCCCTGGAAAAACCCCACCCGACGAGCCTTCGACTCGGCCCGACTCGGCCGAGTCGGCCGGCGGACCGGCCGACTGGGGCCGGCGCCGCCGGCCGGACTCGGCCGGACAGCCGAGTCGTCAACACGGAAAAATTCCGTGTTGACCTGGTCTTCTCACCTGCATACTTTAAATTTTTTGATCGGTTATCAAATTCTCAATAAATCCCTTTTACTCCAAAAATTTAATGATTTTTAATGTTTTTTATATATTTTTTAATATTTTTTTTATTAAAACCCTAACCCTATATAAACACTCCTACCCTCTACCCTCTCATCCTAAATTCCTAAATCCACTCTCCCAAAATCCCAAGAGAACTTGGTACGTCGGAAAACGAGCGAAAGGCGAAGCGCTGACGAAATCGACGGTGACTTTCCGGTGATCGTGCTAGGAGCTATCGACGACGTTTCGACGCGCCGACAAACCCTCTACCCCCCTCTCACTCTCTAGCGTTGTCCAAACCCGTAAGTCCCTCTTTTCTACCTTTCTTTTCTTCCATTAAAATACGACTTTTCAAACCCGACAGAAATCGGAACAAACCGATTTCCGATTCGGTTTTCTATCAAAACTCACTTATCTCTAATTCCATAATGCTTAAATATCTTCATGTTGACTACTAATCACTTAAAAATCAATTTGAACAAGTTTTCACACATGAAATGATAGCCTTTTTAATATACCGTATTCTTGCACTTAAATACCATCATATTTAGTTTATCACATTTAACTCTTAAACTTTGCAAAACCTTAAAGTAGATCACGAGGTAATGACCTACCTCCACACACACACAAATACAGCCCTAATTGATATCATCAAAACTTATAATACGATAATACAAGATTTTACATTTAAATACCCTTTTCTTAATAAAATCTTTTCTAAAAGTTCTAAGTTTTAAACAATTTTAAAACAATATCTTTAAAAGGAAAATACGATATGTCGTGGACATCGATCGTTTATCTAAACCTGAATTTATGGTATCTAGGCAAGTGTGTCTAAGGCGAGTTGTTACTTAATTAGGGCCACTACTTGTAGTGGAGAGCCTCCCACTCACCTGGCACTTACCTGGCCGCAATTGGCGGTGAAGAGGCGATTTGAGGTTTCTAATGACTTATCGTTTAGACCATTTAGAAATAGGTTAGTTGGCTTAGAAAACCCTAGAAGCTAAAATACGGAAATTTACACCCTTTTCAAATAAATACCTTATCTTTATAAAACCGTTTTCTAAATGATTAGTATTTATTAAATCTTTACAAAGCGCCACTACAACCCACCTTTGGAGAACTCGTTAGGGATAGTATGGTTTATCGTGCACCCTCGGGCTTAGTAATGCGAGATTCAGACCTCCGCATGGAGCATTCGGTCTCGAAAGGTTTAAAATACGACGTTTAGAAAAAGGAGATTTTTTGAAAACAAAATATTTATTAAAAATTATTCTTGTATAAACATATGTATATTTATCATTTAAACACCTATTTTATTATAAGATAAAGTTTCTACCTTTTCCTAAAAATTACAAGATTAAAAGTTACATTAAAATACCATGAATTTCAAATAAATCGATATTACAAATTAATATCTTTATTTATATAATTAGGATATTATCACTAGAAATAACACAAAATAAAATCACGCTCATTATAACAATAAAGACGAATAATAAATCCTTGAGGTGTATCTTGAAAACTATACAAAAGCATTTTTACATAAAACCCCCTCAAGTTTTATAAATTACAATAAGGACCCTAACAATTATAGAACTTCGACTTACATTTCTTTTAGTCTGACTCGGGTTTGAGTCTGATTATTTCCGACTTGAATATGATTCAAGTCAATCTATATTCTTTAATATTCCAACTCAATATGAATACATGAATCCCAGAATCCAGTTAACAAACTATACAACTTGACTGAATCAAATCATGGATATACATCCATTATCCCGTTATTCCATTTACCTGATTATGCAGTTACAATATGTTTACTGATATCATAGTTTTGGTCAGTCATCCAATTTATACAATACAATACAACAATACTATCAAAACACTACGGGGTTTAAGGGGTAAATTAGTACGGAAGGTATTAAAGGTAGCACGAGGTGGTCAGATTAAGACACCTAACCTATATTCCGTTGCTGTTGTACCGTGGCTTAACGGTTCCTTGTACTTTTCGTTTGCCCTGATCTCTAGCATATAGAGACCCCTCTCGTATACACTGGCATCCTTTTGTACCAACCTACAAACAACAACGTTAACACAATATTCTACAATAGTATACAACTTCTTTAGAAGATACTCTTATTCTGCCTTTTCTAATTCTTCTTTATCTTTGGGACTTACCGAGCGACCTGTTCGCTGACGACATTCTATTTCTTTCTTCTTTGAATGTCGTCAGGTGCTTTGGACCCAGCAGAGATCGAGCCCACCAGTGAAGACTTGGATCGGTTTCACGAAGACCCCGAACTCTAGATATTGTACCTTGTTCTATTCAGTATTTCATTTCCTGTTATGCTATTGTTTAGGCATCGCTTTTCATTTCAGTTGTATTTACTTTTCATGCATTGTACAAAAGAATGTTATTAATAAAGTTGCTGTTATTTCTATATCTCTTGTCTCTTGTGATTTACTTTTATATTGCTTAGATACGCTTAGCGTATGTACTTCTAAGTATATACGTAGCGGACCTCGTCGCGTCCCCTTCGCCGTACACCGGGAAGCGGGGCGTGACATCTACTTTACTCTTATACCTATAACTTCTTAAAACTTAGACCTTATATTTCTACGAAACACTTATCTAAAAACTAGAGAAGTCATAAGTAAACAGAATATAGTACGAGGACCAACCCCTCTGTCCTAATGGACACTGGACAATATACAATACTCTGTATAAGTCCCCTGAGTCTAATAACTCAAACCCTGTGCGTCATAGGTTGAAAACTGTACTATGGTTATGAAGAATTATACCGCTGTTGAATGCTCCTTACCTAACCATCAACTGATATAGGTAAATGTCATGAACATAATTTCAAAAAGTTATATCTCACTTTATAATAATAAACGTACAGATATATCAGTTTGAAATTGGTGCATAACAACGGATATTCAAAACCAAATATTTGCCGTCCGGTAAAAACCCAGGTGATTTCCTCAAATATCACCAATTACAACGAATCCCGATATAATGAGGATGATCACCTAATTCCCAATAACTTCTCCCACTCATCATCTATAAAACCATACAGATGTGAGAATCAAACCTGATAAATACATACCCTAGAGTAAGGGCTAATTAGGAAATCGGTTTTCTTTTAACAATACACAGTGAAACTGAAACATGTAAATGTTTCGAAGGGGTATCCAGGTATTCCTAGTAATGCCTCTTCCATTATCAGATTCACAACTGTAACCGTATATTTCTTTTCCATCTCTCCAAATCCCTTTATTTGTCTTTACTCGTTACCTTATGTACACCCATTTAGGCTAAATGGTTTTCTTCCCTCCCTACCATTCGGCACCCGCCTATGGTTTGGAAGAAGACTATCCAATAAGTATAATGGGTGTACTCTCCTAATCCTAGGAATACTCGTAACCTGAGAGAATGTGAAGATAAAAGACAACTGAATAAACCTTATTCCTATTTCTCCTGAACCAGAATCCATCCCCGAACTGGAACAAGTTCCTTCGAGTTCGTATATAACCATACGATGGAATATCCAATAACTGTGGATCTTCGTAGTGATACGGGGTGTTCTGGAGAAATACCAAGGTGAAGTAGGAGTGGCGATGAAATATGTGGTTTGGTCATGAATGATAGCAGTTGCAATTTACTTTGCCCTCTTTCTGATCCCTTTATTTGTCTTTATTTAATACCTTCTGTACACTACACTTAGGCTAATTGGTTTTCTTCATTCCACACCTTTCGGCACCTGCCTATGGTTTGGAAGAAGACTATCCAATAAGCGTAATAGGTGTACCCTCTCCTAATCCTAGGAGCCCTCACAACCTGAGAGAAGGTAAAAGAAAAAGACAACTGAATAGTCCTATTCAATCTCTCCAGAACCAGAATCCATCCTCGAATCTGGAACAAATTCCTTCGAGTTCGTATATAACCATATAATGGATTTATCCAATGAAAGTGGATGTTCGTAATAATACGGGGTGTTCTGGAGAAATGCAAAGGGTAAAAGAAGGAGTGGCAATAATGTATGCAACCCAGACAATCCAAAAGCCAGTATTTTAAGAAAGTTCGGTCAACTTGGTCACTGAGTCATAGTCTAGGGTCGGGCCATGCTCGTAGCCAAAGAGAGAGAGAGAAAAGAAACACTCTGCGTGCACTCTAACCTAGATCAGAATGGTTATCACTTTATCTAATCAGGAAGCATCCCACTGTATCCTCAAATTCTCCACCAAACCTGAAAGAAGAATTAGTCGGGATCACCCGAGGAGTAAACCAACTCATCAGTGGGAATCGGGATCCAACTATCATCGCATGATAACGTGACGGAATCCACTCAAGTTATCACACTCCAGATGGTATGCGCATGCCTGGAAAGTTTCAGTTTCTTTAGAAACTCTCGATATGATTTTTACCCCATGCTCTTATGACCTTGACGAAGGCCAACATATCATAAGTCACATGTCAAGTTCTACCCGTCATTATCCAGGTTAATTTGAACCCACCCGTACATACCCTTGACGAAGGCCAAAATAGTAGTACGACTGTCCCAAACTAACGCGTCTATCTATGCAATAGAAAAGTAACAAATAGCTACCATACACTATACCTTGACGAAGGCCAACATACATAGCATGAATACTAAGCGCTACCTTTCTGAAATGACGGAGGGCTACGAATGGTTTTTGGCGAAAAACCTTTAACGTAATGAACTTGATATCGTTGAAGGAACGGGATAGTTTTTTACAAAAATATAGTGGCGAAAATCTTTGCTAAAGAGGTCACTCCCGGTGAAGGGATCTCGGCTCTTTCCCCGTGGAATGAGGTGCAGGATATTCCAAATGAATACCTCGATGCAAAGCAAAAAGTAATCGACTATAGTGAAGTTATTACCCTGACGCAAACTTCTGTCCAAGGGGTCACTCCCGATGAAGGGATCTCGGCCCTTGCCTCGTAGAATGAGGTGTTGGATATTCATAACCGAATACCACTGTGCAAAACAAAAAAGAACGTCCTTGCAATAACAGCCTTTTTGAAAATTGTTCCAACAATATCGAATAGGTTTTTTTTCCTTACATTGATCTGAATCAACGCAGTCCCATCAATTAATCACACCACAAAAGAACGAAAATATGATGTATGTATATGCCATCCGCATTCACCACTGGGTCCCGTCATCACCCGTTAGGTTACTTAACTAACGACAAAGCGGGGACTGGACTAGCACGTGTGTAAAACATATATAACATCTACTAGTATATATATAGCAATATATAATAATCGCTCCAGACGTGATAAATGCAACATCACAGAAAAGTAATATGCATCACAGAACAATACAGATAATCTGGGAGCCCCGGGTTTCCTTTGAGCCTCAACTGAAACCCGACGTTCCTCTGGTCGTGTGGATAGCCTGTGCAATGAAATCCTAGACCCCTACGGGCGCGGCAAGTTACCCGCCAAAACCAAAAGAGAGGCAGCCCCCTTCAACAAAGTGAATGGGCCATCCAGCACTTCACGGAATCCGGTAACTTAAGTACCCCTCCTTGGGTCAACCTATACCCCCTACGAGTGCGGCGAATAGCCCGCCAATTCAAGAGTGAAGCCCCTTCAGTCTCAAAGCCATAAGATGCGGGCTCGTTGCCCTCTAGAACCCGGCTATCCGTGCACTCCCCCGCGGGGTAATCCTATTACAGAAAATAAAATACGTACAACGGGTACATCGACCTCAACCCGGTCGTGTCCCAAAAGAATAATATACAAACAGGCAGTGACGGCAGTCCACATGTCGGACGCTTGTTCATACCATAATTTTGCATTCTTTTAGACCCCATTCTTATTCATTTTACAAATAAACAGGTGTTTTTGATCCATGTCTGCTACATAGTTGCAGGTTATAGGTTCTCGGAACAAAAACAGTGAAATTGACGAAAAGATGATACAAAGTTAGACTACTACCGATAAATGGTGGAATCTTGATCGTGCCTATATTTTGAGGGACAATGAAGATAAATGAATAAGTTCACAAAAATACAAAGGCAGCGCAAGGTTCAAGACTTCGACACCAAGCGAACGGAAAAAGTCCACTACATTACTCACTGTGGAGATCTGGAAGAGAACTAGAAGACATTATGGAGAACCAACTAAGAAAAACAGGAGAAAATAACAACAGGCAGAAGACAAGACAAATTGAGCCAAGAAGCCCCTTACATGGCCGCGGAACCGCGGCCAAACATGGGTTTTGGCCGCGGATCCGCGGCCATGTATAACCCGTGTTGGTGCAGAAAAATTTTGGAAGCTGGCGGCGCGTTGACTAGTCTTCCTAGGGGTATATTTGTAAAAGCAGATGTGCGTCGATTGTAACCTTAGGGTTTTCTATACTCTATAAATAGAAACCCTAAAACTTGTTTTAGGTCATGCCTCTTCTTGTGCCTCATTGTATCTATCTAAATTCAGAATTTCAATTTTTGTAAAGTATGAAGAGTGCATCAAATTAGAGTAAGTTTTCTATTCTTGCCCTAGTTAATTTTATTATCTGCCCTAGCATAATTTTCCTTCCTGCCCTAGGTTAGATTTTATTCTCTGCCCTAGTTAATTAGTTTAGAACATGTTAATCAATTTCCTAATGAGTGAGTAGTCTCCTCATTTGTTAGGGTTAGATTTGGGGAAGGCTTGAGAGATGAAAATCTCTCACCCCTTTCTTGCCCATCATACGTTTTTATAGGACTCCATGCATACATGCACACACCGCTCCCTACGGCACCCTTTCCCATGAGGTAGCGGTGATACCGTAGTAGAAAAGACCGGTTGCATATGTTTTCCATGGAGGTTAGGGTAAGAATTAAGAAAGAAAGGACAAGAACCTAGAGGAAGAAATATCGTTTCTTCCCGGTGGTACCAATCCATTTTATTAATTATTACCATAACACCTCATAGATCTTAATTAGGGCATAGAAAGCGGTGAAGAATATTGACTTTCCAAACTTAACCCAAACCTAACCCTAACAAGATTCTAATCCTGGTCTAGATCAACCTTAGTTTTTAGATTTAATCAATCCGACAACAATCGGAATTAACTCGTTAGAATAAATTGAGAATACACAAAATCCCTGTGGACCGACCCGTACTCACCGGCTAGCTACCAAGCGACACCGTTCTTGACCGCGGTTATAAATTCTTTGATCAATCTTTTAAAAAGCGCATACGCGAAACAAAAATCAATCAAATGGCGCCGTTGCCGGGGATGGCGTAGTATTTTCTTTTTGCAATTTCGGGTTAATATAAAATCATAAAACTCATAACAAACTGAAAAATTAAAAAATATAAAAATTTTATCATCTTTTTATTGTTTGAAGGGTTTTTCGTGTGAATTTTGCAGGATCGACGAATGAGTTCGGATCTGGAAAAATCCAGAGATCAAAACAGAAAACCCTAGTCTGAACAACAGAGAAAAGTCAAACCAGAGGAGCAGAAAATTTTTCGGGAACTGAGCCGCCGCCTCCACCGCGCTTCCGCCACCGAAACCTACTCCTGACCGCGGAACCGCCGCTTGGTGCTGACGTCAGCAGTAGGAAAAATCTCTGTAAGCTCCCTTTCTCCTTCTCTGAACCCCTTGATATCTCCTCTGTAAATTTGCCTGCAGGATTCTTTGCGCTAAAAAAATTTCTCCCTCTTCCAATAATTGATCTTGTGCAGGATTCTTTGCGCCGCGCTAAAAATTGTTTGCAAGTGATTGTTTACTGTTTTGCATATTTAATTGGACTTTAAGGGGCTTGAAACCAATCCAGATTGGGTGGGGATTTCATCATCCTTCCCAGGACCCCAAAAATCATATAAGGCATATTGCATTGACCATCAATTAATTAAAGAAGATTAGACTCAGCCCTAAAGAATTCGCGCTCAATAGGACAAAGGAATAGTTTTAGGCATCGACCATTGATCCTAACCTGACTTTGTGGTATCTAAGCAAGTGTGTCTAAGGCGAGTGGTTACTTAATTAGGCCCACTACTTACGTAGTGAAGAACCTCCTACTTACCTGGCACTTACCTGGCCACAATTGGCGGTGAAGAGGCGGTTTGAGGTCCTACTTCTTGCCTTTTGGAACAGTTAGGAGCTGTCTAGCTGACCTAGGTGACCTTAGATCTAGGCCTGATTGTGCATTTGTGGTTGATTGAACGTGTGTCTAAGCCTTTTATCGAAAATCTTTTTTGCAAAATTCTCCACATAAAAAAAACACAAAAGAGAAAAAAGAATTTTTTTTTACACAAAAACTTGCAACTTGTCGCTAAGAAATCAGTGCACCCTACTTACACCCATTTTCTTTCCATTGACATTTTCTTACCCCCACATTCTGTTTTTCACCTTTTTGACTACACTACCTCTTTAGTGTATGTCCGGTTGGACTAGGGACACTAGCGCCCGATTAGTCCGTGTCTCGTTGGTACCGACTGACGAAGCTTTCGACTCCGAAGTCGAAATTCCTTCCGCTTCCTTACCTTCACTTTCACATTCTTCCTTCGAAGGGATGTCGGGATATAATCCTAATAACACCTTACCCACGGAACTGATTCCACCTCCGTTAGGTGCGAATAACCCGCAACACCGGCCTGTTGAAGCGCCCCAACGAATCACGCTTCAGGATCTTTTCTACCCGATCCGCACCGCCTTACCTACTTGTCTTTCACTCCCACTGGCAAATGGGGACGATTTTGAGATCAAACCCCACTTCATCAACATGTTGCCAAAATTTCACGGACTGAAATCCGAAGATGCCTATATCTTCATAAACAAATTCCAAAACGTTTGCACAATGATGAAAACAACCCAATTATCAGATGATGCTATAAGGCTAAGGGTCATTCCTTTCACCTTATGTGACTTAGCCGAGAAGTGGTTATACAGCACAACATCACACTCAATTAAAAATTGGGAAGAGTTTGTTAAAGTTTTTCTTAAAAAGTTTTATCCACCTCACAAGACCGCGAGAATTCGCAATAAGATTATTCAATTTTCCCAGCTTCCTTCAGAATCCTTTTGGAAGTGTTTTGAAAGATTCAAAGACCTACTTGTTCAATGCCCTCACCATGGTATCAAAAATTGGCAACTTTGCCAAACTTTATACGAGGGATTGAACCCAGCAACGAAGCAGTTGCTAGAAACCATTTGTCAAGGTCACTTTCTAACCAAATCTAGTGAGGAAGCGTGGCAGTTTCTCGACGATCTTGCTGAACAAACACTTCAGTGGGAAAGCACCAAGACCACATCATCTTCTGTTGGTCAGTCTAGGGCAGGCATACATCAATTAGATATGTCGATAGTAATGAAGGCCGAAATGTCCACACTTACAAAAAAACTAGAAGCAATTGAGACCAAAATCTCATCGCCTTCTCCTGCCCCTGCTTTGCCCCCACGAACTGTTTGCGCTTGTTGTTCGGATCCATCACATCTTACCGAAGAGTGTCCTTATAATCCACCTGTTCAAGGACAAGATCAAGTCAATGCTGCATTTCAGCAACGACAAAGAAATGATCCATACTCTTCGACTTATAATCCAGGTTGGAGGAGTCACCCAAATTTTGCTTGGAATCAAAATCAGCAATTCCAAGGAAACAACAACTTTCAAAGGCCTCCTCCTCCATAACAACAAGTACCTCCACAAACTCAATACCAGCAACCTTTCCACCCCCAACCTTATCAAAACCAAATGAACAATTTTGTGCCCAACAACTCTTACCCTCAAAACAATTTTGTTTAACCAAATAATGATAAGGTTACCTCGCTAGAAAGAAGTCTAGATGCGTTCCTAAAGCAATCTACACAATCCGCAGTAAGGTTGGAGACTTCCATTCAATGTTTGGTGCAAAACAGTGCCTCACACGATCAAAGTATCAAATCTATTGAGGCACAGATTGCACAACTCAATGCTGCATTGAGCGAGCGAAAAAAGGGAAAGCTTCCATCTCAACCACTGCCAAATCCCAGTCACGCACATGTTGCATATGAACAGCAAAATCATAACGTAAATGCTGTGACCACGTTGAGATCGGGAAAAGTGTTGCACAATAACATGGGTATTAATAATGACACCCCTGCCGGTGGTTCTTCATCTTCTTCTTCTTCCTCTTCTTCTTCTTCTTCGTTATAACCTATTCTTCATTCTTCACAAGGCTCTACTTCTTCTACTTCGAACGGACCCACTTCTCACATCACGAACACATCAACACGGGGATCCGTTCCAACTCCACAATCTGATCCACAAAAATTGGACTCGACAAATCTTCAAAATGTTCCTTTTCCAAACAGATTGAGATCCAATAAACCAACTCCACAAATGGAGAAGATTGTAGAGTTGTACAAACAGGTTAGCATGAATATATCTCTCTTTGATGCAATCCAACAAGTTCCTTCTTACACGAAAATCTCAAAGGACTTATGCACCATGAAGAGGAAGTCACAAGTACCAAAGAAAGTTTTCGTGGCTAGTGCTGTTAGTGATGCTCTTGTCCAATCTTTACCCCAAAAACACAAGGACCCCGGCTGTCCTACTATTTCGATAACAATTGGGGACAAGAACATCAATAGAGCACTATTAGATCTTGGTGCTGTTCATATCATAATATTACATTATTATATTCCCCATTCTTATTCTTTTTACAAATAAACAGGTGCTTTTGATCCATATCTGCTACATAGGTGCAGGTTACAGGTTCTCGGAACAAAAATAGTGAAATTGATGAAAAGACGATGCAAAAGTGAGACTACGACCGACAAATGGAAGAATCTTGATCAAGCCTACAGTTTGGAAAATAAACGAAGATCAATGGACAATTCCACAAAGAACAAAGGCAGCGCAAGGTTCAAGATTTCAACATGAAGCAAGCGGTAAAGTCCACGACATTATTCACTGTGGAAATCTGGAAGAAAACTAGAAGACAATCTGAGAAACCAAGTGAAAAAACAAGTACCCAAATGCAACAAGAAGAAGCCCAAGAAAACTCAGCCAATGACCCCTCTACATGGCCGCGGAACCGCGGCCAAACAGGGCATTTGGCCGCGGTTCCGCGGCCATTACATGCACGTGTCAGTGGAAATTTTCATGGTACGGCGCGCGTTGACTAGTCTTCTTAGGGGTATACTTGTAATTGCAGATATGACTCGATTGTAACCCTAGGGTTTCTATGATCTATAAATAGAAACCCTGTTGGAGATAGTGCCCTCAGAGTCAATTATTAGGTCACAGGTACGTGATTGTAATGATTGAGGGAGGACCTATCCCGGTAGGACAGTCTTACTCGAGATGATAGTATGCTATCTGGTTTACCTTTATCATCGTGTACTGCTTTAGGTGACCTGACACGTCGCTATTACACGTTGATAGAGCCCCTAGGATTCTTGCTTGACCACCAGCAGTATGAGGGCGATCATATAAGTGGGAGCTGGGGGTCTATAAGCTTATCCTTAAAAGGTCCCTAGTCGTGGGAGTTTCGAGACTGGGCATCGATACTCCATTAGTAGACTAGTGTATACAGTCGAGACCCCGACGAGGGGCGGTGGTCGGTCTCACAAGCCACTGGTGTCAGTTGGATCACCTAAGATGTATACAGGTGCTCATTGGGTTATGAGTACACCGGACAGGACTCGCCGGGAACCTGCTAGTTGGTCATATACCAGACGTCAGATGGCAGTTTCCTGGTGACATGTGTGCAGGTTAGTTCATCGACCTGGGGATCGTCATTTGTCTCGTGTGAGTTCCCACTGTACTTTGATTACTACCCTACCACGGCTCAAAGGAGTCGTGCAAACAGGTTTTAGTTGGGTACAGTCCCGAGCCACATGGAGGCAGTGAGCGTATCTTCAGGGGTTCGTCTCTCCCGGTATTGGGGGTGAGGTCGTGCTGTGTCTAGGAGAGCCATTACACAAAGTCCTTGGCCAAGGCAAGGAGATTTACTGGTAGGTATTCCAGTAGTATCTCAGGGTGTTCTGGGCTACACTCCGACACGACTTGTACCGCTTTTGGGGGTCTGACTTTTACCAACCCCCTAGGCCCGCCATGCGATACTCATAGACGAACGGACCGGACTGTACGGATATTGTCACTAACAGGCTCAGTAGGGTGTCAGGCTGAGTTCGCTCGCAGACGTCCCTTTTGGTCAATACCTGGTAGCCCGTTATGTATTGGCTTATACCTCTAACGTGCTAGTAGTTAAATCCACAACCAAGGTGTTGATGAGTCTTTAGAGTCCCCCACATTCTGTTACTCAGCTTTCGGGCGAAAGGTTGTAGAGGCCGTATGGAGATATGGCAAGGTCCGATCGGATACGTGCGGTATTGCACGGATCAGGATCGGACAGTTTGTACTATAGGCCGTATGGTTATATGGCAGGGTTCGATCAGATACGTGCGGTATTGCACGGATCAGGATCGAACAGATATTACTAGCCGGTTTTGGTATAAGCCGGATCCTAGTATAGTACAGTGTAGATTTTGTCTCATTGCATTTGTATTTCGGTCGAAATACAGATGCGGGTGTGTATGCACAGTATCGGGGTTTTCCCGTAATTTATTACGGGACCAGTTTTCTGGAGTTGCCAGTTTGCTTTCCGTTTCGGCCAATTTCCTTTGTTCCGTTCATTGGCCGAAGATTGGTGGAGGAGGGCTTATTTGCATTGTTGCAAATGAGTGTTTGTGGAGGGGGTTCTTTGCTTATTATCATGACATGATACTTGTCCCATCATTTGACTTCATAAACTCATGATTGCTTGACTTTCTTTATCATCATGGTTTTAGTCATGGTTGTTGGTAGAGTGTTGGGATTGTTGTTGATGATGGATGATCATTGGTGTTGGAGTGTTGGACTTTCCTTGCTATCATTTCTTTTGCATGATAGTTTTCCTCTCTCTCTCTTTTTGGTATTAGATGAGAATGGCTCCTTATTGATTGGCTCTCCCACTCACTCCATTCTCTCCTCTCACCTTTGTGGCCGGCCAAGCATGGGATGGGGCTGTCCCAATTTTGTGGAGTGGGGTTTTTGCTCATTTGATGTTCCAAAATCCCCAAAGTCCCTCCATATAGTTCTTGTATCATTCCTCCATCAAAATGGCACCTCCTACAACCCCAAAATGAGACTTCTTCACTACATATTCTACAGCAAACCTTGGGCACGTCGAGTAGCCGGCTTCGTGCCCGAGTTGCCTCGGCATTGAGGTGGGAGCCCGTAAACAAAGTAGGCGATGTGGTGCACTTCCGGCGACGAAGAGGAGACAGGATTTTCCGCAGGAGATCGGGACCATGGCGAGAAGACCGGAGGACTTGGATCGTCGGTATATCTCTATTCCCTTTCTTGTAGCTAGCTAGGACTAATTAATGGTTCGATCCGGGTGTTAGTGCGCGGCGGTTTGCCAGTCCAAGAAAATTTAAAGTTTATCACCGCTTCCGCTTTTGGCCGTCGGATTGACGGCCGGGGCGCCGCCGTGCACTTACAGTGGTATCAGAGCCTCCCCATTAACTTAGTCTAGCTTTGTGTAATGTTTTTCAGTTCCGATCGATCGAAATGTTCAAAAACCCGTATTTGCCCACATCAGTTTTCTGTTGAAACTTTTTGGTCCCCAAAAATTTTTCAGGTTGTAAAATATTGATGTACTGGAAAATCTAAGAGCTCTGTAAAAATTCGACGAAGTAACTCCACAGTGGGAGCGCGGAACCGCCGCGAAAACCCCCTTCCCGCCGCCCTTCCGCCGCACACTGTGGAGATCACTTCACCAATTTTTTACAGAGGCCTTCTGGGCTTAAAATATTAAAATTGGGCCCAGGTTTTCTGTGAGTGCTACAGTTTTGATTGGGGGCCCACTTGTTAATTTTTGATCGATCGGATATTTTAAACACATTTTTCACAGTATTTACATTATATCTGCGACTGTGAATGTCACTTGATCGGTAAATCCGGTCTAACTGCTATAGCCCGGTTAGACGGATTTGCGAACGTGACTTTCACGTTGATGTTTTGTTTTTGCTGTGATGTTGCGGATCGGTCGTGGGGGATAGCCTGGATGCAATGCTAGTACAGTTTTGTTGTATTATGTACATTTGATATTGCGGGGCGAGCGTCCGACATGTGGACTGCCGTCACTGCCTGTTTGTATTATTATTTTGGGGCACGACCTGGTTGCGGTCGATGTACCCGGTGTATGTATATTTTACTTTCTGTACTAGGATTGCCCCGCGGAGGGGTGCACGGATAGCCGGGTTCTGGAGGGCAACAAGCCCGCATCTCATGGCATTGAGACGGAGGGGGCTTCACTCTAGGATTGGCGGGCTATTCGCCGCACTCGTAGGGGGTACAGGTTGACCCAGGAGGGGTGCCCAAGTTACCGGATTCCGTGAAGTGCTGGGTGGTCCATTCACGTTGCTGAAGGGGGCTGCCTCGCTTCAGGTTTTGGCGGGTAACTTGCCGCGCCCGTAGGGGTCTAGGATTTCATTGCACAGGCTATCCACACGACCAGGGGAACGTCGGGTTTCAGCGGCTCTGTGAAACCCGGGGATCCCAGATATCTGTATTGTTTCTGTGATGCTGTACATTTTCTGTGATGTTGCATTTCTATCACGCCTTGAGCGAATATAATATATTGGTATATATATTAGTAGATGTTGTATATGTTTTGCATCCGCGCTAGTCCAGTCCCCGCTCTGTCGTTAGTTAGCTAACCTAACGGGTAATGACGGGACCCAGTGGCGAATGCGGATGGCATATACGTACATCAGTATATTTTCGTTCTTTTTGGTGTGATCAATTGATGGGACTGCATTGATTCGGATTAATGCAAGTTAAAAACAAACCTAATCTGATGTTGTTGGAACACTTTTCAAAAGGCTGTTATTGCAAGGACGTTCACTTTTGTTTTGCACCGTGATATTCGGTTATGAATATCCTGCTCCTCAGTCGACGAGGCAAGGGCCGAGATCCCTTCACCGGGAGTGACCCCTTGGACAGAAGTTTGCGTCAGGGCATTAACTTCACTATAGCCGATTACTTTTGCTTTGCACCGTGGTATTCATTTGGAATATCCTGCACCCCATTCTACGGGGAAAGAGCCGAGATCCCTTCACCGGGAGTGACCTCTTTAGCAACGGTTTTCGTCACTATATTTTAAAAAGCTATCCGTTCCTTCAACGATATCAAGTTCATTACGTTAAAGGTTTTCGCCAGAAACCATTCGTAGCCCTCCGTCGTTTCATATGGGTAGTCAATAGTATTCAAGCTGTGTTTGTTGGCCAAAGTCAAGGCACAGTGTTTGGTAGCTGTTGGTTATTCATATGCAGCATAGATAGATGCGTTGGTTTGGAACAGTCGTATAGCCTTGTTGGCCAAAGTCAAGGGCTTGTGCGGGTGGATTCGAATCAACCTGGAGAATGACGGGTAGAACTTGACATGTGACTTATGATTTGTTGGCCAAAGTCAAGGTCATAAGAGCATGGGACAGAAATCACATCGGGAGTTTCAAAAGAACTGAAACTTGCCAGATATGCGCATACCTTCTGGAGTGTGATACCGTGAGCGGATTCCGTCACGTTGTCATGCGATGAGAGTTGGATCCCGATTCCCACTGATGAGTTAGTTTACTCCTCGGGTATCCCGACTAATTCTTCTTTCAGGTTTGGAGGAGAATTTGAGGTACAGTGGGAGGATTCTAGATTAGATAAATTGGTAACCATTCTGATCTAGGTTAGAGTGCACGCTGAGTGTTTCTTTTCTCTCTCTCTTTGGCAGCGACCATTGACCCGACCCTAAGACTATGACTCAGTGACCAAGTTGACCGAACCTTCTTAACACTGGCTTTTGGATTGTCAGAGTTGCGAACCTCATTGCCACTCCTACTTTTACCCTTTTCTCCAGGACACCCCGTTTTACTACGAACGTCCACTTCCATTGGACAAAACCATCGTATGGTTAGATACGAACTCGAAGGAATTTATTCGAGGATGGTTTCAGGTTTTGGAGAAAACGGATAGGATTATTCAGTTGTCTTTTCCTTTTACCCTCTCTCAGGTTACGAGTACTCCTTGGTTTAGGGGTAGTACACCTATTACGCAAATTGGATTGTCTTCTTCCAAACCTTAGGCTGGTGCCGACCGGTAGGGAATGAAGAAAACCAATTAGCATAACGATGGTGTGCAGAAGGTATTAAGTTAAGACAAAGCAAGGGATTAGTAAGAGGGCAAAGTAAATTGCAACAGATATTCACGACCAAACCAAATATTTCGTTACCACTCCCACATCACCTTTGTATTTCTCCAGGACACTCCGTATCGCTACGAAGATCCACAGTTTATTTGGATACTCCATCGTATGGTTATATACGAACTCGAATGGAACTTGTTCCAGTTCGGGGATGGATTCTGGTTCAGGAGAAATAGGAATAAGGTTTATTCGGTTGTCTTTTATTTTCACCCTCTCTCATTGCGAGTGTTCCTAGGATTGGGACAGTACACCCATTATGCTTATTGGATAGTCTTCTTCCAAACCATAGGCTGGTGCCGAACGGTAGGGAAGGAAGAAAACCATTTGGCCTAAAAGGGTGTGCAGAAGGTAAAGACTAAAGACATATGAAGGGATTTAGAGAGGTGGCAAAGAACTATACGGTTACAGTCGTGAATATGGAAGAGGCATTACTAGGAATACCAGAATACCCCATCGGAACATTTCAATGTTTCAGTTTCACTGTGTAATGTTAAAGGAAAACTGATTTCCCGATTAGATACTTACTCCAGGGTATGTATTTATCAGGTACGATTCTCACATCTGTATGGTTTTACAGATGATGAGTGGGAGTAAGTTGTTGGGAATTGGGTGATTATCCTCATTATATCGGGATTCGTTGTAATCGGTGATATTTGAGGAAATCACCTGGGCTGTTTGCCGGTCGGCAAATATTTGGTTTTGAATATCCGCTGTTATGCACCAATTTCAAATTGATATATCTGTACGTCTATTTTCATAGAGTGAGATATACCTTTCTGAAATTATGTCTACGACATTTACCTATATCAGTGGATGGTTAGGTAAGGAGCATTAAACAGCGGTGTAATTCTTCTTAACCATAAGTACAGTTTTCAACCTACGACACACAGTGAATGAGTTATCAGACTCAAGGGACTTATACAAAGGATTGTATGTTGTCCAGGGTCCATCAGGACAGAGGCGTTGGTCCTCGTACTATATTCGGTTTACTTATGACTTCTCTAGTTTTTAGACAGGTGTTTCGTGGAAACACAGGGTCCGAATTGTGAGAAGTTATAGGTATTTGAATAGAGTAGAGAACCAGGTGTAGCAAGTATCGGGATTCTTCAAAGTGATCGAAGATGTAGATACTTGTATATGGTATTCAGTTGATAGTAGTGATTAAAAGAAATTGCTTCTTTTTCAGGTTACTCATAATTGGAAGCATTCCTAAGTTGAGTAACGCTGATCGGCCTCCTTCCATTTAGTTGACATGCGCTGGGGACAGCTGCATGATTTGAATCTGGTTCAAATAAATCAGTGCCTCTGATTCTATATTGGATATAGAACAGTTCATAACTTAACGATGTTAAGGTACGGGGAGTTGTCCGGATTATGCTTAAAACCAAACTCTGGATAACTCAAGGCACGTTTTCTGTAATGGCTGTTTGTGGGTTGACCCAGGCTATGACGAGGGTTGACTTTCTACCATCTGGATGAACAATAGCGATATTGTTCTACACTCGCCACAGTTTTATTAAAAATGGACTTTTTCAGAAAACAGTAGTGGGAGTATGGTAGAACTGGAAGTGATTCCAGAACCACAAACGATTACTGAAGATTTGATAAGGAACCTAAAGAGTCAATCCGGTTTGACATTCCATTGGCCACTCCGCAGATAAGGTGGGTAACTTCAGGCACCCGAGAGGCACTACGGTAGCCTCAAGGACGGTGACAGGGAAGTTCTTGTTTACCCACAATTGCCATTGCTGTTGTTCCAGGTTACGAGACCCGGCGGGAGGATGAGTATAGCGTCGTTCTAAACCAGTTTTAGAAGTGTACGTCTATATGACTCTGCCAGAGGGTTGTCGTAGTCAGTGGGAGCAGCGGAAGCATTGGTGGACAGGTAGCTTATGTCTATTTATAGACTAAAGCAGGTGTAGCGGAGATAGATTATCTATTTCTGACGTGACAGTCATGGGTTTGACTTCATCAGAATAGGGGATGGATCTGTTGAGAAGGTAGTAGGGTGTGATATCCTGGTATTTGGATGACATACACAGAGTAGGAAAGGAAACTCCTATACTACAATCGGTTATACCTTGGTCGTCACACAGTGGTTTCTCCACAAAGGAAATGGATTTTATATCAGACATACTGGTTACTAGATTTATGGTTTTAGATCTAGATTTGGGTGGTTTCCCAATCAGGGTACTTGACAGCATTCTAAGAGTATTTAGGATGGACGACTCCTGGCACGGTAGTGTACCTGCAGGTAATGGAGTCACCCTCTCCAAAGGTGTCTTACAGACTAAAGGGGAGAGGGACGGGCATGATTGGCAGATCACTTGCTCAGGCAATTGAGTCAATCGTGAGATGTCAAGTACCACACCAGATGTTGTTCTTGCACTAGATGCAATAAGTTGACATTAATCCAATCCTGGAGAAACAGTCGGAAGCAGTTTTAGAACATAAGTGGATGTTCTAGGGATATGATAACGACAGCCTCATTCAGGAGACAGTTATCATTCCAGGCTTCCAAGGTGACATGGACGACAAGGAGGTTGTCAGAGTTATAGTTTTCCTTCTGATGAGGGGCAGTATTTTGGACAGGTGGTCCAAGGCAATACTGAGGGATGCATGGCGCGCAGGATACTGATTAAGTTCAGTTGACGATACAGTCTAAGAAGTTTGGATTTGGAGTTCATTTATGAGCTAGGTCCCATCAGACATCCAGACATATTCTGAGACAGGTATTGCTCTTTTCGGGAGATGGCTTTCTCCGCGAACTTGAGATTTAGAGAGACATAGAAAGAAACATCAAAGCGGATCCACTCACTGAGGCTATTCCTCGAACGCAATAGTTTCGCAAACGAGCTTTGTGAGACTGACTAGTAGAGGAATTGGGTGTTCGGTATCACACGGGCTGTGAGTATGCGACATCGCAATAATTAGCCTTGAGTGCAAGTGGGAGATTGTTGGAGATAGTGCCCTCAGAGTCAATTATTAGGTCACAGGTACGTGATTGTAATGATTGAGGGAGGACCTATCCCGGTAGGACAGTCTTACTCGAGATGATAGTATGCTATCTGGTTTACCTTTATCATCGTGTACTGCTTTAGGTGACCTGACACGTCGCTATTACACGTTGATAGAGCCCCTAGGATTCTTGCTTGACCACCAGCAGTATGAGGGCGATCATATAAGTGGGAGCTGGGGGTCTATAAGCTTATCCTTAAAAGGTCCCTAGTCGTGGGAGTTTCGAGACTGGGCATCGATACTCCATTAGTAGACTAGTGTATACAGTCGAGACCCCGACGAGGGGCGGTGGTCGGTCTCACAAGCCACTGGTGTCAGTTGGATCACCTAAGATGTATACAGGTGCTCATTGGGTTATGAGTACACCGGACAGGACTCGCCGGGAACCTGCTAGTTGGTCATATACCAGACGTCAGATGGCAGTTTCCTGGTGACATGTGTGCAGGTTAGTTCATCGACCTGGAGATCGTCATTTGTCTCGTGTGAGTTCCCACTGTACTTTGATTACTACCCTACCACGGCTCAAAGGAGTCGTGCAAACAGGTTTTAGTTGGGTACAGTCCCGAGCCACATGGAGGCAGTGAGCGTATCTTCAGGGGTTCGTCTCTCCCGGTATTGGGGGTGAGGTCGTGTTGTGTCTAGGAGAGCCATTACACAAAGTCCTTGGCCAAGGCAAGGAGATTTACTGGTAGGTATTCCAGTAGTATCTCAGGGTGTTCTGGGCTACACTCCGACACGACTTGTACCGCTTTTGGGGGTCTGACTTTTACCAACCCCCTAGGCCCGCCATGCGATACTCATAGACGAACGGACCGGACTGTACGGATATTGTCACTAACAGGCTCAGTAGGGTGTCAGGCTGAGTTCGCTCGCAGACGTCCCTTTTGGTCAATACCTGGTAGCCCGTTATGTATTGGCTTATACCTCTAACGTGCTAGTGGTTAAATCCACAACCAAGGTGTTGATGAGTCTTTAGAGTCCCCCACATTCTGTTACTCAGCTTTCGGGCGAAAGGTTGTAGAGGCCGTACGTGCGGTATTGCACGGATCAGGATCGGACAGTTTGTACTATAGGCTGTATGGTTATATGGCAGGGTTCGATCAGATACGTGTGGTATTGCACGGATCAGGATCGAACAGATATTACTAGCCGGTTTTGGTATAAGCCGGATCCTAGTATAGTACAGTGTAGATTTTGTCTCATTGCATTTGTATTTCGGTCGAAATACAGATGCGGGTGTGTATGCACAGTATCGGGGTTTTCCCGTAATTTATTACGGGACCAGTTTTCTGGAGTTGCCAGTTTGCTTTCCGTTTCGGCCAATTTCCTTTGTTCCGTTCATTGGCCGAAGATTGGTGGAGGAGGGCTTATTTGCATTGTTGCAAATGAGTGTTTGTGGAGGGGGTTCTTTGCTTATTATCATGACATGATACTTGTCCCATCATTTGACTTCATAAACTCATGATTGCTTGACTTTCTTTATCATCATGGTTTTAGTCATGGTTGTTGGTAGAGTGTTGGGATTGTTGTTGATGATGGATGATCATTGGTGTTGGAGTGTTGGACTTTCCTTGCTATCATTTCTTTTGCATGATAGTTTTCCTCTCTCTCTCTTTTTGGTATTAGATGAGAATGGCTCCTTATTGATTGGCTCTCCCACTCACTCCATTCTCTCCTCTCACCTTTGTGGCCGGCCAAGCATGGGATGGGGCTGTCCCAATTTTGTGGAGTGGGGTTTTTGCTCATTTGATGTTCCAAAATCCCCAAAGTCCCTCCATATAGTTCTTGTATCATTCCTCCATCAAAATGGCACCTCCTACAACCCCAAAATGAGACTTCTTCACTACATATTCTACAGCAAACCTTGGGCACGTCGAGTAGCCGGCTTCGTGCCCGAGTTGCCTCGGCATTGAGGTGGGAGCCCGTAAACAAAGTAGGCGATGTGGTGCACTTCCGGCGACGAGGAGGAGACAGGATTTTCCGCAGGAGATCGGGACCATGGCGAGAAGACCGGAGGACTTGGATCGTCGGTATATCTCTATTCCCTTTCTTGTAGCTAGCTAGGACTAATTAATGGTTCGATCCGGGTGTTAGTGCGCGGCGGTTTGCCAGTCCAAGAAAATTTAAAGTTTATCACCGCTTCCGCTTTTGGCCGTCGGATTGACGGCCGGGGCGCCGCCGTGCACTTACAAACCCTAAACCTCTTTTTGAGGTATGCCTCTTCTTGTGCCTCATTTCATTTTATCAAAAATTCAGATCTGTAAATTTCTGCAATGTATGAAGAGAGCATCAAATAAAAATTAGGAGTAAGTTTTCTTTTCATTGCCCTAGTTAAATTTGATTTCCATGCCCTAGGTAATTTCTTTCTTGCCCTAATATAGATCTTTATTCTCTGCCCTAGTTAGATAGTTAGAAAATGTTTTTCAATTCCCTAATGAGTGAGTAGTCTCCTCACTTGTTAGGGTTAGATTTGGGGAAGGCTTGAGAGATCAAGATCTCTCACCCCTTTCTTGCCCATCACACATTTTTGTAGGACTCCATGCATACATGCACACACCGCTCCCTACGGCACCCTATCCTACGAGGTAGCGGTGATACCGTAGTATAAACGACCGGTTGTGCGTGTTTTCCATGGAGGTTAGGGTAAGAATTAAGAAAGGAAGGACAAGAACCTAGAGGAAGAAACACCGTTTCTTCCCGATGGTACTAATCCACTTTATTAATTATTACCATAACACCTCATAGATCTTAAATAGGGCATAGAAAGCAGTGAGGAATATTGACTTTCCAATCTTAACCTAACCCTAACCCTAACAAGATTTAATCTAGATCAGTTTAGTTTTTAGATTTAATCAATCCGACACCAATCGGAATTAACTCGTTAGAACAATTAGAAAATACACAAAATCCCTGTGGACCGACCCGTACTCACCGGCTAGCTACTAAGTGACGCCATTCTTGATTGCGTTTATAAATATTCTTTGATCAAATCAAATGGCGCCGTTGCCGGGGATGGCGTGTTATTTTCTTTTTGCAATTTCGGGTTAATATAAATTGAAAAAAAATCATAAAAACTGAAAAATTAAAAAAATATAAAAATTTATCATCTTGTTATTTTGTGAAGGGTATTTTTGTTTGAATTGTGCAGGATCGAAGAACAAATTCAGATCTGGAAAAATACAGAGATCAAAACAGAAAACCCTAGATCTAAACAACAGAGGAAAAGTCAAACCAGAGGAGCAAAAATTTTCTCGGGAACTGAACCTACTTTTAAGCCGCGAAACCGCCGCTCGAGGTGCTGTTTGGCCGCGGAAGCGCCGCTACTTGATGACGTCAGCAGGTGGAATCTCCATGTAAGCTCCCTTTCTCCTTCTCTGAACCCCCTGATATCTCCTCTGTAAAATTTGCCTGCAGGATTCTTTGCGCTAAAAAATCTCTCCCCCTTCCAATAACTTGATCTTGTGCAGGATTCTTTGCGCCGCGCTAAAAATAAAAAAAAAATTTGTTTGCAAGTGATTGTGTTTAGCATACTTTAAATTGACTTTAAGGGGCTTGACACCAATCCAGATTGGGTGGGGATTTCATTACCCTTCCCAGGACCCCAGAAATCACATAAGGCATATTGCATTGACCATCATTTAATTGAAAAAGATTAGACTCAGCCCTAAGGACTTTGCGCTCAATAGGACAGAGGAATAGTTGTAGGCATCGACCGTTGATCCTAACCTGACTTTTTGGTGTCTAGACAAGTGTGTCTAAGGCAAGTGGTTACTTAATTAGGTCCACTACTTACGTGGTGGAGAGCCTCCCATTTATCTGGCACTTACCTGGCCACAATTGGCGGTGAAGAGGTGGTTTGAGGTCCTATTTCTTGCCTTTTGGAACAGTTAGGAGCCGTCTAGCTGACCTAGGTGACCCTAAATCTAAGCCTGATTGTGCATTTGTGGTTGAACGTATGTCTAAACCTTTTATTGAAAATCTTTTTGCAAAAAGCTCCCTAAAAAAACACAAAAAGAAAAATGTTTTTTTACAAAAAAAAAACTTGCAACTTGTCGCTAAGAAATCCGTGCACCTCACTTCCACCTACATTCTTTTTCTTCTCCTTCTTACATCATAGGTACCCCACCTTCCAAAACTCTTGCCGAACTTTGGTACCCTCAACCAAACTTTGCTTCATACGCGAATTGTTTTGGTCGAATTACGGACGACCCCTCCATGCCCAAAATTTCTTTGAAAGATCGAATAGAAGCGTCTAGGAGAAACAGTTCGACTCTACAATCCACTTTGTATCAACCATTTCAACCTTCACCATCTTCTTTCGTTGATACCCCTTTTTCGAGTCCTGTTGTAACTCCAAAACCCATATCTATCGCTGAACATATTGAACAATCTTGTAACCGATCTTTCACTCCTTTCAACACTTCCAATTCTTGGGATCAACAAGTCCATTCACCTTTTTATCCAAATGTTGATCCTACTCCTCTCCAACCATTCAATTCCTACCAGTCCTACCCGACTTCCGCACCTTCACTAGACATTGCTTCTACACAGCCATTTGGGAGTTTCCAAAATCCAAACAATTTGGAATCTTTTACTGAAACCCCTTCACAACCCATGTCTAGTCTGGAACAGTCGTTGGAAGCTTATATAGTAGCGACCAACCAAATGATGAGGAATGTGGATGCGTCCATGGCCGCCCTTATACAACCTAGTGACTTGGTAGTTAGTTTCAAACTAGCTCCAAAAATTCCAATATATGATGCGGCAGTCGGACATATCGATAATTTGAGTGGAGAAAGTGAGCTATACACCCTTCCAAATCAAACCTACCTATCACCAATTGAATCCCACAACTCCGGTTTTCAAACAAGTGTCCCAAATGATTCACCAGTTGACGTTTAATGAGTTGTGTGACTTTGTAGTGCTTGATTTGCCAGATTGTGAAGAGCCCCTTTCAAGTGAAACCGTCACCATTCCTTTTGACCTCTACACCTCCAATCTAGAACCTGAATTGATAAATATCCATACTTTTGATGAGGTGTCTAAAAAAATTGATTTTCACTTGATTGAGGATATTGACGCCGGGAATATTTTGGATGATGAACCCGCAGATTTGACTGAATTTTTCTCTCCAATTCATCATCCCGAGTCATTAAATGTTTCTCCCGAACCTCATATGCGTCTTGATTTTGATGATAATTACATGGATGAGATAACTTTTGAAGAGAATCATGAGGATAGCATTGAGGAGAATTATGAGGATAGTATCGAGGAGAGTATTGAGGATAGTATTGAGGATGAACCATTTTTGTTTGATGTGTCGGATTTTCCAATTCATCCTTCTGAACCTTTAACTGTTATACTTCCTAAATCAAACCCCTTCCTTTCCATCGTTCCGACCACGCAAAAGATCACACTTGAGGACTGTAAGCTTGAAAAATTTCTGTTTGATCACAACAGTTTTGACGCCACTAGTGCGTTCCTCTTTGAATCTGACACAGTTCTCACAGACGATAACGATTACGAGTGTTTCACTTTTTCGGACGATTTTGAAAACTCACCGCCCGAATTTGAGTCCCTTGAATTTTCAGATGAGTTAGTTGAACCATCAGACTCGGTTGCTTACAGTCATTTCGAACCATTGATGGAATCCTTCAAGTTCGAGATAGATTACTTAGGTGAGAATAAGACTATCCCTAAATCACCCCCTTTCGTCCTTCCTATCGTTTCAACCATGCAAGAATCCGTCGCGTTTCCATTTTCAATGGATGGTTTACCAAGTTCAACGTACCTATGTTTTCTTGCGAATCTTGAGGGATTTGACCCCATTTCTCGACGGGTTAATAGATTAGCACAATCGCTTTTAACACATCGGTCATCACAAATTGCGCTAATTTATTCACTCGATTTACACCCTTAAGTTCGTACTACACTTCTTTCTCTTTTCCGCCATTCTTCTCCTCCACCGAGACCATATTCCACCCTTCTTCCCATACGGTCTCGTGTGTTTTCAACTCCTTTCTCTACACTCCATTCTTCCACCAACCCTACCATTATCACGATAGAATTTTTGAATGGTTGGTGCTAACCTTTGGTCTGTGTAAGGCCTTGTATAGTTTGATTTTTCTCCTCCCTAACTCTGAACTTTAACACTTAAGACAGTGGAAACACTGTCTCACTTAAGTTTTTGGGGGGGGGGGCTTTTTGTATATATTTTGTTTTTTTTATTTTTTATTTTTTAAAAAAAAACCCATAAAAATTATAAAAATTATAAAACAAAACCTATAAATAAATAAACAGGGGAGCGCCGACATTTTGATTCTCTTGGTGTAGCCTGACAGTGAGGACACTGTCAACTTTAAGTTTGGGGGTGTGCTCGGTAAGCCTTCTTCATTCACATTCATATGTATATTTTTGCATTTGCATACTTATTTTAAAATCCATAAAATTTGAAAATTTTGAAAAATTATAAAAATTAAAACATTCAATTTTGGCCATAATTAACTTGAGTTTGACAAAAAGGTTAACTAGTTAGGAACAACTAGATCTTAGAATTAGTAAAATAAAAACCCTAAAAATAACCTTTCTTAAAATTTAACGGTAGAAAGTATATGTCTTTGTAGTTTATTTAGAAATAGGCAAATTTTGAGTTGACTTCTTGGGCTAAGTTAAAATAAGGGAAGAGTATTGATATTTTTATTAAAGTGTAAATTTGAAAAATAATTTCTAAGCTTAAGTCTAAATTCTAAAAATACATACCCTACAAATTACACAAACACGAACCTTGAAACTTGGAATAGTAGAAGAGACCTTGAAATGCTCTTGTCTAAAGTCCTTAGTATGAAGGAAAATAAAAAAAAAAATACAAGTGTGAATAAAAAAAAATGAATACTGGTTTTTGTAATTACTTAAGGCTGCATTAATAGAAAAAAATATTTAGCGAGGGTGCTTCATCACCTAGTGCCTTAGACCAACTGGTTTGGGAGTCACTGCTAAAGCCTTAGGTGTTATAAGACTAAGAATTACGCTTTAATGTGCAAACACATTTTGTAATCGGTTGTTGGTACCTCAAGAAGTATTAACGGTCGCATGAAGAATGTGTGAGCAATTTCATCTAAAAAATTCATAAATTGAAAAGTATTTTGGACGATGGACAAGAGTATAATAGCTTGATTTGAATTTCCAAGTGTAGGGGTGATATATACACACACGTAGGGGTATGTGATTGGGGTTTAGACAAGAGATAGGAATGAAAAATAGGACTTATATCTTTAGTAAAGATGATAAAAATTCCTAAGTTGAGATGGAACCCTAGAAGGAAAACTTAAAAGAAGCTAAAAGCTAAGTAGGTCTACAGAACATATATAATCTTAAGTTAAATAATAAGGAAGTGTGAAGAATACGGGTGGATAATTTCTAAGTCGACGATAATAGAGTTTCTTGTTAGAAAACCTAAGTGGAAAATAAAAGTTAATAGGCCGAATTGATAGGATTTTGAGGGTAGTAACCGCTGAAAACCCTCAGGAGACAACACTCCTCCTACTAGGGACACCTAGAGGTTTAACGGCTTGTTGCACGAGCTCAGTGCAATCGCGTTTCCCTGCGAAAGTGAGGCTAGGTTTTTTTTTCGAGAATAAAAATTAGGTTTGCTCGAGGACGAGCAAAAGATAAGTTTGGGGGTATTTGTTCATATCATAATATTACATTATTATATTCTCCATTCTTATTCTTTGTACAAATAAACAGGTGCTTTTGATCCATGTCTGCTACATAGGTGCAGGTTACAGGTATTCGGAACAAAAACAGTGAAATTGATGAATAGACGATGCAAAAGTGAGACTACGACCGATAAATGGAAGAATCTTGATCAAGCCTACAGTTTGGAAAAATAAACGAAGATCAATGGACAATTCCACAAAGAACAAAGGCAGCACAAGGTTCAAGATTTTAACACGAAGCAAGCGGTAAAGTCCACGACATTATTCATTGTGGAAATCTGGAAGAAAACTAGAAGACAATCTGAGAAACCAAGTGAAAAAACAAGTACCCAAATGCAACAAGAAGAAGCCTAAGAAAACTCAACCAATGACCCCTCTACATGGCCGCGGAACCGAGGCCAAACAGGGCATTTGGCTGCGGTTCCGCGGCCATTACATGCACGTGTCGGTGGAAATTTTCATGGTATGGCGAGCGTTGACTAGTCTTCTTAGGGGTATACTTGTAATTGCAAATATGACTCGATTGTAACCCTAGCGTTTCTATGATCTATAAATAGAAACCCTAAACCTCTTTTTGAGGTATGCCTCTTCTTGTGCTTCATTTCATTTTATCAAAAATTCAGATCTGTAAATTTCTGTAATGTATGAAGAGAGTATCAAATAAATTCATTGCCCTAGTTAAATTTGATTTCCATGCCCTAGGTAATTTCTTTCTTGTCCTAGTATAGATCTTTATTCTCTGCCCTAGTTAGATAGTTAGAAAATGTTTTTTAATTCCCTAATGAGTGAGTAGTCTCCTCGCTTGTTAGGGTTAGATTTGGGGAAGGCTTGAGAGATGAATATCTCTCACTCCTTTCTTGCCCATCACACGTTTTTATAGGACTCCATGCATACATGCACACACCGCTCCCTACGGCACCCTATCCCACGAGGTAGCGGTGATACTGTAGTATAAACGACCGGTTGTGTGTGTTTTCCATGGAGCTTAGGGTAAGAATTAAGTGACAAGAACCTAGAGGAAGAAACACCGTTTCTTCCCGATGGTACTAATCCACTTTATTAATTATTACCATAACACCTCATTGATCTTAAATAGGGCATAGAAAGCGGTGAGGAATATTGACTTTCCAATCTTAACCTAAACCTAACCCTAGCAAGATTTAATCTAGATCAGTTTAGTTTTTAGATTTAATCAATCCGACACCAATCGGAATTAACTCGTTAGAACAATTAGAAAATACACAAAATCCCTATGGACCGACCCGTACTCACCGGCTAGCTACCAAGCGACGCCGTTCTTGATTGCGGTTATAAATATTCTTTGATCAAATCGGGTGTTAGTGTCAATTTTCTACCCTATTCAGTATACGAACAATTAGGCGTTGGAGAGCTTAAACCCACTCATTGTACTCTCCAAATGGCCGACCGATCCATCACTCATCCTAGGGGTGAGTTAGAGGATGTGTTAATTAAAGTAGGGGATTTCATTTTCCTCGTTGACTTCATCGTTATGGATACACAACCTGTAGCTAACTCTCGGAGTCAAATTCCGGTGATACTTGGTCGACCATTCCTTGCGACTTCCAATGTGGTGATCAATTGTCGTAATGGTTCCATGAACCTATCTTTTGGAAATATGATAACTGAACTCAACATTTTTAAGTTGGGAAATCAGCCTTCCGAGCATAATTCTAGTATGATTGATGTTTGCTCGATCCATGAGATCACGGAGGAGGACTGTGAGCTCGAAAAATTTATGTTCGATCACAGCAGTGTTGACGCCTCTAGTGCGTTCCTCCTAAAATCCGATACAGTTTTCACGCCGGACAACGATTATGAGTGTTTCACCTTTTTGGACGATTTTGAAGACTCACCACCCGAGTTTGAGTCTTTTGATTTTTCGGATGAGTTAGTTGAACCATCCGACTCGGTTGTGTACACTCGATTTGAACCGTTGATGGAATCCTTCGAGTTTGAAACATTTTCACCTATGTTACCTTCAATTGTTTCACCTCCTAAACTCGAACTAAAACTTTTGCCGTCTCATCTTAAATATGCTTACTTAGGTGAGAATGAGACCTTTCCTGTTATCATATCGGCCTCTCTAGCTCTCGAGCAAGAGAAAGCCCTTTTAACGGTCTTACAAAATAATCGGCAAGTTTTTGGCTGGTCTATGGCGGACATCAAGGGGATTAGTCCCCTCATAGTTGGACATCATATATACTTGATGGATGATGCCAAGCTAGTAAGGGATCCTCAAAGACGCCTCAACCCCATAATGAAAGAGGCTGTCAAGAAGGAGATTGTTAAATGTCTTGATAGTGGTATCATTTACCCTATCTCGGATAGCCAGTGGGTTAGCCCCATTCATGTTGTCCCAAAGAAATCGGGCATTACGGTCATAACCAATGAGACAAATGAGTTAATACCTACTCGCACCCAAACTGGGTGGCGAGTTTGCGTTGACTATAGAAAACTCAATGCCGCGATAAGGAAAGACAACTTTCCTTTACCTTTCATTGACCAAATGTTAGAATGATTGGCTGGGCACGAGTTTTACTGCTTTTTGGATGGCTATTCCGGCTATAACCAAGTCCCCATCGCCGAAAAGGATCAAGATAAGACCACATTTACTTGTCCTTTCGGTACTTTCGCTTACCGTCACATGCCCTTTGGTTATGCAATGCACCCGCTACATTTCAGCGGTGTATGATGGGGATCTTTTCAAACATGGTTGAAAAGTTTTTGGAGATCTTTATGGATGATTTCTCCATTTTCGGTGACTCCTTCGACGAGTGTTTGCTACACCTTGACGCAGTTCTTACCCGTTGTAGGGATAAGAACCTCACTTTAAATTGGGAGAAGTGCCACTTTATGGTACGAGAGGGTATTGTCTTAGGATATGTGATCTCGCAAAATGGCATAGAGGTTGATAAAGCCAAGATTGAAGTCATTTCTAATCTTCCTCCTCCTAAATGCGTCAAAGACATCTGAGCTTTTCTTGGCCAGGCCGGTTTTTATAGACGGTTCATCAAGGATTTTAGCAAGATTGCTAGACCCTTGACTCTCTTATTGGCCAAGTACACAACGTTTGATTTTGACTCAACTTGCATGGAAGCGTTCGAGTCATTGAAACACTCACTCCTTTCTGCGTCCATTCTTTCATCTCCAGACTGGACGCATCCTTTTGAAATTATGTGCGATGCATCAGATTTCGCCATTGGTGATGTTCTTAGACAGCACATTAATAAGATGCCGCACGTAATTATTACGCTAGCCGAACTTTAAATGAGGCCCAACTGATCTACACAACAACAGAAAAAGAATTTTTAGCGGTTGTGTTTGCACTTGAAAAATTCAGGCCTTATTTAATCGGCTCTCCAGTGATTGTGTATACGGACCATTCATCTCTTCGCCACCTTTTTGCAAAGAAGGATGCTAAATCAAGATTAATACATTGGATCCTCTTGCTATAAGAGTTTGACCTTGTCATAAGGGACAAAAGAGGATGTGAAAATGTAGTGGCCAATCACCTTTCACGACTTCCTTCTTCGCTTACACTTGAAATTCTAATTAAAGGTGTTTTTCCCGATGAGCAACTCTTAACCGTGTCTTGCGAATCTTGGTTTGCTGATATAGTAAACTACTTGGCCACCGGCTTGATACCTAAACATTGGTCGAAACAGGATAAACTTCGATTCTTGTCCCAAGTAAAGCATTTTTACTGGGATGAGCCGTATCTCTTTAAATACTGTTCCAACCTAATCATTCGTCGGTGTGTACCTGAAAACGAGTTTAAGAGTGTGCTGTATTTTTGCCACGATCAAGCATGTGGCGGGCACTTTGGCCTAAAAAAGACAGCCGAGAAAATCTTGCAGTGTGGTTTCTACTGGCCACGTCTCTTTAAGGATGCATATGAATACTGCAAGACATGCTCCCGGTGCCAACACTTGGGCCGGATATCACGGAGAAATGAAATGCCGCTCTAACCAATTTTGGTTGTGGATATTTTTGATGTTTGGGGAATAGACTTCATAGGACCATTTCCAAATTCTTTTGGGAATGTGTATATTCTTTTGGCTGTTGACTAAGTGTCAAAATGGGTCGAGGCTGTGCCTAGCTGAACGAACAATAACAAGGTTGTCATTCGGTTTCTTAAAGAACATATCTTTTCTCGGTTTGGGCACCCTCGAGCAATTATAAGTGATAATGGATCTCACTTCCGCAATAGGTCCTTGATGCGCAAATATTCCATTACATACAAATTGTCAACACCATACCATCCCCAAATATGTGGACAAGCCGAGATTTCGAATCGGCAAATTAAGCAAATCTTGGAGAAAACGGTTCTAAAAACCGTAAAGATTGGTCACACAAACTGATTGATGCTTTATGGGCATTCCGTACTGCATACAAGACCGATCTTGGTATGTCTTCATACCGGCTTGTTTATGGGAAGGCCTGCCACCTCCCAGTTGAGATTGAGCACAGGGCATTTTGGGCGATCAAGGAGTTGAATTTATTAATGGGAGATGCGGGCAGCAATCGAAAGCTGCAATTAAATGAACTAGAAGAGCTGCGGGATGAGGCTTATGATAATGCTGTCATTGTTAAAAACCGAACTAAGGTGTTCCATGACAAACACCTTATGCGCAAAACGTTTAAACCTGATCAACAGGTTTTACTCTATGACACTCGGTTATATTTTCATCCCGGCAAGCTCAAATCTAGATGGAGAGGGCCGTTTTTAGTACGCACCGTATATCCGCACGGTACGGTAGATCTTAAAAATCCGGAGGACGGTACTTTGTTTAAAGTGAACGGATATCGACTGAAACCGTTCCTCACTATGGACCTGTCGGAGGAGCTCCTGTTTTTGCAGGAGCCGGTTTACACTGATTGATCTTCCTCCATTTGACCCCAAATTTTTGATCTTCTTGCCAAAACTTTATTTCAAACAAGTTTGGGGGTATGCACCATTTGTAAATAAATAAATACAAAATAACACAATTTTTTTTTTAATATTTGGGTATTTTTGTAAAATAAGAAAATAAACAGGGAAGTGCCGGCCATTTTCGACCATCTTGGTGTAGCCTGACAGTAAGGACACTGTCAAGTTTAAGTTTGGGGGTGTGCTCGGTAAGTTTTCTTCCTTCGCATTCATATGTATATTTTTGCATTTGCATACTTATTTTAAAACCATAAAAATTGAAAAAATTTAAAATTATAAAAATTAAAACATTCAATTTGGCCATAATTGACTAGAGTTTTCCAAATAGGTTAAGTAGGTAGGAACAACTAGATCTTAGACTTAGTAAATTAAAAACCCTAAAAATAACCTTTCTTAAAATTTAACGGTAGAAAATATATGTCTTATAGTTTATTTAGAAATAGGCAAATTTCGAGTTGACTTCTTAGGCTAAATTAAAACAAGGGAAAAGTATTGATATTTTTATTAAAATATAAATTTGAAAAATAATTCCTAAGTTTAAGTCTAAATTCTGAAAATATATACCCTACAAAATTGCACAAACACGAACCTTGAAACTTGGAATAGTAGGAGAGACCTTGAAATACTCTTGTCTGAAGTCCTTAGTACGAAGAAAAATACAATAAAATACAAGTATGAATAAAGAAAAAAAATGAACACTGGTTTTTGTAATTACTTAAGGCTGCAAAAATAGAAAAAAATATTTAGCGAGGGTGCTTCATCACCTAGTGCCTTAGACCAACTGGTTTGGGAGTCACTGCTAAAGTTTTAGGTGTTATAAGACTAGAAATTACGCTTTAATGTGCAAACACATTTTGTAATCGGTTGTTGGTACCTCAAGAAGTATTAACGGTCACATAAAAGACGTGTGAGCAAATTTCATCTAAAAATGCACCAATTAAGAAGTGCTTTGGACGACGGACAAGAGTATAATAGCTTGATTTGAATTTCCAAGTGTAGGGGTGATAGATACACATACGTAGGGGTATGTGATTGGGGTTTAGATAAGAGATAGGAATGAAAGATAAGACTTATATCTTTAATAGAGATGATAAAAATTCCTAAGTTGAGATGGAACCCTAGAAGGAAAACTTAAAAGATGCTAAAAGCTAAGTAAATTCACAAGAATATATATAATCTTAAGTTAAATGATAAGGAAGCGTGAAAAATACGGGTGGATAATTTATGAGTCGAAGATAATAGAGTTCTTGTTAGAAAACCTAATTGGAGAATAAAAGTCGATAAGCCAAATTGATAGGATTTTGTGGGTAGTATTCGCTGAAAACCCTCAGGAGACAACACTCCTCCTACTATGGACACCTAGAGGTTTAACGGCTTGTTGCACGAGCATAGTGCAATCGCGTTTCCCTGGGAAAGTGAGGCTAGGTCTTTTTCAAGAATAAAACTAGGTTTGCTCGAGGACGAGCAAAAGATAAGTTTGGCGTTATTTGTTCATACCATAATTTTGCATTCTTTTAGACCCCATTCTTATTCATTTTACAAATAAACAGGTGCTTTTGATCCATGTCAGCTACATAGTTGCAGGTTACAGGTTCTCGGAACAAAAACAGTGAAATTGACGAAAAGATGATACAAAGTGAGACTACTACCGATAAATGGTGGAATCTTGATCGTGCCTACATTTTGAGGGAAAATGAAGATCAATGAACAAGTTCACAAAAGTACAAAGGCAGTGCAAGGTTCAAGACTTCGACACGAAGTGAACGGTAAAAGTCCACTACATTACTCACCGTGGAGATCTGGAAGAGAACTAGAAGACATTATGGAGAACCAACTAAGGAAAACAGGAGAAAATAGCAACAGGCAGAAGACAAGACAAATTGAGCCAAGAAGCCCCTTACATGGCCGCGGAACCACGGCCAAACATGGGTTTTGGCCGCGGATCGGCGGCCGTGTATAACCCGTGTCGGTGCAGAAAAATTTTGGAGGCTGGCGGCGCGTTGACCAGTCTTCCTAGGGGTATATTTATAAAAGCAGATGTGCGTCGATTGCAACCCTAGGGTTTTCTATGCTCTATAAATAGAAGCCCTAAAACTTGTTTTAAGTCATGCCTCTTCTTGTGCCTCATTGTATCTATCTAAATTCAGAATTTCAATTCTTGTAAAGTATGAAGAGTGCATCAAATTAGAGTAAGTTTTCTATTCTTGCCCTATTTAATTTTATTATTTGCCCTAGTATAATTTTCCTTTCTGCCCTAATTTAGATTTTATTCTCTGCCCTAGTTAATTAGTTTAGAACATGTTAATCAATTCCCTAATGAGTGAGTAGTCTCCTCACTTGTTAGGGTTAGATTTGGGGAAGGCTTGAGAGATGAAAATCTCTCACCCCTTTCTTTCCCATCATACATTTTTATAGGACTCCATGCATACATGCACACACCGCTCCATACGGCACCCTATCCCACAAGGTAGCGGTGATACCGTAGTATAAAAAACCGGTTGCGTATGTTTTCCATGGAGGTTAGGGTAAGAATTAAGAAAGGAAGGACAAGAACCTAGAGGAAGAAACATCGTTTCTTCCCGATGGTACCAATCCACTTTATTAATTATTACCATAACACCTCATAAATCTTAATTAGGGTATAGAAAGCGGTGAGGAATATTGACTTTCCAAACTTAACCTAAACCTAACCCTAGCAAGATTCTAATCCTAATCTAGATCAACCTTAGTTTTTAGATTTAATCAATCCGACAACAATCGGAATTAACTCGTTAGAACAAATTGAGAATACATAAAATCCCTGTGGACCGACCCGTACTCACCAGCTAGAAATCAAGCGACGACGTTCTTGATTGCGGTTATAAATTCTTTGATCAATCTTTTAAAAAGCGCATACGCGAAACAAAAATCAATCAACGCTCGCCCCACAATATCAAATGTACAAATAATACTAAACTGCACTAACATTGCATCCAAGCTATCCACCACGACAAATCCGCAACAACACAGCACAACACAGAACATCAACGTGGATGTCACGTTCACAAATCCGTTTAAAAGAGCTATAGCAATTAGACAAGATTTACCGCTCGAATGACATTCACGGTCGCAGATATAATGTAAGTACTGTAAACTAACGTATTTAAAATTCCGATCGACAAAACTTCCCGAAGTGGGCCCCAAGTACAATTCCAGCACTCAAAATAATCTGGGCCAAAACTATATATCACAAAAATCATATTTCCATGAACTAAACCCTCAGAAAAAATTTGGGGCACTGTAGCCCAAAAAGGGCCGCGGAAGGGCCGCCAAATGCGACATTTCGCGGCGGTTCCGTGGTGGAATTTTGGAGTTAGGTCTCCAAACTTTTTCTGTAGCTTTAGTTATGCCTGTATGTATTTTTAAGATGCCTAAAATAATTTTTGAACAACTTTGAAATTCGACAGTAAGCACACTGAAATGAAAATACGATTTGGAAATTTCGATCTATCGATATTTTAAACACGTTAGAACAAGCTAGTAAAGGTTAATGGCATGGCTCTGATACCATGTAAGTCTACGGTAGCGCCCCGGCCGTCAATCCGAGACCAAATGCGGAAACAAAAACTTTTTAGGAAGCCGGCGCAATCGTAGTCTTTGACCCGGATCGAACCATTAACGCTAAACTAGCTAACTACTAAGAGGTGAGAGTGGTTATACCGATCGATCCGTGTCCTTCGGTTTTTGGCCACCATCCCAAACTCCTCGCGGCATCTCCGATCTCCGGTCTTCTCGTCGGAAGGGCACCACATCAATGAGTCTTTTTACGGGCTCCCGCTTCATCCGAAGCAACTCGAACATGAAGTTTGCTAGCCGACATGTCCAAAGTGAATTAGAGAATGTGTGTGATAAATTTGTCTCAAGTATCCATTGATTCTCAACACATGAGAGTGTATGGATGGAGGTTGAAGATGATGCCATTGGTGGAAGTTATGAGCTAGAGGAAGAAGAAGAAGAAGAGATTTTCTTTTCTTGTGTGAGATGAAAAAAATGAGAGAGGCTAGAATGATAATCACAAGAGCTAACCCATGTACATGGCTGCCCTCTCTCTCTCTCCATCTTTCATTTCACACACTAAATCAATCCAAAATGTGACATATGCACAAATAAAGAGACCATGAGTCATCACCCATGCACATGTCACAATTAATGCACATCATCATGAATTAAGCTCATAATTTCCACCAAAATAAACATTAACCCAAATGTTTAATCCAACAAAAAGATACGGCATCAACTAAAGTAAACTCGTGACGGATCACAAGAATACCCCTCACCTGTATATACATACCTACATCCGCATTCCGACTGAATGCGAATGCAATGAGACTAAAGTAATCCAACAAATCTAATACTAGAATCCAGCTTAAACCAAAGTCCACTAGTATGATCCGCCCGATTTTGATCCGTGCACGACTGCACGTATATGATCGAACCCTGCCATATATCATACGGCCTCTACAACGTTTCTCCCGAAACTTGAGAAACTATCTGTGGGGGACTCTAAAGACTCGTCAATACGCCGTCAGTGGGTTTAACCACAAGCACGTCAGTGGTACTAGCTGTACGTAACGGCTACCGATGTATAGACCAAAAGGGAGGCTGATGAGCGAACTCATCCTGACACCCTACTGAGCCTGTCAGTGACAATATCCGTACAGTCCGGTCCGTTCGTCTATGAGTATCTCATGTTGGGCCTAGGGGGTTGGTAAAAGTTAGACCCCTAAAAGCGGTACAAGTCATGTCGGAGTGTAGCCCAGAACACCCTGAGATACTACTGGAATACCTACCAGTAAATCTCACTTGCCTTGACCAAGGACTTCATGTAATGGCTCTTCTAGACACAGCGCGATCTCACCCCAATACCGGGAGAGACGAAACCCCTGCCGATCCGCTCACTGCCTCTATGTGGCTCGGGACTGTACCCAACTAAAACCTGTTTGCACGACTCTTTTCAGCCGTGGTAAGGTAATAATCAAAGCACAGTGGGAACTCACACGAGACAAATGACAATCTCAGGTCGATGAACTAACCTGTACACATGTCACCAGGGAACTACTATCTGACGCTAGGTATAATACCAACTAGTATGTTCCCGGTGAGTCCTGTCCGATGTACTCATAACCCAATGAGCACCTGTATACGTCTTAGGTGAACCAACTGACACCAATGGCTTGTGAGACCAGCCACCGCCCCTCGTTGGGGTCTCGATCCGTATACACTAGTCTACTCTGGAGTATCGATGCCCTGTCTTGAAACTCCCTCGACTAGGGACCTTTTAAGGATGCGCTTATAGACCCCAGCTCCTACGTATATGATCGCCATCATACTGCTGGCCGTCAAGCAAGAATCCTAAGGGCTCTATCAACGTGTAATAATAATCTGTAATATCACCTAAAGCATGTACACGATGATAAAGATAAACCAAATAGCATACTCTCATCTTGAATAAGACTGTCCTTCCGGCATAGGTCCTCCCACAATCATTGCAATCACGTGCCTGCGATCTAATAATTGACTTTGAGGGCACTATATCCAACACTTACAACGTCGAGAAGCTCAAGCTATACCAATGAGGTCAAGGCCAACGAGTGTGTCCCCCTCCTTTCGCGAAGACGATGTAAATGTTTTCTAAAAATCCTTTCCATTCAAATAAAAGGAACATCAGGACATTGCAAATAGAGTTCTGTCATTGTGATCCAAAGCCCTCGCCAAGAGGCAACCGTGCAGCTCACTGCCTGGCTATCCTTAGCAGGCCTCCTACGGCCCCTCCAACGCTAAGGATCAAAGTCCTCCTTAGAGGCAGCCGAGAGGCTTCCCTGCTCGGCTATCCCTGGCCGGCAGCTTCCCTACTTGCAATGCCAGGGATCAAAGCCCTCGCCAAGAGGCAACCGCACAGCTTCACTGCCCGGTTATCCTTAGCAGGCCTCCCACGGCCCCTCCAACGCTAAGGATCAAAGTCCTCCTTAGAGGCAGCTCAGCAGCTACCCTGCTCGGCTATCCCTGGCCGATAGCTTCCCTACACGCAACGCCAGGGATCAAAAAGTCCTCCTTAGAGGCAGCTCAGCAGCTACCCTGCTCGGCTATCCCTGGCCGGTAGCTTCCCTACACGCAATGCCAGGGATAAAAAAGTCCTCCCAGAGGAAGTCGAGCCCGACCCTCGCTCGGCTATCCCCGGCTGGTAGCTTCCTACCACAACCGACAGGGATCAAAAGCCCTCCCAGAGGCAGTCGAGCCCGACCATCGCTCGGCTATCCTTCAGGACAAAAGCCCTCGCCAAGAGGCACCGGGAAGTAACTCTGCCCGGCCAAGGGTTCTTGGTAGGCTTCTTACAGCCCCTCCCGCGCTAAGGACTAAAGTCCTCCTTTGAGGCGGTCGAGCCCGACCCTTGCTTGGCTATCCCCGGATGGTAGCTTCCTACCACAACCGATAGGGATCAAAATCCTCGCCAAGAGGCACTGGGCAATAACCCTGCTCGGTCCCCGTACCGAAGGATCAAAAGCCCTCGCAAGAGGCAACCGAACACAACCCTTTCTCGGTCATCTCCGGCTGGTAGCTCCCTACCCATGACGCCAGGGATTAAAGCCCACGCAAGAGGCATATGAGCGGCTACCCCGCTCGATCATCCCAGGCTAGTAGTTGCCTACCTACGACGCTGGAGATCAAAGCCCTCGCCCAGAGGCATCCGCGCAGCTTCACTGTCCGGTTATCCTTAGTAGGCTTCATACAGCCCCTCCCGCGCTAAGGATCGAAGCCCTCCTCAGAGGCAGCCGAGCGGCTACCCCGCTCGGTCATCTCCGGCTGGTAGCTCCCTACCCATGACGCCAGGGATTAAAGCCCTCGCAAGAGGCATCTGAGCGGCTATCCCGCTCGGTCATCCCCGACTAGTGGTTGCCTACCCATGACACCAGAGATCAAAGCCCTCGCCAAGAGGCAACCGCGCAGCTTCACTGCCCAATTATCCTTAGTAGGCTTCTTACAGCCCCTCCAACGCTAAGGATCAAAGTCCTCCCAGAGGTAGCCGAGCGGCTTCCCTGCTCGGCTATCCCTTGCCGGTGGCTTCCCTACTCGCGACGCCAGGGATCAAGGCCCTCGACAAGAGGCAACCGCGCAGCTTCACTGCCCGGTTATCCTTAGCAAGCCTCCTACGGACCCTCCAATGCTAAGGATCAAAGTCTTCCCAGAGGCAGTCGAGCCCGACCCTTGCTCGGCTATCCTCGGTTGGTAGCTTCCTACCACAACCGACAGGGATCAAAGCCCTCGCCAAGAACATCCGAGCAGCTTCCCTGCTCGGTCATCCCCAGCAGGCATCCTCCTGCCCAACAGACGCTGCGGGTTTGTAGCCCTCATAATGACGCTACTGAGCCCCTTTATGCTCTGCACAACTACGGCGGACATCCCTCTGCCCATCACATGCAGCGGATCCGAAGCCCCAACAAGAGACGTCAGGTCTATCCAAGTCTGAGTGATCTCCCCTCAACTTCGGGGCCATGGAGATGCCTCCTTCTCAGCAGCGCTTGGCACACTTGGCAAGTGATCGAAATCAACTCGACGAACGATCGCTAGACAGATAGCCGACCTGACATGGAAGCCCAACAGTGCAAGCAAGGATATTTTATGAGCATTCTTCACAAACAGAAGATAAAGTGCAAAGCAATGAAACAGCAAGAGTTTTACTCGCACAAGCAAAATGTTTTTACAGGGGTATTAGGGGCTCCCCAGCCTTACAAAGTTCCGGATGCTTACAAAAGAGGGACGGGGAAACATAAAAAAGGCCTAAGTCACAAACCCCCTCCTGCGCCTCGCTTCCTTCATCACTGTCATCGCAGTCTGCCGGGGGCTTCACCACCGAAGGCTTTGCCACCAGGGATACGTCTCGCTTCCCTCATCGCTGTCTGTCGGAGGCTTTGCCACCGGGAGTAGGACCCGAGCACGGAGCTCGCCATCGGCGAACTCAGAAAGATGCTCCTTCACGGCATCTAGAACCTTATTCTGCGCGACGGTGGAATGCTCACCGAATCTCGGCAATCCCGACCGCCCGAAGCGCCGCCTCAGAATCCCCCCTGCCGGCGTCTCTCTCCTTCTCCATGGTCGCGAAACGATCGGCTAGATCTGCCAGCTTCACCTCAGCAACTCGGTGGGATGCACTCAGGCGACGATAGGCACCCCGGTTCGCTGAGATGGCGATCTCCGCAACCTCCACTCGGGATGCTAAGACATCGGCCCTCGCCCTCTCCAGACGTAGGTCACGTCGCGGGACCTCGACCTCTGAAGGGAATGCTCCCACCGGCTCGGTGCGTGGAACGCCCCCTCGGCCTCCATACGAGTAACGATGGCACGGTGTTGAAGGACCTGACGAGAAATGGATGAGAAACTTGGAGACGCTCGAGCCAAAGAAAGGAAGGTCAAAAAACAACGCGTGGAGGAGTTCATACCTGGACCGCCCCTTGGGCTATGGCCTCTATTTGGACCCTCAGGGTGCCATGCGGAAGCCTCCCCCCGGCCGACTCTTCCATTCCGGTGAGCATGCCGGCAGCGACAGAAAGCCCAGATGGGGCCATGAAGACGGCATCCCCCTCCTGCACGGGAATCCCCCAGGGACACTCGACGGCGGCGCACAAGAGATTGTCCTTTTCCTCTTAAAGGGGACCCCATCCTCACCTTCCCCTGCGTCCCTCGTCTGGGGCTTGGATGACCATGGACGTCTCTGGCCGCCGCCGGAACAATCACCAGGAGCCCTCAACGAAGCGGACGACCCTGCCACCGGCGGAACATTCGGCGCAGGGCACGAGCCAGCCGGGGGCACGGCCGCACCGCTGGCCTCCCTCCAGAACGAGAAACCCAAAGAGTGGGAACGAACCATGTATCCAACCCAAAAGAGGAAGAGCTCCGAGCAGCCAAGACTTAGAAGGAAGAAAAATATGAAGAAATAGGGGCCCTAGAGTGGTCCCCACCCCTATTTATCACCAGATTCGCCCTCATCCAACGGCGCCCTTCATCTTCCGCCAAAGCGCCTCCTCGCGTTTAACGGCTCTGATCGCTCCACTTGTCGTTCCCACACTGGGCCGCATCCCATCAGACGCCGCAGGTCTGCACACATCGCGTCGGCCAACCGACGCTTGACACGCAGACCATCGCTTCAGTGACAGGATGCACGAACCGGCGCACCTTCCTTAAATGCAGAGATCTCGCCCTGATTCGCTGGCAGAAAAGACAGCTGATAGCCCGAGAACGCGTCCCGACGAAATCTTAGGAGGGAGCTCATCCCGGGCGGCCCGACAGTCCACTCTTGACCCGACCCGTCAGCTGATCGGGACAAGAGTGGGGGGATAATGATGATGCTCTATATTGGCGATCTCCCAGATCATGACACGTGGCAGATGACGTGTCCCAGAACTCAGAAGAAAGGGCCCACAGGGGCCGACCATGCCACCCCTGTACCCGACCTGCAAGCATAAGCTGGCTCTCCTCAGAGCCCCTTACAAATTGGCCTCCTCGGCCTCTCAGCTCGTCCCGAGCTACCACAGGACTGGGATGCCTCGGCCCTCCCGCTCGTTCCTGAGCTCCCCTGCCGAGGCCATCTTCCTCGGTCCCTCTGACCGACCAACTCCACCATTCACAGGCGTAACTGCCGCTCCACAAATCTCGTCATGCGCGGATTCTCCGCCAGCAACATCTCACGTTCCACGCCATCACGATCCCCATTAACGGGCGATCCGCTTATTACGCGGGCGTGACGTCGGTAGCATAACTGCCGGTGAGATTCTCGCGCCTGCTACTGAGCGCCTGATTGGTAAAGATTCTGCGTGTTTAAGTTTAGTTAATTACCGTAATCAAAACGGTTTCGCTTGTAGCTAGCCGGTTGAGTACGGGTCGTCCGCAGGGAGATGGGAATCTTTTTCTATGTGCTTTAACGAGTTAAGTCCGAAAGTCCAGATTTGTTTGTGATTATCTAAGTGTTAAAATGATATGTAAAGAGAGCTTGTTAGGGTTAGAATTAGGTTAGTTTGAGTTAGGAGTCGCTCATTTCTTTTGTTGCCACTCTTAATATCGGTGTTACGGTAATCGGCAACAACGGGGATTAGCACGACTAGGAAGGAACTTGCGAGTATAAGCCAGGCTTTCCAACGCTTAAGTTCTTCCTTTTGGTGCTTGTCCGTCCGTTCTTGGCTCTTAGCCATAACCTCCGGTTAATTCAACCACAACCGGTCTCACTACGGAATCACCGCTATCATGTAGGATAGGGTGCCGTAAGGAGCGGATTGTGGTTCAATTAACGGGAGTCGATTTAAGATGTTGGGCAAGGAAAGAGTGAGAGAGATTTCCTTCTCTCAAACTTCCCTTATCCTACCCTAACAAGTATGGAAACTACTCACACATCATAATGAAAAGAAAATAAAACAAAAGAGGAAGATAGAAAGAAAGAGATTAGAAGATAACAACTAGCTATTTGCGACCTCACCTTGGCAAGGATCAAGCGTAAGCATCATGGTTGTTTAAGGATAAAGGAAAAGAGAAAAGAAAGAAACAACAAGAAATAACAACTAAGTTAACAAATGAAAATTACAAGCATTTAACATAAGAGCAAGACAAGTATGATAATAAAATGAACTTCTTTATTCATCATTCTTCACTCACAAAAGCTCACTACAAGTTTTTCAATGGAGAAGAGATGAGAAGAGGAAGAAGAACACAAGTATTCTAAAACCTAAAAATACAAGATTATGCACCCCCTTTGGCTTCACAAGGTTCTGGGCTATTTATAGGCAGGGAAAAGGAAATCTAGGGCAACAATCAGAACAAACATGAAAATACAAATATACCCCTGAAGTTTGGACAGCTGCGGCGCCTGTATGGCCGCGGAACCGCGGCCTAGACCCCCTATTGGCCGCGGTTCTGCGGCCATATAGATGAATTGCCTTGTCCAATTTTGTGGGTTTCCCTGGTATTGTGTGCCCTTTATTCTGGTATATGTATTTTCTCAGATTTTCTTCACGATTTTTCCAGAATTTCTGTTGAGTAAAAGGTGATTTGATGTGGATCTTTTTGTCATGATTTCCTCGAGCTCCGTGTAGATTTCTTGGATCTTGTGTTGCCATTGAGCCTTGTGCATGAAAATGACATCGATTTGCCATTTTGTCTCTTAAACTGGTGTGTGGCAACAGACGGATAAAGAGCGGAGATCCGTGTTTTATCTGTGGTTGGCAGGAACCCAGGTTTTGTCGTGTGTTTCCATGAATTTCACCGTTCAGAGCCGAGAACCTGTATCCTGCAATTGACTAGCAAACACGGCTCAAGAGTACCTACCGATATGCAATGTGATAAAAATTGGGCGGTATAAAAATGCAAAAATCTGATATGAACAAATACCCCCAAACTTATCATTTGCTCGTCCCGAGCAAAGCCAATTTATTCACAAAAAATTTTCCTAATCTCACTTTCGCAGGGAACGCGATTGCAGTGAGCATGTGCAACAAGCCGTTAAACCCCTAGGTGTCCCTAGTAGGAGGAGTGTTGTCTCCTGAGGGTTTTCAGCGGATACTACCCACAAAATCCGGTCAAGCTAGTTTTGCAAAATAACTATGATTCAAACTCTAAAGTTTTGTTTCAGAAAATAACAATTCTATTATCCTAAGTCTAGACTATCGAACCTTTATTTTTCACACCTCGCTTCTTATTTAACTACAGATTTTATATGTCTTTACGTGCAGTGCAAATAGTGTCGTTAAGTTTCCAGAAGGATTGATTAAAGTCATTATGTCACACAGTAAAGCCCAGATAAAATTTTTAAAAGGATCACATAAGTTTTATAAAGAGTTAAGCATTTTTTAAGTTTCGTTTTCCAGTAAAGTTTCAACTTCAGAATTTCTATTTTCCTTAATAGGAAACTAGGTCTTATTTTTCACTCCACCTTTTTCTTGTTTTCATTTCATACACACCTCTGTGAACGTGCAATAGTCTTTATCATAGAATAAAACCTTCATATCTCCGCTAAAATTTTTATAAAAGCCTGTCTTTTATCAAGATTATTCTCACACAAAGAACCGTTAGGAATTTTAACTCGGAGAGAACACTTGCTTGACTTTTTTTTAATCTGGACTTTCTAAGCTTCTTAGCGAGTTTTGGGCCAATGCACCCAAACCAGTTGGCTTTAGGGCATTAGGTGTAAAAACACCCCAGCGGACTTAATTACTTAAGTTACCTAGGTCCACAAACAAAAGACAGTTTGGCGTGAAAATCATGATGATTTAATACGAACGGAGATATAGCCGGCAGTTCAATTATTTTTTTGGATAAAAGACGTGTTTAGTGGGTTTTGGTGTGTAATCATTCCAATCAAGTTCCAGATGGGTTATTTTTCAGACTTAGTTCCAATTAAGGCATCAATAACATTCCTTCATATTCACTCACTTCATAAACTATTCTTGATATTACTTATTTCCGAACAAAGCTATTTGATCCTCAGAAAATCATTTATCCATTTAAAAGTTTTTAGACATAAAAAGACTTGTCTTCTAATTTCCAAAACTCACGACACGTGTAGTGTGATGTAAAGACGTATATCGGCTATAGTTAACTTCAAAGGAGAGTTATTTTTCAGGTTTTCAAAATCTAAACATAAGATTTAGTTATTCTTATCTTATCAAACAAAACCGTCGAAATGTTGAATCAGAGTCCTCCCACTAGCTAATTTGACAAAAAGTTTTTATATTTTAAGAAAATTTTCAGATTTTTATGTATTTTATGGATTTTAACATGCAGATGCAAAATATACATATGAATGCGAAGGTTAGAAATACGTACCGAGCGTACCCCCAAACTTAAACTGGATAGTGTCCTCACTGTTATTGCATGAAGAGATCATTTGAAGTGTCAAAATTGTCGGTTAGATATACACAAAATTTTTATTTTTATTTTTTTGTGTTTTTGGTTTTAAGAAAAAGAAAAAGAAAAAGAATATCCACAAAAATGTACAAAATGGTATATACATACCCCCAAACTTATTTGGAACAGTGTCCACTTGTTCTTGGCTGGATAACCGAAGTTTGGAGGTAGGCAGAGGAAGATTATGCAGGGTAAACCGGCTCCTGTAAGAACAGGAGCTCCTCTGTTGGTTTGGCGCTAAGGTACGGTTTAATTCGGTGTCCGTTCTCTTTGAAAAATGAACTGTCCTTTGGATTCTCCAAATCCACAGCGCCATGCGGATACACATTCCGCACAAAATACGGCCCTTTCTAGCGAGATCTGAGCTTTCCTGGATGGAAGTGTAGTCGGGTGTCGTAAAGCAGTACCTGCTGACCAGGTACGAAGGTTTTGCGCAAAAGGTGTTTATCGTGAAACACCTTCGTTCGGTTCTTAACGACAACCGCGTTATCGTAAGCCTCATCCCTAAGCTCGCTTAATTCGTTCAACTGCAGCTTCCGATGGTTGCCCGCATCTTCGAGAGACAGATTCAGCTCCTTTATCGCCCAAAATGCGCGATGCTCTATTTCGACAGGTAGGTGGCAAGCTTTTCCGTACACAAGCCGATAGGAAGACATGCCAAGATCGGTCTTATAAGCGGTTCGAAATGCCTAAAGGGCATCAGTGAGTTTCAGTGACCAATCCTTACAGTTCTTGGAAACCGTCTTCTACAGTATCTGCTTGATTTGCCGATTTGAAACTTCGGCCTGCCCGCAGGTTTGGGGGTGGTAGGGCATAGAGAGCTTATGATTAATGGAATATTTTCGCATCAAGGCCTCGAAAGTCTTGTTGCAGAAATGACTTCCATTGTCGCTAATGATCGCTCGGGGGTGCCCAAAATGGGAGAAAATGTTTTCTTTAAGAAACCTAACGACAACCTTGTTGTCGTTAGTCCGGCTGGGTACAGCCTCAACCCATTTAGAGACGTAATCAACAGCGAGAAGAATGTACAAGTTCCCGAAAGAGCTGGAAAACGGCCCCATGAAATCTATCCCCCAAACGTCGAAAATCTCCACAACCAAGATCGGTTGGAGCGGCATCTCGTTCCTCCGGGATATCCGACCCAAGTGTTGGCACCGGGAGCAAGTCTTGCAATAGTCATGAGCGTCTTTGAAGAGTTGTGGCCAGTAGAAACCACATTGCAAGATCTTCTCAGCTGTCTTTCTGGGGCCAAAATGCCCGCCACACGCTTGATCGTGGCAAAATGACAGCACACTCTTGAATTCCTTGTTAGGGACACACCGACGAATAATCTGGTCGGGACAGTACTTGAACAGATAGGGTTCGTCCCAGTAAAAGTGTTTTACTTGGGATAAGAAGCGAAGTCTGTCCTGACTTGACCATTCAGTCGGTAGTAATCCCGTGGCCAAATAGTTCACAATATCTGCGAACCAGGGTTCGCAAGATACTGTCAAGAGCTGTTCATCCGGGAAAACGTCGTTGATCGGAATTGGAAGCGAAGGCGAAGAAGGAAGTCGTGAGAGATGGTCGGTAACTACGTTTTCACATTCTCGTTTGTCCTTAATGACAAGGTCAAACTCTTGAAGGAAGAGGATCCAACGTATTAACCAAGATTTTGCATCTTTCTTCGCAAAAAGATGGTGTAGAGCAGAATGGTCTGTGTAGATAATGACTGGAGAGCCGATGAGGTAGGGCCTGAACTTTTCTAAAGCAAATACAACAGCCAAGAATTCCTTCTTAGTTGTTGTATAATTGAGTTGGGCGTCGTTCAGGGTTCGGCTCGCATAATAGATTACGTGCGGCATCGTGTTGATGTGTTGTCCAAGGTCAGCACCAATGGCAAAGTCGGATGCATCGCACATAATCTCAAATGGGTGCGTCCCGTCAGGCGAAGAAAGAACGGGAGCAGAAGTGAGTGAGCTTTTCAATGACTCGAATGCAGTCACACAGCTCGAGTTGAAGTCGAATGGCGTATCCTTGGCCAGCAAAAGAGTTAAGGGCCTAGCAATCTTGCTAAAGTCCTTGATGAACCGTCTATAGAAACCGGCATGGCCAAGGAAGGCTCGAATATCTCTGACGCATCGGGGAGGAGGGAGATTGGAAATGACCTCAATCATCACTTTGTCAACCTCTATGCCATTTTGCGAGATGATATGTCCTAAGACAATACCTTCGCGCACCATGAAGTGGCACTTCTCCCAATTCAAAGTGAGATTCTTGTCCTTACATCGGGTAAGGACAGCGTCAAGATGCAGCAAACACTCGTTGAAGGAATCGCCGAAGATGGAGAAATCATCCATGAAGATCTCCAGAAATTTGTCCACCATGTCTGAGAAGATTCCCATCATACACCACTGGAAGGTAGCGGGCGCATTGCATAACCCAAAGGGCATGCGACGATATACAAACGTGCCGAAAGGACAAGTGAAAGTGGTCTTGTCCTGGTCTATTTCGGCGATGGGAATCTGATTATAGCCGGAGTAGCCATCAAGAAAGCAGTAGTACTTGTGTCCGGCCAATCGTTCAAGCATTTGGTCAATGAAAGGTAGCGGAAAGTGGTCCTTCCGCGTTGCGGCGTTGAGTTTTCTGTAATCGATGCATACTCGCCACCCAGTTTGGGTTCGAGTAGGGATTAACTCGTTCGCCTCGTTAGTGATGACCGTTATACCTGATTTCTTGGGGACAACGTGAATGGGGCTAACCCACTGGCTATCAGAGATAGGGTAAATGATACCACTATCCAGACATTTTACGATCTCCTTCTTCACAGCCTCTTTCATGACTGGATTGAGACGTCTTTGTGGATCCCGGGCTGGTTTGGCATCATCCATCAGATGAATGTGATGTTCAACGATCAGGGGACTAATCCCCTTGATGTCCGCCATGGACCAGCCAAAAGCTTGCCTGTTGCTGTGCAAGACCGCAAGAAGGGCTTTCTCTTGCTCTGGAGCTAGAGAAGCCGAGATGATGACAGGGAGGGTCTCGTTCTCACCTAAGTAAGCGTACTTAAGGTGAGACGGCAAAGGCTTGAGTTCGAGCGTTGGAGGTGAAACGATGGAAGGCAAGATTGGTGAAGCGGTCTCGAACTCAAAAGATTCCAGCAAAGGTTCGAAACGAGTGTAAGCAACCGAGTCGGATGGTTCAGGTAACTCATCCGGAAATTCGAAGGATTCAAACTCGGGTTGCGAGCGGCTAAGATCGTTCAAGAACGTGAAACACTCGTAGTCGTTGTCGGGCGCAGAAACAGCAGCAGGTTCGAGGAGGAACGCACTAGTGGCGTTAAGGTTATCATGATCGAACAGAAACTCCTCGAATTCACACTCTTCAGGGGTAATCTCCTGGATCGAGCAGACGTCCAGTATATGAGCATTAGGTTCGGAGGGCTGATTCCCCAACCTAAAAATGTTGAGTTTAATTGTCATGTTTCCAAAAGAGAGGTTCATCGAACCATTGCGACAATTGATCACAGCATTTGAGGTTGCAAGGAATGGGCGACCGAGTATCACCGGAATTTGATTCCGGGGGTTAGCTACAGGCTGTGTGTCTAATACAATGAAGTCAACGGGGAATATGAAGTCCCCGACTTTGATTAACACATCCTCTAGCTCACCCCTAGGATGGGTGATCGATCGGTCGGCCATTTGGAGAGTACAGTGTGTGGGTTTCAGCTCTCCTACGCCTAATTGCTCTATACTGAGTACGGAAGCAGGTTAACACTGGCACCAAGATCTAATAGTGCACGGTTGATGTTCTTATCCCCAATGGTAATAGAAATCGTAGGACAGCCAGGGTCCTTCCGTTTTTGTGGTAAAGATTGGGTAAGAGCATCACTCACAGCACTAGCCAAGAAAACTTTCTTTGGTACCTGATACTTCCTCTTTTTCGTGCACAAGTCCTTTAAGATTTTCGCGTAGGATGGGACTTGTTGGACGGCATCTAAAAGAGGAATGTTAATGTTAACCTGCTTAAATAACTCCAGAATCTTCTCCATTTGAGGATTTTGTTTATTAGACCTCAACCGGTTTGGAAATGGGACGTTTTTAAAATTGGTTGAGTCTAATGCTTGTGGAGGAGATTGTGGAGTCGGAACGGATCCCAGAACAGGTGTTTTCGTGGAGTGAGAAGCGGGTCCGTTCAGAGCAGAAGAAGAAGAAGAAGAGCCTTTTGAAGAATGGAGAATAGGCTCAGAAGACGAAGAAGCAGGAGAAGAAGAAGAAGAAGAAGCAGCGGCCGGGGTGTCGTCGTTGATTCGTGTGCCAATGTTGTTTTGCAGCATCCTTCCCGATCTCAATGTGGTTACAGCACTCACATTATGGTTCTGTTGTTCAAGAGCAACATGTATATTCTGTGGGTGACCGGGATTTGGGAGTGGCTGGGACGGGAGCTTCCCCTTCTCTCGCTCGCTTAAGGCCGCATTCAGCTGTGCAATCTGGGCCTTGATGGTCTTGATGCTTTGCCCGTGAGCGGCAGTGTGTTGCACTAAGGACTGAATGGAAGACTGGATGTTGGCAGTGGATTGTGTCGATTGTTTAACGAACGCCTCCAGACTTCGTTCAAGCGAGGAAACCTTATCGTTGTTTGACGGAACAAAGTTGTTTGGTGGAAAAGAATTGTTGGGTGCAAAGTTGTTCGTCTGATTTTGAAAAGGTTGGGGTTGGAAGGGCTGCTGAAATTGATGTTGAGTTTGTTGTTGCGCTTGTTGTTGCGGCGGAGGGGGCCTTTGGAAATTGTTGCCTTGGAATTGATTCTGATTCTGATTCCAGACGAAATTGGGGTGGTTCCTCCAACCGGGATTGTAGGTGGAAGAGTATGGATCATTCCTCGGTCTTTGCTGGAATGCAGCATTAACCTGATCATGTCCTTGCGATGGTGGATTGTAAGGACACTCTTCGGTTAAGTGAGAAGGATCGGAACAACAAGCGCAGATGGTACGAAGGGGAAGAACAGCGGCAGGAGCAAGAGAAGAAAATTTGCTCTCTATGGCTTCAAGCTTTCTTGTTATTGCAGCCATTTCAGTTTTCATCGCAATAGAGACATCAAGTTGGTGAATTCCTACCCTAAATTGACTGGTAGAAGTGGAGGTAGAAGAAGAAGAAGTCGGTATGGTGCTCTCCCATTGTAGCGTTTGCTCCGCAAGGTCGTCAAAGAATTGCCACGCTTCCTCGTCAGATTTTGATAGGAAGTGGCCCTGACAGATGGTTTCCAACAACTGCTTCGTTGCTGGGTTCAGGCCCTCGTATAAGGTTTGGCAAAGATGCCATTTCTCTATACCGTGGTGAGGACACTGAACAAGAAGGTCTTTGTACCGGTCAAAGCACTTCCAGAAGGGTTCAGAAGGAAGCTGAGAGAATTGGTTGATTTAATTGCGGATCCTTGCGGTTTTATGATTCGGATAGAACTTTTTGAGAAGCGCTTTAACAAACTCGTCCCAACTGGTTATGGAGTGGGAAGCGGTACTATACAGCCATTTTTCAGTAAGATCGCATAAAGTGAACGGAATGACCCGTAGACGTATAGCATCGTCCGACAGTTGGGTAGTTTTCATCATGGCACAAAGGTTTTGAAATTTATTGATGAAGATACAGGCATCTTCAGATTCAAGCCCATGAAATCGTGGAAGCATGTTGATGAAGTGGGGCTTAATTTCAAAATTATCCCCATTGGTCGGTGGAAGAGAAAGGCAGGTGGGAAGTGCAGAATGGGTGGGATAGAAACGATCCTGGAGCGCGATTCGCTGCGGCGCTACAACAGGCGGTGGTGGTGGGTTATTGGTCTCCGTAGGAGGTGGAGCCAATCCAGGGGTAGTCAAAGAGATGTTCGGATTAAATCCTGACATCGCGGAAGAAGAGGTTGGTGATGGTGAAGGTGAAGATGTATGAACAGAATTCCGGTCAACGTCGGAGTTGGCCGGCAAAGGTAAAGGTGAAAGAGGAGTGGACGGAGTTTCGACGTCTAAGTCGATCGCGTAGTCGGTAGCGACTAACGTAACGCGGACTAGGCGGGCGCTAGTGTCCCGAGTCCAAGCGGACATACACTAAACGAGTTTAGTATAGTCAAAACGGAGAAGGTGAGGGTAAGAAAACGTCAATGGAGAAAGGCGATGGGTGGTGGGTGAAAAATGGATTTTGGCGACAAAGGGCAAGTTTTTATAAAAGTTTTTGATTTTTTCCTTTTTTTTTATTATTTTATTTTTAGAAAGAGCTTTACAGAAATATGTACGGACTTACGGCTTTAAGCAATCACAAACAAGATATGCACAATCACACCTAGATCTAGGATCACCTAGGTCTGCTAGACAGCTCCTAACTGTTCCAGAGGGCTAGAAATAGGACCTCAAACCGCCTCTTCTCCGTCAATTGCGACCAGGTAAGTGCCAGGTAAGTGGGAGGTTGTCCAACGCTTTCGTGAAGTTCCTTAATTAAATAACCACTTGCCTTCGACACACTTGCTTAGACACCGCAAAAGTCAGATAGGATAAATGGCCGATGCCTGTAACTAGTCCTCTGTCCTATTGAGCGCGAAGTCCTTAGGGCTGAGTCTAGTATTTTTTAATTAACAATGGTCAATGCATATGCTTTTTGTGATTTCTGGGGTCTTGGGAAGGGTGATGAAATCCCAACCCAATCTGAATTGGTTTCAAGCCCCTTAAGTCCGTATTAATGAATGCAAAGCGGTAACAAATCAATTGCAAACAATTTTTATTTTTAGCGCGGCGCAAAGAATCCTGCACAAGAACAGTTTATTGGAAGGGGGAAGAGAATTTGCGCAAAGAATGCTGCAGAAAACACAGTTTATTGGAGTCCAGAGGAGTAGGAGAGAGAAAAGGAGAACGTACAGAATTTTTGGCAGCCCGAAGGCACCAAACGGCCGCGGTTCCGTGGCCTAAGCCTCCTTATGCCGCGGTTCCGCGGCGGTATAATGGGCTTGGGCCTTCAGTTTTCTGGTGTGGGCTCGTCTAGGTGTGGGCACGGCGAGAGGAGGCTGCTCAACTAGCCCCCCTGGATTTTATTGAGCCAATTGGATGATAGATTGGTATTTCTCCAGGAAAGTAAAAAAGAAATCCCTGAATTGCAGCCCTCTGCTTGTCTGGATGTGCTGAATTTTGACTTGCCTACTGTATCTGCTCCAGATTTTTACAGTAGACCGTTTGCTTCGTTTTGATCCGTCGCGGTGTAGCCGCGAAATGTGGGTCTATCTTCCCACGTCTTTGGCACTGAACTCAAACTCCGTATTATCCTGCACACTTGCACAAAAACTAATCAAAAATAACAAAATGGTTTTTTTTTACAATGTATATTTTTTTTGTTTTGTTTTTTGGTTAGATTTATATTCACAAGTTAACCCGAAATTACACAAAGAAATAAACTACCGTCTCCCCGGCAACGGCGCCATTTGATTGGTAAAGATTCTGCGTGTTTAAGTTTAGTTAATTACCGCAATCAAAACGGTTTCGCTTGTAGCTAGCCGGTTGAGTACGGGTCGTCCGCAGGGAGATGGGAATCTTTTTCTATGTGCTTTAACGAGTTAAGTCCGAAAGTCCAGATTTGTTTGTGATTATCTAAGTGTTAAAATGATATGTAAAGAGAGCTTGTTAGGGTTAGAATTAGGTTAGTTTGAGTTAGGAGTCGCTCACTTCTTTCGTTGCCACTCTTAATATCGGTGTTACGGTAATCGGCAACAACGGGGATTAGCACGACTAGGAAGGAACTTGCGAGTATAAGCCAGGCTTTCCAACGCTTAAGTTCTTCCTTTTGGTGCTTGTCCGTCCGTTCTTGACTCTTAACCATAACCTCCGGTTAATTCAACCACAACCGGTCTCACTACAGAATCACCGCTATCATGTAGGATAGGGTGCCGTAAGGAGCGGATTGTGGTTCAATTAACGGGAGTCGATTTAAGATGTTGGGCAAGGAAAGAGTGTGAGAGATTTCCTTCTCTCAAACTTCCCTTATCCTACCCTAACAAGTATGAAAACTACTCACACATCATAATGAAAAGAAAATAAAACAAAAGAGGAAGATAGAAAGAAAGAGATTAGAAGATAACAACTAGTTATTTGCGACCTCACCTTGGCAAGGATCAAGCGTAAGCATCATGGTTGTTTAAGGATAAAGGAAAAGAGAAAAGAAAGAAAAAACAAGAAATAACAACAACTAAGTTAACAAATGAAAATTACAAGCATTTAACATAAGAGCAAGACAAGTATGATAATAAAATGAACTTCTTTATTCATCATTCTTCACTCACAAAAGCTCACTACAAGTTTTTCAATGGAGAAGAGATGAGAAGAGGAAGAAGAACACAAGTATTCTAAAACCTAAAAATACAAGATTATGCACCCCCTTTGGCTTCACAAGGTTCTGGGCTATTTATAGGCAGGGAAAAGGAAATCTAGGGCAACAATCAGAACAAACATGAAAATACAAATATACCCCTGAAGTTTGGACAGCTGCGGCGCCTGTACGGCCGCGGAACCGCGGCCTAGACCCCCTATTGGCCGCGGTTTCGCGGCCATATAAATGAATTGCCTTGTCCAATTTTGTGGGTTTCCCTGGTATTGTGTGCCCTTTATTCTGGTATATGTATTTTCTCAGATTTTCTTCACGATTTTTCCAGAATTTCTGTTGAGTAAAAGGTGATTTGATGTGGATCTTTTTGTCATGATTTCCTCGAGCTCCGTGTAGATTTCTTGGATCTTGTGTTGCCATTGAGCCTTGTGCATGAAAATGACATCGATTTGCCATTTTGTCTCTTAAACTGGTGTGTGGCAACAGACGGATAAAGAGCGGAGATCCGTGTTTTATCTGTGGTTGGCAGGAACCCAGGTTTTGTCGTGTTTTTCCATGAATTTCACCGTTCAGAGCCGAGAACCTGTATCCTGCAATTGACTAGCAAACACGGCTAAAGAGTACCTACCGATATGCAATGTGATAAAAATTGGACGGTATAAAAATGCAAAAATCTGATATGAACAGCGCCGCCGCCACTATATAAACCCCCATCACAGATGGGGCAAGTAAGCTTTTCTCACCCTACTTAGCCGTTACTCTGCTCGGATCTTGTGCTAACTTGATCGTCGGAGGGTCCTCGGTGGTACCAAACCACCCCGGGACTTCCTTGCAGGTACTCGGCGCAAACTCCTTAAAACCACCAATCTCCTCAAAACCCATTGAGACCCACACGCAACAGGAGATCACCTCCAAGATCCACCGAGAGATCGACGGAAGACAACATCTGACGGAGACCCGACAAGGATTTGATTCTTATCAATTACATGATATTAAAATTATTGTAATGAACTTTTGATTCTTTAGATGTGTTACGACTCCATGATTTGCAAAGTAATTTAGTGTTTTGGTAGAATCGTTCGCCCTATTGTGATACAAGAACAATGATATTCTTATCAATTAACAGTATCATATTTTCTTTCAGCTGTTCATTGATTATACTTTTGTCTCTGTTGGCTCTTTCTTTTTCCTCTTAAATATATGTACAAATTTTTTCTTACAGGATGTATGTTTAATTTGCCATGACCATGAACGTTTCTCAACTTTAATGTTTTTGTCTTGTGAAGTACCTTGCTCATTACTTGCACGAATATTATCAAACTTAATAATTTTATATCTGTTAACCCATAAATTTTCTCCTTTTAAGTCATATTTTACTTGATTATTATTATAAAAGTCGGACAATCTTCATGCGCCCTTTTAAGCTAAGAATTTGCAATTTAGTTGATGGATTTTAACAATTTTCATGTGTTGTATGTTGCTAATTTTAGCAAAACAGAAAATTTCAATTCATCAACGATTTTCACAAGCCATATCATGCGAAATATAAATAAAAATTAGTAAAAATGAAAATTGCAAAATTTTATTGATTTTCATGTGAATGATCGAAAAATTAAAATACTGTAATAGTTTACTTAATTTCTAAAGCAACACCAAATTTGACAATATTCATATGTATGCAATATATGGAGAAGAAAGAATATAAAATTTTAGGCATTTTATCTATACTACATGCAGCACATAAAAGAAAACTTGAGAAAATAGAATACCATGATATTTTCCTAACTTTCGTGTCATATAGCATAGAAAACATTGATGATTTTAGCAAAACATACTATACCAACCATAATAACTTATAACATGCGAAATATAAAAAAATAAATAAAGAAAATAAAAGAATGCTATAGTTTACTGATTTTCTCGTCCAATGGCCTGCTGCAAATAGATGGTGAACAAGTCATTTCATCGAAAAATTAATAACTTATTGAGATAGCTAATAGGGAATAACTACTTTTAAAAGGATGGAGTAAATGGTGAATAAATAATTTTATTGAACAAAATACAAAATGTACCTTCATGCCATGGTTTCTTGGATGGTGCTATTATTCGATGCTATTATTAGATTTTAGCTTCACATCACAGTTCACAACAAACCTATGGACCCTCTTGTTTTACGATCAATCATCGTTGGATCTAATTATAACATGGAATAGCATGGGCAAAAAAAAATAGCATAACCCCCGATCCTTCTTTATAATGAAATTATGTTAAGATCATTATCAATATCTACATTAGTTCTTGGCGTATCCAAAAATTTGCTTTTTCAATAAAATGACTTATTCCTTGTTTATTTAATTTTATCAACTAGTCATTCTCTAATAAATGACTTATTCATCATTCATTAGTCATTCACGATATGGCATAGCTTTTCGGTCCATTCAATACACGACACACTTATTGGGCAAATATTTCTTTTTAACTGTGCAATGATTCACAAAATATTGCAAGCCATGAAGAAAATTTTCATCAATTTTATTGAAGATTCCTTGATCATAAAATAATCTATAAAACTGATGATGCTCAATATTGGCGGTCTCCAAGATCAAGACACGTGGCAGATGACGTGTCCCAGAACTCAGAAAGAAGGGCCACAGGAGCCGACCAGGCCACCCCTATACCCGACCCGCAAGCACAAGCTGGTCCTCCTCGGGGCCCTCTGCAAATTGGCCTCCTCGGCCCCTCAGCTCGTCCCGGGCTGCCACAGGACCAAGACTCCTCGGCCCTCTTGTTCATCCATGAGCTCTCCAGCCGAGGCCGTCTTCCTCGGTCCCTCCGACCGACCAACTCCACCACTCACAGACGTAACCGTCGCTCCGCAAATCTCGCCACGCGCAGATTCTCCGCCAGCAACGTCCCACGTTCCACGCCATCACGATCCCCATTAATGGGCGATCCGCTCTTTACGCGGGCGTGACGTCGGGAACGTAACTGCCGGCGAGATTCTCGCGTCTACTACTGCGTGCTGCCGCCGCTATATAAACCCCCATCACAGAGGAGTCAAGTATGCAATTTTTGATTTCACTTAGCCGCTACTCTGCTCGGATCTCGTACTAACTTGATCGTCGGAGGGTCCTCGGTGGTACCAAACCATCCCGTTTGTCACGTCCCGAAAGTACGGAACATGACCGGCACTTAAACTACGAACGTCTCGAGGCGTACGTAATCTGAGTAAACCGAGAACCCAGAAATCCAAACCAAGAAAAGTAGTAGAGTGAAGGAAAACCAATTTAAAACAAGTAGTTTCAATAGCATAAGCTGAATTATGCGGTTTTTTAAAAACATAAAAAATTTACTGAAAATTTCGGCAGAGTCTCCTTTGTAAATACTGGCTCTCAAACGGGATACAACATGAATAGTATACGAAATCAATAAAAGGCATCCCCAAGCGGGAGCTAGCTCTTCGTCAATCGACGGTCACAACCACACAAGCAATATAATATACAACGCCAACGGCGAGGATCAAAAACTCAAAACCACAAGAAAACCACAGAAATATAACGCGCGGCTCTAAGGTCGAAAGAATAATATCATCGGTCTCTATCTCAAAAGTAAATACATGTTTGGTTGATGGAACTTCTAGATACAACAGAGTAATAATATACAAATTATATAATGGGGGGTACGATACAAGTAAACCCACCTACTAGCAATTCACCCGAAGGAAACTATGCCCGCAAGCCGTAGTGAAACCTGTACGGCAAACCTGCAAGAAAACTGGGGCACAACGGGGGTGAGTTGCCAACTCGTGAATAGAAAAACATCTACGCACAGAAATCGCATAAATAACGCAACCTAGGTCAATGATCATGATATATCCTCCAATACATGAATAACATGCAGCCTATAATAATGGCTAGGGTAATGTTTAACCCGAGTGTGATTTCATGTGCCCGTGTCAGTGCCTCAGGTAGCCATATATCATATGAATGAGGTATGAAAGCAGGAAAACAGAATACATGTAAATGAAGAAACTGTTTTCATAATTTAGTGAGATTTCCTTTGTATTTTTAAAATGAGGTATCATAAATGAAATCAGCATCAACAGTGTCTAGCATCGACACAAAACATAAATCTCAATGTCTCAAAACCTCAGGCTCCGGCTATCCGGACTGGCCTGTATCATCAAATCTCAGTACCTCAATATCTCGAAATTTCAATATCTCAATCTCATTATCTAGGGCGCCGTCAGTCCAGACCGGCCCCTACCATCCATCTCAAGACCACGACGGTATCCTCCGGATATCCGACGCGTCGGGTAAAATCACCGGTAGGTAGTCTCCCCCTGCCAGGCTCATCGTCATCACCACGAGCTTCTTGCCCCGGGGTACCTTACCGGGCCCACCATGTACCCGAAACGGTTCATCCAACTCCTCGAATCGGGTCTCGAAATCCATCAGCAAACTCATGGTGGACGACTCATACATAATGGGAAAACCGCATTTTTATTTAAAAAGAGAGAAGCAGTTTATATATGTTTTGCGGTTTTCCTCCAAATCCAGAGAATATCATGGAAATCCGAATCGTCAATAGCATGTAAAACCATGAATATAAGCATGAGAATGAATAACAGTATGCATGAAGCGACAAGTAATAACTACAATATCTAAGCTGGCATATAAGGTATGTACACTAATATTATGTCAAACTACTGGCTATCAAGCTAAGTTAAGCAATAATATTTTCTAAGGTGTACGTGACATGGCAATTACCGATGAAGATGTGTGTGAGCCGGCAAGTAGGTGTATGTGGTACATACGCATCATCGGTAATGGTGCTGGTGTCCTAACAGCATAATGTCAATAATGCAATATGAAATAACAATGTAAATATGCGATGCGGAGCGAGCAACCAAAATGAGCGGGAGCTAAATATTAAACAATGGTGCCATTTGAAATAACACGAATCGCGGGGTTTTGAAAATAGGGGCTACGGTGGTTTTTAAGAAAGGATACGTCTTTTGAAATATCCGTAGATCCCTTGACCTATCTTTTAAAATACCCACGATCCGCTAGTTTTGAAATAGGTAGGGGTCTAATCTAACCTAACAACTACACTAAACTATACGGCTGAACTAACAAGCTGAACTACAGGTAAGGAAACCGCCTATCATCTGAGTCGATACATATACATACCTGTATACGTATAGTCGGTGATCCCGCCTCAATAATATCATATTCGATACCCTATCTATAATCAGGCATCCCAAATCAAGAGTGCGGATCAATCATCAAGATATAGCTCGTACGTAAATCCGTCGTACGGCATCCCCAAATCTGGGTACGGGTCAATATCACATTCATCATACTATTCACCTGGTATCCTCTTTATCAAATATCATGATCGGGGTACTAATTTACGTCTAGTACAATACTGATATCGCCTAAGTATGCATGCACGTGTGAGAAACACTACGTCAAGGACCCGCTACAACGTCATGTCGTATCTCAAATACGAACCCTGCTATATCACCAATCTCACGTCCTCAAATCAAATCTCATCGACCCATCTTAAATCCCAAGTACTATTCTCAAATCCGTATGTGAACACATAACAATAAAGAATCCCATGAGCACATATAAATAGGAATGTATGCAAGTATGTATGTGTGTATGTGTAGTGCAACACTACCCTAGGGTTCGCAACACTAAAATAATCCAACACACCAATATCCATCCTAAACATCGTTATTAATCCCAAATAACATATAATAATTGTTGGTGTGTATACGCATCCGTATACACCACCACGGACTGCGGGGGTGCTATACGCCATCCACCCGACTTCTCCCCGTAGATATAAATCTACTCACCTGGTCCTCGCTCGCCGGTGCCGACGTCGCCACGCGCTTTCTTGTCGTCTCGAAGTCCACATGGGGTATCTACATATCATAACGCACCGCATCGCATTAAAATCCGACTCATGACCAAAACGACACACGAATCCCACATAGGTCAAAACCTATGGTTGCTTCCACAAATCAACCCAAAAACCCTCGATATCGGCGTACAAACGCCAGACCATCGAGAAAAACCCAAATACACTCATTTGCACATTCACGAACACTAATTTATATATCAAATAGGTTAAAACTCAAAAAAAAACCCCAAATTCACTTTAAAAGCCGTTTTTCCGAAAAACTAGCAAGCAAGATTTCCCGTTTTAGTACAAAACTCGACGTTTAAACAATTCTAGCGGCCATAATACTTATTAAATAACTTAAATAAGTCATATAACCCATAACCACAATTTAATCTCATCAAACTATATACGAAAAAAAAACTAGTCTGCAATTTTACCCAAATTTCAACCATTTTAGCAAAAATGCATAAATAACAATTTAGTTTGGATTTGCATGATCTAAAATATTAAAATACAATTTAAAATGTTAATAATACCATGGATACCCTAATTAGATTTTTAATCTCACTGTCTTTCATTAACCCGAAATTCTAGTTTACACTTGCTTAATTAGAAAAATTTTGAAATAACAATTTACATCTAGCTACAAGGTTTGGTTTTAGCATTCCAATAACATGTTAATCTCCTTATTAAAACCATAATTTAATGGTAGAAACCCTCATCATAATTTATCTCACCAATATATGTGATTTATAAAAATCTAGCTTACAAAATTGTACCATTAATACCATTTAAAAGTAACACTTCACCAATTAACAACTAGTTTGCAAAATCTAACAACTAGCCTAAATTTTACATACCCTAATAAGCCAAACTACATGTTGTGACCCCAAATGGTGAGGTAAAAACCCTAACTAGAATTTTAGAAATCCTTCTTATGAAGGTTAAACCTTGCAATAACAACCATAATTGACATCTAATTTAGATGAGTTAAAATAATAACAAACAATTAACAAAAGAGTCAAAATTTTATACCTCAAGAACCATGGATCAAGCATATAACTTGACCTCTAAATTGAAATTTTTGCACCAAAATCCATGCTAGGTGGGCTAAGGGAAAATGGGTAGGAGTTGGATTTGAGTTTTAACTTGAATTTTGATTGAAATTTGATGAATTTTGATGGAAAGAGATGGGAATTTTTTTTTGGGGCTGAACAAGGGGAGCTCGGCCAGAATTTTTTGAGGTGGAGGAGAGAGAGAGTGAGGTGAGGAATAACAAGTAAGGAGAGTCCAAGTCAACACAAAGTCAAAAGTCCAAACTCATTTATCCATTTTCTTTTCTTTTCTTTCATTTCTTTTCTTTGAAATTCAAGTGGGGAAAAAGGTGGGGGCTGCTGAATTCAGCAAGGGGAGAAGTAAATGGGGGTGTGTGAGTGTGGGTATGGGTGTGGGGTGATGGAAAATGATAAATACAATACCCCAAACATCCATTTACACTAAAAAAAGCCTTTTTTCTTCAATAATTTCTAAACCGTTTTGGCAAACGATTTCGTTTCAAAAACCACATGATAAAATTTTAGTTAAAGTTTTATGATGCACAAAATTTGTTTCAACTCATTCCAATTTGTAATTTTCCCTAATTAAATATATTAGCGACGGCTTCAAATAATAATAAAATAAATTTTTTTTTCAGAAAATTTGAAATTTCACCAGTGGCTCAATAAACACCAAATACTAGCAATTATATAGCTAGAATATGTATATTTAATTTTTATAATAAGATATTTACATTTTGACTTTTTTACAGAAAACCCCCTTATTTTACCGATTTTCCGAAATTTCACCGAAACGATTTTCTAAACGTTACAATTTTCCCCCTTAAAGAAATTCGGTCCCCGAATTTAAATTAAAACTCTCCCCAAATACTAAAATATCTAAGCAAAACCATCACGTCGTCGGGGCTCCGAAATCGTAAATACATAAAACAAATCGTAGCGCAGTGCATGCGCATGAAAAATGAGCATATAACTCAAGCGAAACTCCGTCAAGCATCCCGCAATCATCGGAGTCATGGGGAAGACATCAATGCCAAATCCAAAGCAAAACCAATATGATATAAAACTATACATGTAAATATCAAATCTATATATGTAAGTATCTGAAGGAAATGCATGCCAAATCTCTTTAAGTCGCTGTGCAAAGCGTATAACACTGCACAGTGGCGGACGTCTATCATAAGAAAATAACTATATACATATATACCTTTGTTTGAAATGTACGTTCCGCCGTTTTGGAAACAATTTAGAAGGGTCTCCTTGTTTTAAACATTTCGTGTCATATCAGACACGTAGGTAAATACTGAGGCTATAGCTCGCTTTTTGGAAATCCCTTCAATAACTATCAATGCATGCAAAATATATTCAGGTACTGTCCTCTGACTAGTCCTGCTCAGTACGAAAACACATAGCAATATCATAAAAACGTACTGCTCTATAAGAAAAAATCAATCACAAAATACGCGTATGAATACTACGTGCGTCTGGTGCGCACGGAAATCAAAATCCATATATGTGCCATACATATGCACAGAAACAACATCTAAGTGCATCGGGTGTGCACGAAACATCTGTCGTAGGAAACATGTGTGCCTGACAGCAAAATCAGGTGCATCTGACATGCACGAAAAAAAAAATCTCGATTTAGTGCATCTGGTGTGCACCAAAATCGCATCTCAAAACATGCGCTCAACATGCGCGAAAACCTAAAACCAGGGGCATCCATCATGCACGAAATCATGAAATCCAATATCAAGCGCCGAACATGCGCAAAATCAAATCAGGTGCACAAGGTGCACAAAACAAATATCGAGTATCACAATCGAAATCGAAATCCAGTGCATCTAAGTGCACAAAAAGCGTATCACTGCACTGCAAGCATATATAAACTATACAGAGTGCAGGAACCAAATCGTGTGCGTGCATACGCACAAAATCAACTCAAATGTCTAAAACCGTAAAATCACAAACATGTGAAACCCAAGCACGAAAACGATATCAAGTGCAACACTGTGCAAAGATCGTAAATTCTCAATCATCAAAATCAAATCATGCGAATAAATCACCCAAAACATCGAAATCAATAATGGCGGAATAGTACCGCTCAAGTGCATCCTCTAAGAATCTCGGGCCAACTGTCGTGGTCACTAGTGGGACGTCTCGTCGATGATCATGAACTCTGGCCTGCTGGTGTGCGTAACAATGACCACTCCTGGGTCAAGGTTTTCACTGTGAATTACCAATCTCTCGGTCCATTGGCTCATCGGCCCCGTCAGATGTGCTAACGGGGATGATCCCGTTCTGGCACGTCTCTTGTCATCTCCCGGTCAATCATCGCGACCACTCGTAAGACAGCATATCACTGGCGTCGGCCTCTGGCTCTCTGAATATACGTGACATATCTGATTCTGGGTGCAAGTATCATTGCAGCAGTGTCCGGAAAGGAATCCTGCTCAAGGTCTCTTCCATGTCTCGTCTTTGCCAACTGTCCGGAAGTCATCGTCCTTTCCTATATCTGCATCTTGCTCTGGAACGGCTGCATACCCATCGCGACTCCTTCTGGAAGGTATATCCAGTACTCTGCCTCGGCATGCGCATCGCATCTCTGATGTCGGCGGAGGGGAACGTCATCATATCCAGATCTTATACGAACCTCTTACTCCATCTTTCTCTAATGTCGTCTGCTTTGGACTCGTCTCATCGCGGCTGCATGGACCGAGCTCCAACGGCTATCCTCATATCGGGAGTCTCCCAAGAAATGCATCTCACCACCTAGCATCCGAATTAAGTCGAGCCATCCGATCGAGTCGTCAAAACCTCATAATCCCCCAAGAGCTCAACATCTTGGGCACAGTTTAATAGTATCGAGTACATACCACAGCATCGGTGGTCCAACTATAGAAGGGCAAACCCAAGCCTCACTAATGGCGTTGTAGAACTGCCGCAAACCCGAAGGTTCAAAGGCTTTCACACGGTCATTAAGTCGAGTTAGGGTTTCATTCTTCTAGAGGGTCCATAGAATTACCTGCATGCCCTTCCGAATACTTTAAAGTTGGAATAATAGGTTTCTGACATTCGATCGTCTCCGTCGACTTTCAACGTCTCCGCGTGAAGTCGTCTCTAGCTGGAATCAATCTATCTGATGACCTCGCATCGGGGTAGGTGAACGATCCACATGTCCTAGTCATTCATCCTTGATGACTAGCGACCTTCTATCATCTCTTAGTACAACTCGTTCTGTACTAACTCCAGCATCTGGGGCAATATCTCGTCGTTCGCAGCAATAACTGGCTCGCTCGTCTGCACGCTGAACAGTGCCTCGACCATCATGAATAAGCAACACACCAACGGTCATCAAAATCTGGCTGGCCTCTGTCAGTGGCCCAATCCTCTGATACTGATCGGCACGTCCGAGAAATCTCATAAAGGCGATCCGCCAAACGCTCGTGGCGCGGAAACACAGTAAAAAGACACATCTCCGCAATCGTGTGTCGCAGGAATTTCGCCCTGGTCAGTTCTCGTTCGTGACGAGCTCGTGCTGACCATAACTCTAGCTGTAGCTCTCCTTAACCGTAATCGTGGCAGCAAACCCATAACTGGTACTGATGAGGCTAGATCGGAATGAATATAATACTGAGCAAAGAAATATACATCCTAAGGCTTCTTAAGTGGAGTAGCGTATCGTAAATATGCCGCGGAACATACCTACGGTACGTCACTCTACTTTAGTCACCTATTCCATCAACCAAGGGTCATCCTACGCTCCGAAGGTAAAACCTAACGCTCTGATACCAACTTTGTCACGTCCCGAAAGTACGGAACATGACCGGCACTTAAACTACGAACGTCTCGAGGCGTACGTAATCTGAGTAAACCGAGAACCCAGAAATCCAAACCAAGAAAAGTAGTAGAGTGAAGGAAAACCAATTTAAAACAAGTAGTTTCAATAGCATAAGCTGAATTATGCGGTTTTTTAAAAACATAAAAAATTTACAGAAAATTTCGGCAGAGTCTCCTTTGTAAATACTGGCTCCCAAACGGGATACAACATGAATAGTATACGAAATTAATAAAAGGCATCCCCAAGCGGGAGCTAGCTCTTCGTCAATCGACGGTCACAACCACACAAGCAATATAATATACAACGCCAACGGCGAGGATCAAAAACTCAAAACCACAAGAAAACCACAGAAATATAACGCGCGGCTCTAAGGTCGAAAGAATAATATCATCGGTCTCTATCTCAAAAGTAAATACATGTTTGGTTGATGGAACTTCTAGATACAACAGAGTAATAATATACAAGTTATATAATGGGGGGTACGATACAAGTAAACCCACCTACTAGCAATTCACCCGAAGGAAACTATGCCCGCAAGCCGTAGTGAAACCTGTACGGCAAACCTGCAAGAAAACTGGGGCACAACGGGGGTGAGTTGCCAACTCGTGAATAGAAAAACATCTACGCACAGAAATCGCATAAATAACGCAACCTAGGTCAATGATCATGATATATCCTCCAATATATGAATAACATGCAGCCTATAACAATGGCTAGGGTAATATTTAACCCGAGTGTGATCTCATGTGCCCGTGTCAGTGCCTCAGGTAGCCATATATCATATGAATGAGGTATGAAAGCAGGAAAACAGAATACATGTAAATGAAGAAACTGTTTTCATAATTTAGTGAGATTTCCTTTGTATTTTTAAAATGAGGTATCATAAATGAAATCAGCATCAACAGTGTCTAGCATCGACACAAAACATAAATCTCAATGTCTCAAAACCTCAGGCTCCGGCTATCCGGACTGGCCTGTATTATCAAATCTCAGTACCTCAATATCTCGAAATCTCAATATCTCAATCTCAATATCTAGGGTGCCGTCAGTCCAGACCAGCCCCTACCATCCATCTCAAGACCACGACGGTATCCTCCGGATATCCGACGCGTCGGGTAAAATAACCGGTAGGTAGTCTCCCCCTGCCAGGCTCATCGTCATCACCACGAGCTTCTTGCCCTGGGGTACCTTACCGGGCCCACTATGTACCCGAAACGGTTCATCCAACTCCTCGAATCGGGTCTCGAAATCCATCAGCAAACTCATGGTGGACGACTCATACATAATGGGAAAACCGCATTTTTATTTAAAAAGAGAGAAGCAGTTTATATATGTTTTGCGGTTTTCCTCCAAATCCAGAGAATATCATGGAAATCCGAATCGTCAATAGCATGTAAAACCATGAATATAAGCATGAGAATGAATAACAGTATGCATGAAGCGACAAGTAATAACTACAATATCTAAGCTGGCATATAAGGTATGTACACTAATATTATGTCAAACTACTGGCTATCAAGCTAAGTTAAGCAATAATATTTTCTAAGGTGTACGTGACATGGCAATTACCGATGAAGATGTGTGTGAGCCGGCAAGTAGGTGTATGTGGTACATACGCATCATCGGTAATGGTGCTGGTGTCCTAACAGCATAATGTCAACAATGCAATATGAAATAACAATGTAAATATGCGATGCGGAGCGAGCAACCAAAATGAGCGGGAGCTAAATATTAAACAATGGTGCCATTTGAAATAACACGAATCGCGGGGTTTTGAAAATAGGGGCTACGGTGGTTTTTAAGAAAGGATACGTCTTTTGAAATATCCGTAGATCCCTTGACCTATCTTTTAAAATACCCACGATCCGCTAGTTTTGAAATAGGTAGGGGTCTAATCTAACCTAACAACTACACTAAACTATACGGATGAACTAACAAGCTGAACTACAGGTAAGGAAACCGCCTATCATCTGAGTCGATACATATACATACCTGTATACGTATAGTCGGTGATCCCGCCTCAATAATATCATATTCGATACCCTATCTATAATCAGGCATCCCAAATCAAGAGTGCGGATCAATCATCAAGATATAGCTCGTACGTAAATCCGTCGTACGGCATCCCCAAATCTGGGTACGGGTCAATATCTCATTCATCATACTATTCACCTGGTATCCTCTTTATCAAATATCATGATCGGGGTACTAATCTACGTCTAGTATAATACTGATACCGCCTAAGTATGCATGCACGTGTGAGAAACACTACGTCAAGGACCCGCTACAACGTCATGTCGTATCTCAAATACGAACCCTGCTATATCACCAATCTCACGGCCTCAAATCAAATCTCATCGACTCATCTTAAATCCCAAGTACTATTCTCAAATCCGTATGTGAACACATAACAATAAAGAATCCCATGAGCACATATAAATAGGAATGTATGCAAGTATGTATGTGTGTATGTGTAGTGCAACACTACCCTAGGGTTCGCAACACTAAAATAATCCAACACACCAATATCCATCCTAAACATCGTTATTAATCCCAAATAACATATAATAATTGTTGGTGTATATACGCATCCGTATACACCACCACGGACTGCGGGGGTGCTATACGCCATCCACCCGACTTCTTCCCGTAGATATAAATCTACTCACCTGGTCCTTGCTCGCCGGTGCCGACGTCGCCACGCGCTTGCTTGTCGTCTCGAAGTTCACATGGGGGTACCTACATATCATAACGCACCGCATCGCATTAAAATCCGACTCATGACCAAAACGACACACGAATCCCACATAGCTCAAAACCTATGGTTGCTTCCACAAATCAACCAAAAAACTCTCGACATCGGCGTACAAACGCCAGACCATCGAGAAAAACCCAAATACACTCATTTGCACATTCACGAACACTAATTTATATATAAAATAGGTTAAAACTCACAAAAACCCCAAATTCACTTTAAAAGCCGTTTTTCCGAAAAACTAGCAAGCAATATTTCCCGTTTTAGTACAAAACTCGATGTTTAAAAAATTCTAGCGGCCATAATACTTATTAAATAACTTAAATAAGTCATATAACCCATAACCACAATTTAATCTCATCAAACTATATACGAAAAAAAAACTAGTTTGCAATTTTACCCAAATTTCAACCATTTTAGCAAAAATGCATAAACAACAATTTAGTTTGGATTTGCATGATTTAAAATATTAAAATACAATTTAAAATGTTAATAATACCATGGATACCCTAATTAGATTTTTAATCTCACTGTTTTTCATTAACCCGAAATTCTAGTTTACACTTGCTTAATTAGCAAAATTTTGAAATAACAATTTGCATCTAGCTACAAGGTTTGGTTTTAGCATTCCAATAACATGTTAATCTCCTTATTAAAACCATAATTTAATGGTAGAAACCCTCATCATAATTTATCTCACCAATATATGTGATTTATAAAAATCTAGCTTACAAAATTGTACCATTAATACCATTTAAAAGTAACACTTCACCAATTAACAACTAGTTTGCAAAATCTAACAACTAGCCTAAATTTTACATACCCTAATAAGCCAAACTACATGTTGTGACCCCAAATAGTGAGGTAAAAACCCTAACTAGAATTTTAGAAATCCTTCTTATGAAGGTTAAACCTTGCAATAACAACCATAATTGACATCTAATTTAGATGAGTTAAAGCAATAACAAACAATTAACAAAAGAGTCAAAATTTTATACCTCAAGAACCATGGATCAAGCATATAACTTGACCTCCAAATTGAAATTTTTGCACCAAAATCCATGCTAGGCGGGCTAAGGGAAAATGGGTAGGAGTTGGATTTGAGTTTTAACTTGAATTTTGATTGAAATTTGATGAATTTTGATGGAAAGAGATGGGAATTTTTTTTGGGGGCTGAACAAGGGGAGCTCGGCCAGAATTTTTTGAGGTGGAGGAGAGAGAGAGTGAGGTGAGGAATAACAAGTAAGGAGAGTCCAAGTCAACACAAAGTCAAAAGTCCAAACTCATTTATCCATTTTCTTTTCTTTTCTTTCATTTCTTTTCTTTGAAATTCAAGTGGGGAAAAAGATGGGGGCTGCTGAATTCAGCAAGGGGAGAAGTAAATGGGGGTGTGTGAGTGTGGGTATGGGTGTGGGGTGATGGAAAATGATAAATACAATACCCCAAACATCCATTTACACTAAAAAAAGCCTTTTTTCTTCAATAATTTCTAAACCGTTTTGGCAAACGATTTCGTTTCAAAAACCACATGATAAAATTTTAGTTAAAGTTTTATGATGCACAAAATTTGTTTCAACTCATTCCAATTTATAATTTTCCCTAATTAAATATATTAGTGACGGCTTAAAATAATAATAAAATAATTTTTTTTTCAGAAAATTTTAAATTTCACCAGTGGCTCAATAAACATCAAATACTAGCAATTATATAGCTAGAATATGTATATTTAATTTTTATAATAAGATATTTACATTTTGACTTTTTTACAAAAAACCCCCTTATTTTACCGATTTTCCGAAATTTCACCGAAACGATTTTCAAAACGTTACACCGGGACTTCTTTGCAGGTACTCGATGCTAAACTCCTCAAATCACCAATCTCCTCAAAACCCATTGAGACCCACACGCAACAGGAGATCACCTCCGAAATCCATCAGGAGATCGACGGAAGACAACATCTGAGGGAGACCTGAAAAGGAGCTCTATCAGTTGGCGCCGTATGTGGGAACAACTCAACAAAAAACTAAGTTGGCTTTCCGATCTCCATCCACATGGCGAGCGACCACCCTGAAGATCCAGGTACCAGCCTGTTGGATATAGTGCCCTCAAAGTCAATTATTGGATCGCAGGCACGTGATTGCAATGATTGAGAGAGGACCTATACCGGTAGGACAGTCTTACTCGAGATGATAGTATGCTATCTGGTTTATCTTTATCATCGTGTACTGATTTAGGTGACATGGTATGTATCACTATTACACGTTGATAGAGCCCATAGGATTCTTGCTTGACTACTAGCAGTATGATGGCGATCATATACGTGAGAGTTGGGTATTCCATAAGCACATCCTTAAAAGTGGTCCCTAGTCATGCGAGTTTCGAGATAGGGCATCGATACTCCGGAGTAGACTAGTGTATACAGTCGAGACCCCGACGAGGGGCGGTGGCCGGTCTCACAAGCCATTGGTATCAGTTGGTTCACCTAAGATGTATACATGTGCTCATTGGGTTATGAGTACACCGGACATGACTCGCCGGGAACATGCTAGCTGGTTATTAAAACCTGTCGTCAGATAGTAATTCCCAGATGACATGTGTACAGGTAGTCTATCGACCTGAGATCGTCATTTGTCTCGTGTGAGTTCCCACTGTGCTTTGATTATTACCCTACCACGGCTCAAAAGAGTCGTGCAAACATATTTTAGTTGGGTACAGTCCCGAGCCACATGGAGGCAGTGAGCGGATTGGCAGGGGATTCGTCTCTTCTAACGTTGGGGGTGAGATCGCGCTGTGTTTAGGAGAGCCATTACACGAAGTCCATGGCCATGGCAAGCGAGATTTACTGGTAGGTATTCCAGTAGTATCTCAGGGTGTTCTGGGCTACATTCTGACACGACTTATACCGCTTTTGGGGGTCTGACGTTTACCAGCCCCCTAGGCCCGATATGCGATACTCATAGACGAACGGACCGGACTGTACAGATATTGTCACACATAGGCTCAGTAGGGTTCCAAGATGAGTTCGCTCATCGGACTCCTTTTCACTCAATACATGGGCAGCCGTTACATACAGCTAGTACCACTGACGGCTTGTGGTTAAACCCACTGCTAGAGTATTGACGAGTCTTTAGAGTCCCCCACAGAAAGTTTTCCAGTTCGGGCGAAACGTTGTAGAGGCCGTATAGTTTTATGACAGGGTTCGAATATACGCGTGCACTTATGCATGTGTCATGGTTCGAACGGATAATACTAGCGGGCTTTGGTTTAAACCGGATCCTAGTATTATACTCTGTAGATTTTGTCTCATTGTATTTATATTCGGTCGGAATACAAATGAGGGTATGTATATACAGCTGCGGGGTTATTCTGTAATTTATTTCGGGATCGCTTTTTGAAGTTGCCTGTTCCATTCTTTATTTCGCCAAATTTCCATTCCTTTCTTTGTGGCTGATTTTTGGCTTCGGGGGTTATTTGCAAAAGTGGAGATTAGCAAATGGGGTGTGGGGGGGGGGGAAGGGGGTTGGGGTGTTACTGTGGTGAACTGGGGGGGAGGGGCGGGGAGAAGGAAGGGGGTTGGGGTGTTACTGTGGTGACCGGGGCTCCAGAATTTCCAGCACCTTCTTGCTCATTCTTGAGTGAATGAGTCATCATTTGCATTATTGGTCTTTTGGAATTGCTAAAATATTTAGTTGATTGTTTTACTGCTTGCAGTGATCATTCCATTCCCTTGCACTCACCCATTCTTTTTCTGGCCGAGAGCCAGATGAGGCACCCCCATCCTTGTGTGAGAGTGATAGATTCATTTTATTGCAAAAGAAAATTCCTAAGCTCCATTTACAAAGTCAATTTCTATCTCACTTCCTCATTGTGGCGACTTCATTAACCTCGAGACAAAGTGTTCTACGTATACTCTACTTCAATCTTGGACACGTCGGCTAGCAAACTTCGTATCCGAGTTGCCTCGGTTCAGAGGCGGGTGCCCGTATAAAAATTCGTTGATGTGGCGCAGTTTTCGGCGAGGAGGAGACCATAGATCGAGCGAGATCGGGGAGCGAAGTTCGTCGGCGCAACCGCAACAAGCTAGGGGCTGAGGTTAAAGACCGAAGGACACGGATCGATCGGTATAATCTCTAAACCCCCTATTACAGTATACTAGTTTACGGTTAATGGAACGATCCGGAATTTAAGTTTGCGTTAGCGTCAGTTCTGTAAAAAGTTTTTGTTCCGCATTTGGCCTTGGAATGACGGCCGGGACGCTACCATAGACTTATATGGTATCAGAGACAACCCATTAAGCACATACTAGTAGTTTAGACAATGTTAAAATATCGAAAGCGAAACAATCCGAAACAATACCAATGATATTCTTTGATTGGAAGATAAGCGGCTGTTTGAATTCCCCAATTGATGAAGTGTTTCTTTGCTAAATTTTTCTCACTAAAAATGCATCAGCCACTTGCAGGGAATATTTCTTTGTCAATTATTCTCACAAAAAAAATGCATCAGCCACTTATGTGGGAAATTAAGTGGCTTTTGTGGTTTATGTTGAGTGTGAGGGCAAATCTGGAGTGGTTGTTCTTTTGTTTGGGTGTGCAGGGATTTTTTTCTGTGTTGCTTTAAAACACAACACCACTCACCTCAAAAGCACAGCCACCTCCATTACAACAGCCACTTCTTTTTCATTTTTCAAGTCTTGGCCAAAATTGATGTGCTCACATTTTTGGTTTAGTGGTATTGTTTATTTAGCACAGTTTGGATAATGTTTTATCAGGTTGTTTGGACTATTCAGGGGTTATTTCGGAGTCGATATTTTCTAACATTGTTTAAATTTTACAGTGCATTACATTATTATCTGTGACCGTGAATGTCATTCGATCGGTAAATCTTGTCTAATTGTTATAGCTCTTTTAGACGGGTTTGCAAACGTGACATTCACGTTGATGTTCTGTGTTGTGTTGTGATATTGCGGATTTGTCATGGTGGATAGCTTGCGTGAATGGTAGTGCAGTTTGGATATATTTGTACATTTGATATTGCGGGGCGAGCGTCCGACATGTGGACTGCCGTCACTTCCTGTTTGCATATTATTATTTTGAGGCACGACCGGGTTGAGGTCGATGTACTCATTGTATATTTTTTCTTTTCTGTATTAGGTTTACCCCGCGGTGGAGTGCACGGATAGCCGGGTTCTAGAGGGCAACGGGCCCGCATCTCATGGCTTTGAGGCGGAGGGGGCTTCACTCTAGAATTGGCGGGCTATTCGCCGCACTCGTAGGGGGTATAGGTTGACCCAAGGAGGGGTGCTCAAGTTACCGGATTCCGTGAAGTGCTGTGTGGTCCATTCACTTTGTTGAAGGGGGCTGCCTCGCTTCTGGTTTTGGCGGGTAACTTACCGCACTCGTAGGGGTATAGGTTTTCATTGCACAGGCTATCCACATGACCAGGGGAACGTCGGGTTTCATTCGTGGCTCTATGAAACCCGGAGCTCCCAGATTATCTGTATTGTTCTGTGATAGTTATTACTTTTCTGTGATGTTGCATTTATCACGCTTTGAGCGATTATTGTATATTGATATATATATATATATACTAGTAGATGTTGTATATGTTTTACACCCGCGCTAGTCCTGTCCCCGCTCTGTCGTTAGTTAAGTAACCTAACGGGTGATGACGGGACCCAGTGGCGAATGCGGATGGCATATACGTACATCATATTTTCGTTCTTTATTGGTGTGATTAATTGATGGGACTGCATTGACTCAGATCAGTGTAAAAGAAAACATGCCTATACAGATGTTGTTAGAACATTTTTCAAAAAGCTGTTGTTGCAAGGACGCTTTCATTTGTTTTGCACAGCGGTATTCGGTTATGAATATCCAGCACCTCATTCGACGAGGTAAGGGCCGAGATCACTTCATCGGGAGTGACCCCTTGAACAGAGATTTGCGTCAGGATAATAACTTCACTATAGTCGATTACTTTTTACTTTGCATCGTGGTATTCAGTTTGGAATATCCTGCACCTCATTCTACGGGGAAAGAGCCGAGATCCCTTCACCGGGAGTGACCTCTTTAGCAAAGGTTTTCGCCACTATATATTTGTAAAAACTATCCGGTTCCTTCAACGATATCAAGTTCATTACGTTAAAGGTTTTTCGCCAAAAACCATTCGTAGCTCTCCGTCATTTCAGACGGGTAGCACTTAGTATTCATGCTATGTATGTTGGCCTTTGTCAAGGCATAGTGTATGGTAGCTATTTGTTACTTTTCTGTTGTATAGATAGATGCATTGGTTTGGGACAGTCGTACTACCATTTTGGCCTTCGTCAAGGGTATGTACGGATGGGTTCAAATTAATCTGGATAATGACAGGTAGAACTTGACATATGACTTATGATATGTTGGCCTTCGTCAAGGTCATAAGAGTATGGGGTAAAAATCATATCGGGAGTTTCTAAAGAAACTGAAACTTGCCAGGCATGCGCATACCTTCTGGAGTGTGATAATGTGAGTGGTGTTCCCCTCCGAAAGACGGCGCGACAGACGTCTTGCCTAAGATTCGGGGCAGATGCTAATAGGTACTATCCGTCCACCTCTCCGAAAATACCAAGTTGATTTATGGCACCGTATATCGGAGGTTTAAACGGATGCAGCCGATATAGCAGACTTCATCAGATTCCCCCTCGCTTGAGGGGTTTTTGATTGTGGGGATGCTCTTCCCTGCAGGCGCAAACCCCTGCAGTTAATTACGCTACCACATTGCGGTAACAACTTTCTCCTTCTCCAGATGGTCACTTCATGTCGTGTGTGTTTGTTTTATGTTTGGTTGCCCGTGGATTGTATACGGAGATTGAGATATATCGTCGCCCGTAGGGCGTGGACTAGTCCAAATCCGTATTATCTTAGATTTGGGTTTGGGGGTTTGGGTTTAAGGATACGTTAGCCTCGTTTGAGACTAAGATCAATTTAAACGTTTGTTAAGGATACGTTAGTCTCATTTCAGACTAAGATCAACTTAACGGGATCGTTTAGATCCGACAAAAGAGCATTTGGGGGCTCTATTGTTCCAGTTTAGGGACATAGTGGTCCATTTAATGTATGGCCGTTGGGACCCATCACCTCTCTGACGACGTTGAAGGATTACAACGACAGATGTCAGAGGAGTTCAGAGATGTACCCTTGAACCAAAGTTGATTGGGGGATCTATAGTCCAATTTGGGACTAAAGTCTGTTTGAAGATTTTGGTTTAAGGACACGTTAGCCATATTTGAGGCTAAGATCAACTTAAACGTTTGTTAAGGATACGTTAGTCTAATTTGAGACTAAGATCAACTTAACGGGATCGTTTAGATCCGACAAAAGAGTATTTGGAGGCTCTATTGTTCTAGTTTAGGGACATAGTGGTCCATTATCAGTTTAAGAACATGGTGGTCCATTGCCAGTTTAAGGACATAGTGGTCCAATACCAGTTTAAGGACATAGTGGTCCAATAAAATGTATGGCTGTCGGGACCCATCACCTCTCTGAAGACGTTGAAGGATTACAACGACAAATATCAGAGGAGCTCAGAGATGTACCCTTGAACCAATGAGTTGGTTGAAAGAGCAGATGTGCTCAGTTCAAGATGATTTGAGGACTTATGACCATTTTGGGCTAAGTCCAATTATGTTTGAAATATTGGCCCTTTGGGCCATTAGACATTTGTCTGGGTTTAGCCCCTCATCATTCAGCAGTGCTAAACAGAGGTTTGGGGGCTCTGACAACATTTTGTCTTTGATTTTCTCAATTTTGAGATTCATTTGGAGGAGGGACTTTTGCCTCTGGAGAACTAGCCAATTTGGCTAAAAGTAGTGTTAAACACTAAAAGACAATCAGTGTTAAACACTGACAATATAATCTTCAATTTAGTGTTGAACACTAGAAATAATCAGTGTTAAACATTGGAAATATAATCCCCGAATTAGTGTTAAACACTAAAAAAAGAGGGGTCACGTGTGGACACGTGAGAGCGTCCAAAGGTGGGACCAGATCCCTTTTCTTCGTTCTGCAATTAGTGTTAAACACTTCTTCATCTTTTGAGCATCACGTGTTGACACGTGATGGAGATTTATGCACTGATCATTAAAGCACTCGCTAAGGGGTCACGTGGGGACACGTGAGAGCGCCCAAAGCTCATATTTCCTTTGCTTTTTCTTTCTGTGTTTTGTAGGTCATGTGGGAGCACGTGAGGCATTGCCTCAAAGCTTTCCTCCTTCTCATTTCTGGGGATCTCTTCAGGGGTCACGTGGGGATACGTGACCTTGGTCTTTTGCATGCATGGAGATCTTTTAAGTCTCTTCATTTTATTTTGAGAATTTAATTCTCTGTAAGATTAAGAATTAAATTCTTATTTAGGGTAAAACCCTAATTTCTTTTTAAAGGAATTAAATTCCCAAATATGTAAAAGAATTAAATTCTTGATTAGGGTTAAACCCTAGTTCCACTTTTTTTTAAGAGGAATTAAATTCCTGTGGATTTGAGAGAATTAAATTCTCAATTAGGGTTAAACCCTAGTTCTGTTTTGGGAGAATTAAATTCTCTAAACTCAATTCCCCCTCTAAGTTTTGGATCTGCATGGCAGGATCTCAACCCAATGAGAATTAAATTCTCAATTCATGGGGAGATGTGCAGTTTGCAGATGTTCAACCAGAAGAAGAACTAGGTTCTTTATTTGCAGAAGAGTTAAACTTTTAGATTTTGAGAATTAAATTCTCTGTTTGAAGTTGATCTTTTTCCCTTTTCTCACCTAGGGTTTTCTTTGTCGAGAATTAAATTCTCCTTTCTTTTCTCTCTGCAATTTCAAGATCAGAATTCTCTCCAAAGTTTTTCTCTCTCCAAATTCTCCTCCCTCTGTTCTTCTCTCCAAAAAAAGTCCCCCTTCTCTTCTTTTCTTGGCTCCTATTTATAGGAGAAAGAAAAGAATCAATTTGTTCAATGAATCTTTCATTGAAAGATTTTAATTGATTTCATGATTAATATGATCCTTTAGATCATTCAGTGAATTTTATTCACCGTTGGATTTTAAATCCAAAGATATTCTGTTTGTTATTTCCGGTGAGATTTTAGGGGAAATCTTTCCTTGTCTAAGATTTTTCCATAAATTGGTGATATTTAATCACCCGATCTTTAATCCAGCGGTCCCCATAATCCTTTTCCATTTGGAAAGATTTAGAAGCTTTTAGAATTTAATTCTATTAACTGTAAGGCTTTCGAAGCCAGTCGCGTGCTGACACGTGACCCTTGGTCGCGTGCTGACACATGAACCTTGGTCACGTGTGAGCACGTGACCCCCAATTGAGTTTTTTAACGGCCGCTTGTTTATGTTGTTGTTTTAACCATCACGTGTCAACACATGACCATTGGTCACGTGTGAGCACGTGATACCTCGTTGAGGTATTTTTTTTTCTGTCTTTTAGAATTAAATTCTTTTAAGCTGTAAGGCTTTCAAAGCCTGTCACGTGCTGGCACGTGACCATTGGTCATGTGTGAGCACGTGACCCTCAATTGAGTTGTTTTTCAGCAGTTTGTTTTCGCTTCTGTTCGATGAAGTTTTAACCATCATGTGTCTACACGTGACATTGATCACGTGTGAGCACGTGATACCTCATTGAGGTAATTCCTGATTTTTAATCAGGGAACAGTGCATAGCATATTTGTTCATAATATTTGATCCCGGATGAATTATGAAGCCCATAATATATCAAATCGAAGGGTTTTTCGAGATGCTTCCAATATCATCAGAATTTAGCTGTTCCTCCTTCGAGAGTTTATTAAAATACAGGCCGGAAGATACTGGTTCGCATTTCCTTAAGCGTATCGCTGCCATTTGATAACTTGGACTCTTCTGCGCAGAAATTTTTGGCGGGAACAAGTGGATTCCATCAGATTATCATGCGATGATAGTTGAATCCCGATTTCCACTGATGAGTTGGTTTACTCCTCGGGTGATCCCGACTAATTCTTCATTCAGGTTTGGAGGAGAATTTGAGGATACAGTGGGAGGTTCCTGATTAGATAAAGTGATAACCATTCTGATCTAGGTTAGAGTGCACGCAGAGTGGTTCTTTTCTCTCTCTCTTTGGCAGCAACTGTGACCCTACCCTAGACGATGACTCAGTAACCAAGTTAACTGAACTTTCTTAAAACACTGGCTTTTGGATTGTCTGAGTTGCATACATCATTGCCACTCTTTGTTATACCCTTTGCATCCAGAATACACCGTATCACTACGGATATCCAATTCCATTGGATAAATCCATCGTATGGTTATATACGAACTCGAAGGGACTTGTTCCAGATTCGAGGATGGATTCTAGTTCTGGAGAGATTGAATAGGACTATTCAGTTGTCTTTTCCTTTTACCTTCTCTCAGATTATGAGGGCTCCTAGAATTAGGAGAGGGTACACCTATTACGCTTATTTGATAGTCTTCTTCCAAACCATAGACATGTGCCAAAAGGTAGGGAATGAAGAAAACCAATTAGCCGAACAGTGGTGTACAGAAGGTAATAAGTAAAGACAAATAAAGGGATTAGAAAGAGGGCAAAGTAAATTGCGACAGCTATTCACGACCAAACCAAGTATTTCATCGCCACTCCTACTTCACCTTTGTATTTCTCTATAACACCCCGTATCAATACGAAGATCCACAGTTATTTGGATAATCCATCGTATGGTTATATACGAACTTGATGGAACTTGTTCCAGTTCGGGGATGGATTCTGGTTCAGGAGAAATAGAATAAGATTTATTCAGTTGTCTTTTATCATCACCTTCTCTCAGGTTGTGAGTACTCCTAGGATTAGGAGAGTACACCTATTATACTTATTGGATAGTCTTCTTCCAAACCATAGGCTGGTGTCGAAAGGTATGGAAGGAAGAAAACCATTAAGCCTGACGATGGTGTACAGAAGGTAATGACTAAAGACAAATAAAACGATTTGGAGAGATGGCAAAGGAAATATACGGTTACAGTCATGAATCTAGATAATGGAAGAGGCATTATTAGGAACACCCGGATACCCCTTCGAAACATATTCATGTTTCAGTTTCACTGTGTATTGTTAATAGAAAACTAATTTCCCAATTAGTCCTTACCCCAGGGTATGTATTTACCAGGTATGATTCTTACATCTGTATGGTTTTACAGATGGTGAGTGGGAGTAAGTTATTGGGAATTAGGTGATCATCCTTATTATATCGGAATTCGTTGCAATTGGTGATATTTGAGGAAATCGCCTGGGTACAGTTTTCAACCCACGACGCACAGAGTTTGAGTTATTAAACTCAGGGGACTTATACAAAGTATTGTATGTTGTCCAGTGTCCATTAGGATAAAGGGGTAGTGTTTCCTGATTTAAAATCAGGAAAGCTTCTGGGGAAAGCTTCAGAAAAGGGTCACGTGCTTACACGTGACTAGCGGTCACGTGTTGGCACGTGACACCTAAAAGAATCATCAAGTCAAGTTCAGTTTCCTGACTACGTTGAAGAAAATGGGCTTCAGAAAGAGTCACGTGCTCCCACGTGACCAGGGTCACGTGGCGACACGTGACATTTAAATGCAAGCGTCAAAAGGCACACCAGTTCCCTGATCAAGTCAAAGAAAAGGCTTCAGAAGAGGTCACGTGCTTCCACGTGACCAGGGTCACGTGTTGCCACGTGACGTTCAAGACAGCAGACGCGTTCTCCAGTTGAACCAAGGAAAGAGAGAGTTCAAACAAGGGTCACGTGCTCACACGTGACCAGGGGTCACGTGGCAGCACGTGACGTTTAAGCAGCAATAAGAAGACAGAGCGCAAAAGAAAGGAAAAGGCTCATTCCAAAGGGGGTCACGTGCCCACACGTGACCATGAGTCACGTGGTCACACGTGACCGGCTTTCAAAGCCCATTGTGTTAACAGAATTAAATTCTGAAAGAAATTCAAATCTTTCCAAAGGAAAGCAACTATCTGGAACCAATCGAATTAAAGATTCAGAGGTGATCTGTCTATGGGAAAATCTCGGGTTTGGAAAGATTTCCCCTTTAAATCTAACCGAAACAACAAAGGAAAAACCCCTGGATTTGAAATCCAATGGTGAATAAAATTCACCCAACAATCTAAAGGTCCAAAATGAATGATGGATGCAAATCAAATCTTTCACGAAGATTCGTCAAAAACTGATTGATTCGGCTGCTTCTCCTATAAATAGGAGCCAAGAGACACAGAGAGATATATACACATACAGAGGCAGGGAGAGAAAAAGAAAAAGAAGAGAGCTTCGATACTTGGAGAAACTTGGATCTTCTGCAAAAACCCTAGGTAAGAAAGGGAAAAGCTCCTTGAAAGAAGAAGAGAATTTAATTCTCAACAGAGTTTAACTCTGATACATAAAAACAGAAGAATATATTTCTTCTCTCTTTGATAGAGGATCTGCAAAGTGCACATCTCCCCTTAAGGTTGAGAATTTAATTCTCAATGGGTCGAGATCCTGCCAGGCAGATCCAAAACATAGAGAGGGAATGCAAGCATGAGAATTTAATTCTCACAGAACTATAGGAATTTAATTCCTTTAAAATAAAATTAGGGCTTGACCCTGTATCATGGGAATTTAATTCCTTCAGAACAAAAGAAACAGGGTTTAACCCTAATTAAGAACTTAGTTCTGTCGAAACAACGGGAATTTAATTCCCTTAATCATTATTTAACAGGGAATGGGAATTCAATTCCTTAAAAGCTTTTATTAGGGTTTAACCCTATTCAGTTCTTCACATATACGAGGAATTTAATTCCTACGGAAGATTTAGAGTTCAACTCTATTCAGAATATAAGTCTTCGAAAGGAAGTAGGAATTTAATTCCTCTGAAATTTACAGCTCGAGGAATTTAATTCCTGAAAAAAGATTAACAAAGCCTCTAAACAAAATACATAGAGGCAGGGTCACGTGTCATCACGTGACCCCCCAAGAGATCTACAGAAAGCCCCTTCGAGGCAGCACCCCACGTGATCCACGTGACTGTTTCCTGATTTAAAATCAGGAAAGCTTCTGTGGAAAGCTTCTATGGAAAGCTTCAAAAGGGGGTCACGTGCTCACACGTGACTAGTGGTCACGTGTTGGCACGTGACACCTAAAAACGTCGTTAAGGCAAGTTCAATTCCCTGACTGCGAAGAAGGAAAAGAAAAGCTTCAAGGAGAGTCGCGTGCTCCCACGTGACCAGGGTCACGTGTTGGCACGTGACGTTTAAATACAAGCGTCAAAGGCACGTCGGGTAACTGACCAAGTCAAGAAAAAGGCTTCAGAAGAAGTCACGTGCTCCCACGTGACCAGGGTCACGTGTCGGCACGTGACGTTCAAGGCAGCAAGCGCGTCTCCAGAACAACCAAGGAAAGAGAGCTCAAACAAAGGGTCACGTGCTCACACGTGACCAGGGGTCACGTGGTAGCACGTGATGTTTAAGCAGCAATCAGAAGACACAGCGCAGAAAGCTCGTTCCAAAGGGGGTCACGTGCTCACACGTGACCATGGGTCACGTGGTCACACGTGACCGACTTTCAAAGCCCATTTTTGACGACAGAATTAAATTCTGAAGGAAATTCGAATCTTTCCAAAGGAAAGTAATTATTTGGGACTAATCAAATTAAAGATTCAGAGATGATTAAAGATCATCTATCTATGGAAAATCTCGGCTTTAGGAAAGATTTCCCCCTTAAATCTAACCAAAATATCAAAGGAGAATCTCTGAATTCAAGATCCAATGGTGAATAAAATTCACCTAATAATCCAAAGGCCCAAAATGAATTATGGATGCAAATCAAATCTCCCAATGAAGATTCGTCAAAAAAAAAAACTGATTGATGCGGCTGCCTCTCCTATAAATAGGAGCCAAGAGACAAAAAAAAAGGGATATACATGCGCAGAGAAGAAAAGAGAAAAGGAGAAGAGCTTTGATACTTCGAAAAGACTCAGATCTTCTGCAAAAAACCCTAGGTAAGAAAGGGAAGGCATTTTGAAAGAAGCAGAATTTAATTCTCAACAGAGTTTAACTCTGATAATATAAAAGCAGAAGAACTTATTTCTTCTCTCTTTGATAGAGGATCTGCAAAGTGCACATCTCCCCTTAAGGTTGAGAATTTAATTCTCAATGGGTTGAGATCCTGCCATGCAGATCCAAAACATAGAGAAGGAGTGCAAACTTGAGAATTTAATTCTCACAGAACTATAGGAATTTAATTCCTCCAAAATAAAAGTGGGGCTAGACCCTGTATCATGGGAATTTAATTCCTTCAAAACAAAAAAAAGAGAAACAGGGTTTAACCCTAATTAAAGAACTTAGTTCTGTTGAAACAACGATCATCATTTCCTCAAAAATTTTATTAGGGTTCAACCCTATTCAGCCCTTCACATAAACGGGGAATTTAACTCCCGCAGAAAATTCAGAGTTAAACTCTATTCCAGAATACAAGTCTTCAAAAGAAAGAAGGATTTAATTCCTCTGAAATTAAAAAGTCTCCGGAATTTAATTCCTGAAAAAAGGAGTAACAAATCCTCTGAAAAAACCACATTAAGGCAGGGTCACGTGTCACCACGTGACCCCCCCTCAAAAGCCCTACAGAAAACCCCTTTGAGGCAGCACCCCACGTGACCCACGTGACTTTCAGCAGAAGCCTTAACGCATAGGCATTTGAATGCCCATCACGTGCTGACACGTGATGCTATCAAAAGATGCAGTAATTTCAGCAGAACAAATGGAGGAAGGGCGCTCTCACGTGCTGCCACGTGACCCCTCTTGTCTTAGTGTTTAACACTAAATTGAAACTCTCGCACTCAGTGTTAAAATATTGCTGGGCCTTAGTGTTCAACACTAATTAAAAAGCTTTATCTGCAGTGTTCAACACTGATTACCTTAGTGTTTAAATACTAATCTGAGATCTTCATTTGCAGTGTTCAACACTGATCTGTTTTAGTGTTTAACACTAATTTGAGAAGCCTTATTGCTGGTGTTTAACACCAATTATTTCTTAGTGTTAAACACTAACTTGTTAACCGCATTCCCAGTGTTCAACACTGATTGCTCTATAGTGTTTAACACTAGGCTTTGGCCCAATTGGCTAAATGGATAGAGGCAAAGCCTCTCCTTCAATGGATCAGCAAAAAGTCAATGTTTCAGACCCGACTGGACTTAGCCCAAGCTGGCCATAAGTCCTCAATTTGTGATTAACTGGGCTAATGGGCTCATAACATAATTAATCAGTCTCGACCCCAAATTGGGTCAGGGACTATTAAATCCATTCCGGTTCTAGGGTACATCTCTTCACTCCTTTGAAACTTGGCATTGTAATCCCTCAATGTCTTCAAAGAGGTGACGGGTCCCGACGGCCACTCATGATATGGACTGTGGGGTCCTTAAACCCATGCCTAATGCAAAATTCCTGGTTACGTGGAACACGGATAATGTCACTCTTTGACCCCGTGGGAAACGTCCAGAGCGGATCCTGGTCCTCGCAGAGCACGGCAGTGAACCCGTGTGAAGCATCCAGAGCGGAGCCTGGTCCTCGCCAAGCACGGCAGTGAACCCGTGTGAAGCATCCAGAGCAAATACCGGACTGTGGGGTCCTTAAACCCATGGACTACGACGTCCTTAACCTTGACCGAGATGTCTTAAAACTAACAATGGACCGCAATGTCCTTAAACTACCCATGGACCGCAATGTCCTTAAACTACCCATGGACCGCAACGTCCTTAAACTACCCACGGACCGCAACGTCCTTAAACTACCCATGGACCGCAACGTCCCTAAACTAGAACAATAGGGCCCTCCATATGCTCTTTTGTCGGATCTAAACGGTCCCGTTTAAGTTGATCTTAGCCTCCAAAAATGGCTAACGCGTCCTTAAACCTTCAAACAGATTGGACTACGAATCCCCTAAATTAACTCCGGCTCGAGGGTACATCTCTGAACTCCTCTGACATCCGTCGTTGTAATCTTTCAACGTCGTCAGAGAGGTGATGAGTCCCGATGGCCATACATACGATGGACCACTACGTCCCTAAACTGGAACATTAGAGTCCAAACACTCTTCTGTCGGATCTAAACGATCCCGTTAAGTTGATCTTAGTCACAAAGTTAGACTAACGTATCCTTAACAAACGTTTGAGTTGATCTTAGCCTCAAGTATGGCTGACGTATCCTCAAACCAAACCCCCAAACCCAAATCTAAGATAATGCGGATTTGGACTAGTCCACGCCCTACGGGCGACGACATAACTCAGTCTCCGTAAACAATCCACGGGCAACAAAACAAACACCCACGACACGAAGTGACCATCTGGAGAAGGAGAAAGTTGTTACCGCAACGCGGTAGCGTAATTAACTGCAGGGGCTTGCGCCTGCAGGGAAGAGCGTCCCCACAATCAAAAACCCCTCAAATGAGGGGGAATCTGACGAAGTCTGCTACATCGGACGCATCCGTCTAAACCTTCGATACATGGTGCCATAAATCAACTTGGCATCTTCGGAGGGGTAGACGGATAGCACCAATTAGCATCTGCCCCGAACCCCAGGCATTCGGACGTCCCGACGTCCCGGCCGCCGTTCGGAGGGGAACAGATTCTGGCACGCCCGGTGGGACCTTTTCCTCTTTCCACTCCACACTTCGTGTGTCGTGATTCGCGAACCAATCGCGGTTCGCTAATAGTTGCCCTTGGGTCTCAAGGTACTGAGAATTGGCATCTTGCTTATTGCAGAAAGTAAAGGATCGATGGCTTTCATCCCTGCGAAATCCTCCAACTGCTCAGACGGCAACTGCAGCCGACGCTCTGCCTCGCCAGGAGGTATAGCCTATGGACCCCAAGCTGCTTCGCTGTTCACAATGCCGATGGAACAGGTCACCCGCGCCACCACAGGATTGTTTTTTGGGACCATGATCCCGCCGACAAACTTTACCGTTCCAGTGCTGGCGGAGGAAACTCTCAAGAAGTCGGTCTTTGATCGTCTTACCCCTACCGCGGCTCCTCTCAACGAGTCGCCCAACGTCAACGCCTCGGTCTTCTCTAGACTGGGCCAGAAATCATGCGAGCTCATTACGGGGCCTACAATCTCAAAGAAGACTGCTTCTAAGAAAGTGAACGCTCCCATACCCGAAATCGCCAAGGCAACCTCTCCAGCCAAAAAGTCGGTCTTTACAAGATTGACGGCTCCGGCCTTTGCTCCCGCTTCCCAGAGGACATCGGTCTTCGATAGGTTAGCGCCAACAACAACCCCCCATCCACACAGGGGGCATGAAGAAACCATTCTTACCGCTGACCCTGCACCGTCCGCTCGACACTCTCGACGTCGCCATTGGCGCCAAGTGAGGAAGGCTGGGGGCAACTCTCCCTCCGGATTGACCCCACCAGCCCCGGTGGCCGAGGTTAATGCCGCTGTTCCGACTGGGAACAGTTTTGAAATGCTAAATAAGGTGCGAAGGAATTCCCCTACGGCAGTACTGAAGAAATCTCCTCCCTTACTAAAAAAGGTGGTGGAAACAAAACCCGAACAGCCTCGATCTCCTCAACGGCTGTCTTCCAAAATTTATAAGGTTTGGCGACAAGCCCGAGATTCGATCATCGATCCAAACTTCTCCCGCCAGCACAAGAAACTGAAAATCCAACCTGAAGCTGGTCACCAGGCTAAACCCCAAAAGGCTGTTGATCAACTGACTCATAAAAGGAGGAGGCCAGAGAGGACCCCACAGCATGCAACGACGGCTAAAAACACTAGGCCTAGACGCCCTAAGTCTGGGGGCATGATGGTCCACACTGTATACATGGCCTCTGGAAAGGAGGAGAGCCGCACTTCTACAGGCCATCGACCACTAACCCGATCCGTAACAAAATCCCAGGAGCAGCAACAAAAGCTCCAAGAAATGATGAATGCTATGGCCGCGCTCACCGGGCCAAAGGAAAGCCCAGAAGCGTCCTCAGACGCACGCCGGGAGGAAGAAACCGACGCTGAATTCCTTCGCCGAACACTGGAGAAAAGGGACAAAGAGGCGGCTGAACAAGCGGCCAACATACAACGGATGGGCCTTCTCTTTCAAGATGTGATAGGAATGATGATCCAGCAAGACTTGCCAGCTGAAGATCCTCCGATTATTCTGGAGGACGACCGAGGAGAGACGTCAAATCCACCTCCAGCCCTCTCGACGGCCAAGGAAGAAACGATCTCTAAGGCTGACTTGGCTGACTACATAGCCCAGCAAATCCGAGTTCATCGCGCAACTGAGGCAGCTGGTCAGACCGTGAAAACCGGGCGGCCGTATCCGAGCTGGTACGATCAAATCAAATACCCGCAAGGCTATACGATACCGAAATTCCATGTGTATAAGGGGACCGGCAATCCCCATCAACATGTCGCCCAGTTTCGGGCCCTATGCGGTAACACCGGCGGTGACGATAAATTGTTGCTTCGCCAATTCGTGGGCAGCTTGTCAGAAACAGCGTTCGAATGGTATTCAGAACTCCCGAACGATTCCATCAAAACGTTCGCTGAAATGGAGTTGTTGTTCACTCAGCGATTTGCAAGTGCCAGTGAACGCACTCCAATAACCGCACTTATTAACGCCAGGGTAAAGCCGGGCGAAACCTGGGTCCAGTACGCTATACGCTGGCGGAACTTGTGGTCGAGATGTGAGCAACGCATCGAGGAAGCACCTGCGGTGGGCATGTTCGTGGGAACTCTAGACCCTCACGCAACTATCTCCCAGTTTATGATGTTCTTTAAGCCAACCACATTCCAGGCTCTGATCGACAAGTTAGCTCAGATGGACCAGATGGGTCATAGACCACCTACACCGAAGTCGGAACCTCGGAATGACAAGGGTAAAGGAAGGGCAACCTTTGTCGCGAATGCCCAACAGCAACCTAACGCCCCGAAATCGACGGATCAACTGGAGGAAAGACGCCGGTACTATAATGAGAAAATGAAGCGTCCCTACTCGTTCCCACAAGACAAGACGAAGCGGTTATTCGAGTTGGCAATACGCAACAGACTTATAAACCTACCAAATCCAAGGCGACCACCACACCCCACCGAGGTGAATGACTCCAACTACTGCCCTTACCATCAAACGGTAAGTCATCCGATTGAAGATTGCTTTGTCTTCAAAGGATGGATCGAAGATCAATACCTCCAGGGGAAATTTGTACTGTCCGAAAAGTGGAAGGTGAACCCACCACAACCACATACTCCTAAGAAGGCCGATACACCGGGGGCAACCTGCTCCTTTATCGAAGAAGCTCCATGGGAGGTCGTGCTATCAACGAAGACCAAAAGAATGCTGAGAGACCTCCATGCATGCCCTGCGATCGAATGGAAGGACCCTCTTGAACCTCAAATTATCGGAGGGATGTTGAAGCCCCGCCCAATTATAAAGACTAACGATAAGAGCCGAAATACTCACGTCCAACCGTCAAAATCTTCGAAGAAAAAGAAGAAGAAATCCAAGAAGTCCGTGAAGCTTGGAAACGAGCACACGAACTTACAGAAGCAAATAGACGCGCTGGAAGAATACAATCAAAAGGCGCGAACTCCTGTCACACTGCAAGAGTTCCTCAACCATATCTTTCAAGAGGAAGATGAGGGGGAGAGCTCGTCGGATGAATCCGAAGGATATGTGGCGAGTTGTAACGTAATCTCCCACTCGTTTACCGATGATGGGAAAACTCCCGGCACTAAGAAGATGGAGGCAGAGCCTGTACCAGAGTGTCCATGGCCAACGGACGAAATGATCGACGCTTTTCTAGACAAGATTCGTCTAAAATGTAAAGCGGACCAGGAGCGTGAAATGACCACGCCGGAAAGAGCCAAATACGGACGACTGAACGGAAGAGTTGAACTACCTCCTCCAGAGCGAAAAGTATCCGAGGTAGACAAGAAGATATTCAAGACGAGAAAAAGGTTTGCCAAAGCCGTGTCAATGGGGATGAAGCTACCACCCTCGGAAGGAAACACACACGATGGGGTAGAGACGCACCCTGACTATTGCACATATCATCGGAAAATCTCACATCCCACGGAGGAGTGCGACGCCTTTAAGATATGGTGGCAAGGATATGTTGTTCGTCAGCAACATTTTAAGCGCATGAAACGCAAGAGCCGTCAGGAGCGAAGAGGTACTGTCGGAGGACATAACAAGACTACTGGCAACTGTTACATGGTTGACGCCAGAGGGTCACAAGTTCTCACCTTCGGGAGCGACTCTGATGAAGAAATGGCTCTGGGCCCTCTCTTTACAGAATCCGTTCTAGGAAAAAAGGAGGAATCAGAGGCCTGCGAGAACATCCAGCTGCGCAACCGCACGCTCCCGGAGAAGAATCTCGGTCCCGTCGGCCGAAAAGATAAGGGAAAGGAAAAGGTCATTGAAGATATCACTTTAGATGACCGGGTCATAAAAGAGCTAACTAACAAAGACCCTCCCAAAAAGGGTAAGGTGGACTATAACATCCTCGCGCACTTAAGGAAACTACCCTCTCAGCTTAGCGTTCTTGATGCCCTTCTATTATCAAAAGAAGCGCGAGACTCACTCATTAAAGCGTTGCAAGAACCTGAACAATTCCAGGCCGTTCTCGCCACTGAAAGGATGAAGGATGAACTGGAGGAAGTGCATACAGCCGATGTCACTTTCGGTGATGAAGACCTTCTCCTCGGGACGTGCGACCACAACCGTCCCCTATATGTCTCTGGATACTGCCATGACATCAAGATAGACATCAAATTCCATGTCATTGACGCCAAGACCTGCTACAACGCCTTGCTCGGCCGTCCCTGGCTACACGAGTACAACATCATCCCTTCTACACAACATCAGTGTATGAAATACTTCAAGGATGGTTTCGAGTACACTGTAACAGGCGAGTTAAACCCGTTTTCTGTGAACGAAGTCCGCAAATACGAAGATGCGAAATACTTTTTGCCAGATTTCGAGGATACAGAAAGGTGTCGCGACCCGAAGAACAAAACCGCCGCCACCATTCCCGTTTTTGGGAGCGATACCGAAGAAGAGGAGGAAATAGTGTATACGGGGCCATCCCAACGCAACAACCTGGGGGCACCCACCCCCGTACCGGTCTTCGGGAGTGATTCGGAGGACGAGGTTAACGTCGTGTTCTCCAATCGGCTGTCAATACAGGCACCCCTTTGCGATGACCATAGTCTGCAAATCACCATGGTACCGCAAGAACACTATAAGGATCTCGACGCGCTTCAAACCCACAGCGTGCAGGACCTGCAAACATTTTACGTCCCTCCCAAGCGAAGGGGTGAAAAGGTGATCCTATTCTATCAATCCTCAGAGTCGAAGGTGGAGAAAGAGATCTGGCACGGCGTGGATGTTACACTTGACAGGCTCCAACCCATTCGTCTGCCTAGATACTATACAAATGGATTGAAGAAGTTATTGAAGCGCCAAGGAGTACCCTTAAAACAGACTGTGCGGCAGGCTCGGTTCTACAACAGGATTTGGGATGTCCCTGGGACCCAACGCAAATTGCCCAACGGAAAAATAGAAACACTTGGGCTTGGGTACGCGAGAACGGGAAAACAGGAGCGAGCCCACGGCAGCTACGCCATATATACCTTTGATGAAGAAGAAGGCGCTACGTCAGGAGAGACCAATCCCTCATCAAAACTAAACCCCGCGATCGAAGAGCCAAACCCGTTGTTTAAAAGACGAATGGGCAAGCCTACCACGAAAGCGGATCAGAAAATTCGGGAAGATCACAACCACGAAGTGGCCATCTATGAGAAAGCCAGGACGCAACGTCTATTCCAACAAACTGCACAGGCTGCAAAAGATAAAGATGTTCACCATCGTCAACCCGTCATACGAAAGGCTCGACGCAGGGACGGGAATAAATTAAGAAGCGAAAAAAGAAGCCGACAACAACGACGCAGGATTAGAGGGTTACGGGAATTGCGCGGCTCGGACTCGTCCCTCATGGAAAAGATGAGTCGAGCATACTCCTTCCCTCGAGACAAGACGGAACGGTTACTCAAGCTCGCCCTAAAACATCAGATGATCACGCTTCCAGAGTCTAGGCATCCTGAGCAGGCTAGCAAGGTCTCTCATCCGGGTTATTGCTCTTATCACCGAGCCATAGGACACCCGACCGAAGATTGCTTCACCTTCAAGAACTGGGTCGAGGACCAGTACCGACGGGGCAGATTCGCTTTATCCGACAGTTGGAAAGTAACGCCGCCGCAAAGGCACGAGCCTAAAGCCACAAGAGCAGAACCGGATCCGCCTCAGTCTTGGGAGCGAGTTCGCACCTGTTATATGATTACGATATTAAAAGAAGAGCCCGAGAACGAAGATGACCTTCCCCGGTGCTTCGAGAACAGCGATGACGAGTTGATCTCGGAATTTCCGCCCGCTCCGAAAGAACTGGAAGACGGTATACATACTACCGCAGATAACCTCAAGAAGATCGAGCTGGGATCGGCAGACGACCCGCGGCCGACATTTGTCAGCGAGCTGTTATCCGAGGAAAAGGTGGCCGCGTTAAAGAACGTGCTCCTACGGCATAAAGACTGCTTCGCGTGGAACTACTCCGAGATGCCAGGATTGGATCCGGAGATTGCAGTGCATAGATTAGCAATATCCCCGGATATCAAGCCAGTCAAGCAGGCGCCAAGGAGGATGCGACTTGAGCTGGAGATGAGCATCAACGCCGAAGTCAAGAAGTTGATCGATTCCGGATTTATCCAAGAAGTCCAATACCCCGATTGGATCGCCAATATCGTCCCGGTAATGAAGAAGAATGGAACGGTGCGCATATGCGTGGATTTCAGGGATCTCAATAAAGCATGCCCAAAGGACGATTTCCCGGTGCCGGTAACCGAGCTAATGATAGATAACACGTCTACTCACGAGATCTTCTCCTTTATGGATGGTTCTTCAGGATACAATCAGATAAAAATGCATCCCGAAGACCAGAAGCACACCGCTTTCCGGACCCCTTTGGGTGTATTCTGCTACAGGGTTATGCCCTTTGGCCTAAAGAACGCTGGCGCCACCTACCAAAGGGCCATGACAAAAATCTTCGACAATCTCATACACGACATCGTCGAATGCTATATCGATGACCTCGTAGTGAAGAGCATGTCATACGAAGAGCATTTAAAGCATCTCGAAACCGTATTTCAACGCCTTCGGCAATACAATTTGAAAATGAATCCCCTCAAATGCGCGTTTGGAGTCTCCTCGGGTAAATTCCTGGGATTCATCGTTCGACACCGAGGTATTGAAATAGATCCGTCAAAGATTAAAGCGATTATGGAAATGCCCCCGCCAAGAACCCTCAAACAGTTGCGGTCTCTCCAAGGGAAGCTCGCATACATCCGGCGATTTATCGCAAATCTTTCAGGCAAATGCCGCCCCTACAGTCACCTGATGAAGAAGGGAACCCCATTCGTCTGGGATCAAAAATGCCAAGGCGCACTAGACGAGATCAAGCAGTACCTGCAGAACTCGCCGGTATTAGCTGCGCCGGTCAAGGGAAAACCCCTCATTCTTTATACAACCGCCCTCGAAGGTTCCTTGGGCGCATTATGGGCACAAGAGAATGACCAGGGGAAAGAAAGAGCACTTTACTACTTAAGTCGAGTGCTACTGGGGGCAGAAAGCAATTACTCGCCCATTGAAAAGCATTGCTTGGCATTAATCTTTGCAGTAACGAAGCTCAGGCACTATGCGTTGGCGCATGAAGTCCGTCTCATTTCAAAGGTGGATCCCCTTAAATACCTGATGTCAAAGGCTATATTGACGGGACGACTCGCTAAATGGGCCCTACTCTTGATGGAGTTTTCGATAACATATCAACCCCTCAAGGCAGTAAAGGGCCAGGCCATTGCCGACTTCCTCGCTGAGCACCCGATACCGGCCGACTCTCCTCTAAACTGTGATTTGCCGGACGAGCATGCATTTGATGCAATTGGCGGTGGAAGCACACGATGGGAACTCTATTTCGATGGAGCGTCCTCCACAAAGAAACAGAAACAGGGTAACCCGATCATCAAATCGGGGATAGGCCTTATCTTTGTAACTCCACAAGGAGGGATAATGCGCTTCGCCTTCTCCTTAACAGAGTCAAGGACAAACAATGAAGCCGAATACGAAGCTCTGATAGCAGGCCTCGAAATCGCCATCAACATGGGAATTGAAGACCTCCACATATACGGGGATTCTCAGCTGGTCGTTAGCCAAATAAGTGGTGACTACCAAACATGCAAACCAGAATTGGTGAAATACGGCGTAAAGGTGCGACAACTGTTGGCCCAGATCCCCTCCTATATTCTAGAGAACATACCGCGCGCGGAAAACAGCAAAGCAGACGCGTTGGCCAAACTCGCTAAAGAACTGGCTGACGAGAACCTCGATGACGTCAGAATCGTGGTACAAAGCCGTCGAGTACTCGCCCCGGCAGAAATACCTCCGGAATTATATAAAGAAAAGGGAGCGATTCAGCAAGCGACCCTACAAATAAAAGACCGTGAGAAGGCTGAGGACTGGAGGGAAGTCTTCATAGACTACTTTAAGTCCCACCGAATGCCCGAAGAGGCGTCCTCAAGGCATCAGCTTATGAAACGAGCTCTATCCTTCGCTTTCGTCAACGATACCCTGTACAAGAGATCGTTTGATTTTCTATGGCTGAGATGCTTGGGACCTGACGAAGCGGAACGAGTCGTTCGAGAAGTTCACGACGGACTTTGCGGTTCTCACCAAGCAGGCCCAAAGATGAAGTTAAAAATTAAACGGATGGGTTACTACTGGCCCACGATGATCCAGGACTGCCTCGAGTATGCAAAGCAATGCCACTCATGCCAGATCCATGGAGACTTCATCCACCAACATCCGAATCCACTACACCCAACGGTGGCCAGCTGGCCATTCGAAATGTGGGGGACTGACATAGTCGGCCCCATAGAGCCGGCATCAGCCCGGGGACATCGTTTTATCCTGGCGACAACTGATTACTTCTCCAAATGGGCAGAAGCGGTACCACTGAGGGAAGTGAAGACGGAGAACATTCTCCATTTCTTCAAAACACACGTCATCTATCGGTTCGGAACCCCGCGACGGATTATCTCCGATAATGGGCCGGCCTACCGAAGCCATAAGATTAGCCGCTTCGCACAGCAGCACAATATAGACTGGAGATATTCTTCAGTTTACAACCCACGAGCTAACGGTCTGGCCGAGGCTTTCAATAAGACCTTGACGAAGATCATGAAAAAGACCGTCTCCAGGAATAAGAAAGACTGGCACGAAAGGCTGCAAGAAGCCCTCTGGGCTTATCGAACTACATTCAAGACGGCCACGAACACAACGCCGTACGCGTTGATATTTGGGACGGAAGCAGTTCTCCCCCTCGAGATAGAGTTACCCTCTCTACGAGTAGCAGTCCACCACGAGCTGACGAACGAAGAAAATGCTCACCTTCGGCTTGAGGAGCTTGACGCCCTCGATGAAACCCGGCTCATAGCGCAACAATATCTAGAAGCCTACAAAGCAAAGATGACGCGCTCGTACGAAAGATTGACCAGGCCGAGGACATTCCGCCAAGGCGAACTCGTGCTAGTGGTCAAAAGACCGATGATCCCCAATCGTGCCAAGCGGGGAAAATTTGAGCCAAACTATGAAGGCCCGTACATCATAGACAAGGTCTACCAGGGTGGAGCCTACCTACTCATGGACATGCACGGTGAAAGGCCTTTCAGGCCAGTAAACGGCCGCTTCTTGAAGAAATACCATGCTTAATAAGCTGCAGCCTAGGTCAATGATGGATGACGACGACTATGTCCGCTCGCTATCTTCCTAGAGCTCAGACTTTACAAGCAGCAGCCGGCCTTCCTATATCGACGGACCGAAACGTCCTTAAACTATCGTCGGACCGAAACGTCCTTAAACTATCGTCGGACCGAAACGTCCTTAAACTAACAGCGGACCGAAACGTCCCTAAACTAATGCCGGACCGAAACGTCCTTAAACTAACAACGGACCGAAACGTCCTTAAACTAACAGCGGACCGAAACGTCCTTAAACTATCGACGGACCGAAACGTCCCTAAACTACCACCGCAACGTCCTTAGGTTGACGAGATGGATAAAAAAAAAAAAAAAAAAAAAAAAAAAAAAAAAAAAAAAAAAAAAAAAAAACGGTATGTCCATAAGCAAAATGGGCACGGATGAAAACCCGAAAAGGGCTCCGTGAGTAAAAACAGCAGGACTACCGGCGAGTATTTGTGAAAACCCGAAAGGGCGCAATCTCGTTAAAGGACACTTACAGAGTCCTCTCGACCTTGTAAGGAGAAACCACCTGCGTGAGATCCTTACGACTCACAAAGGAGCAACACGCTTAGGGATCCTCACGATTCCTGAGGAGAAAATACACTTACGAGATCCTCACGACTCGTAAGGAGAATTCTCTTATGGGACCCTCACGGCTCATGAGATTTGAAAGTCTTAAGTTACAGAAACCTGAACCTGTTCTTAAGCAAATCCCCCACAACCTCCGATATTGCCCTACAAGAGGCTCAATACTGACCCTTGTATACAATCCACGGGCGCGAATAAACACTTCCCCAACAAAGTCCAACCCTTGTAGGTCCCCTCGACCCATAAGGAGAAAACCCTCTTGTAGGATCCTTACGACTTACAGAGGAACATACACTTAGGAATCCTCACGATCCCTAAGGAGAAAATACACCTGCAAGATCCTCACGACTTGTAGGGAGAAATACCTTTGTGAGACCCTTACGGCTCATGAAGTCAAAAGCCTTAGTCGACAGGACCTTAACCCTGTTTGCTAAGCCACCTTTGTTCAACATCGATAGAGGCAAATGATGATTTGCTCCTGGCAACATCCCAGTTGCAGCGATGCTGATGCCGAAATCGGTGTCCAAAATCCGAGCTTGCGGCGAAAAAGCTAGCAAGCCACACATGCCTACGAAATAGCCGAAATGATGGGGCAACTTGCAATAAAAAGCAGCAAGTAAAAATGTATGCATGAAAAATAGCCGAAATGATAGGGCAACTCGCAATAAAAAAAAACAGCGAGTAAAAATAAAACAAATAGCCGAAATGATTGGGCACCGCGAAAAATAGCCGAAATGATTGGGCAATCGCGACCTTCGCGATATAAAAAGCTGAAATGATAGAGCATCGCGGAAAGAATAAAAGAAATGATGGAAAAATGAAACCTTTTTGCCCTACAGGTGATACTACAACAATCCCTGTACACAATCCAGGGGCGCAAACAAAGAAAGAGTCATACTCCTTCCCCCAGGTTTCACCAAAAAAGAAGAAGCCAGGTCTCGACGGGCCACAAGCGACCTAGAGATCATCCAAACACTCGTCTCGTAACAACGGACATGACTTCAAACAAAGCAGAGCAGCGGCAGCTCCCAATTCCATGGCTCGGTGGTATACATATCGCCAACAGTCAAACCTCCATTCCGTGAAATGCGGATACAATCGATAAAATTCCTGGTTACGTGGAACGCGGATAACGTCACTCTTTGACCCCGTGGAAAACGTCCAGAGCGGATCCTGGTCCTCGCAGAGCATGGTAGTGAACCCGTGCGAAGCATCCAGAGCGGAGCCTAGTCCTCGCCTAACGCGGCAGTGAACCCGTGTGAAGCATCTAGTGCAAACTTCCTGGTTACGTGGAACGCGGATAACGTCACTCTTTGACCCCGTGGAAAACGTCCAGAGCGGATCCTGGTCCTCGCAGAGCATGGCAGTGAACCCGTGCGAAGCATCCAGAGCGGAGCCTAGTCCTCGCCTAACGCGGCAGTGAACCCGTGTGAAGCATCTAGTGCAAACTTCCTGGTTACGTGGAACGCGGATAACGTCACTCTTTGACCCCGTGGAAAACGTCCAGAGCGGATCCTGGTCCTCGCAGAGCATGGCAGTGAACCCGTGCGAAGCATCCAGAGCGGAGCCTAGTCCTCGCCTAACGCGGCAATGAACCCGTGTGAAGCATCTAGTGCAAACTTCCTGGTTACGTGAAAAGCGGATAACGTCACTCTTTGACCCCGTGGAAAACGTCCAGAGCGGATCCTGGTCCTCGCAGAGCATGGCAGTGAACCCATGCGAAGCATCCAGAGCGGAGCCTAGTCCTCGCCTAACGCGGCAGTGAACCCGTGTGAAGCATCTAGTGCAAACTTCCTGGTTACGTGAAAAGCGGATAACGTCACTCTTTGACCCCGTGGAAAACGTCCAGAGCGGATCCTGGTCCTCGCAGAGCATGGCAGTGAACCCATGCGAAGCATCCAGAGCGGAGCCTAGTCCTCGCCTAACGCGGCAGTGAACCCGTGTGAAGCATCTAGTGCAAACTTCCTGGTTACGTGGAACGCGGATAACGTCACTCTTTGACCCCGTGGAAAACGTCCAGAGCGGATCCTGGTCCTCGCAGAGCATGGCAGTGAACCCATGCGAAGCATCCAGAGCGGAGCCTAGTCCTCGCCTAACGCGGCAGTGAACCCGTGTGAAGCATCTAGTGCAAACTTCCTGGTTACGTGGAACGCGGATAACGTCACTCTTTGACCCCGTGGAAAACGTCCAGAGCGGATCCTGGTCCTTGCAGAGCATGGCAGTGAACCCGTGCGAAGCATCCAGAGCGGAGCCTAGTCCTCGCCTAACGCGGCAGTGAACCCGTGTGAAGCATCTAGTGCAAACTTCCTGGTTACGTGGAACGCGGATAACGTCACTCTTTGACCCCGTGGAAAACGTCCAGAGCGGATCCTGGTCCTCGCAGAGCATGGTAGTGAACCCGTGCGAAGCATCCAGAGCGGAGCCTAGTCCTCGCCTAACGCGGCAGTGAACCCGTGTGAAGCATCTAGTGCAAAATTCCTGGTTACGTGGAACGCGGATAACGTCATTCTTTGACCCCGTGGAAAACGTCCAGAGCGGAGCCTGGTCCTCGCCAAGCACGGCAGTGAACCCGTGTGAAGCATCCAGAGCAAACACCGGACTGTGGAGTCCTTAAAATCCACGGACTATGACGTCCTTAACCTCGACCGTGATGTCTTAAAACTAACGATCAACCACCACGATTCCCTACGGATTTTGCCTTGGTTTAAGGGTACATCTCTTCACTCCTTTGATACCCGGCGTTGTAATTCTTCAACGTCTTCAAAGAGGTGACGGGTCCCTGTAACCAAACATCGGACTGTGGAGTCCCTAAATCCACGGACTATGAGGTCCTTAACCTTGACCGTGATGTCTTAAAACTAACATCGGACTGTGGAGTCCTTAAACCCACGGACTATGAGGTCCTTAACCTTGACCGTGATGTCTTGAAACTAACATCGGACTGTGGAGTCCCTAAATCCACGGACTATGAGGTCCTTAACCTTGACCGTGATGTCTTAAAACTAACATCGGACTGTGGAGTCCTTAAACCCACGGACTATGAGGTCCTTAACCTTGACCGTGACGTCTTTAAACTACGATACCTGGAGAGATCCCTAACCCCGTGAAATACGGAAAAAGGTGATCACACCCGACACTTGCAGGCCCTCACGACCTGTAAGGAAGAAAAACTCTCTTGAGATCCTTACGACTCTCAGGGGAAAACCCGCTTAAAGATCTTCACGATCTTTAAGAGGAACTCACATCTATGGGATCCTTTCGACCTATAGGGAGAAAGACTCCTTATGAGACCCTCGTGGCTCATAAGAAGCAAAGGCCTCAGGAAACAGATCCTAACCCTGAATCCTAAGCCACGGCTGTGCAAGGAGATCAAGATAGAATATCCGCAGAATGCATTCAATGAAAAGGGGACACATCACTGAGAGGAAAATTGTATCTTTTATTCATAAACCAAAATGGATGCAAAATACAATTTAAAGCAAAAAAGGGCAGATACTCTTATTCATGAGTATGTACAAAAAAAAAGGGTTCTACACTAACGAAAAAGATCACCAAACACAGGATCAACGGCACAGGGGTTGATGAAGCAAAGGACAAGATTCTCCATCTCTCTCTCCGCTTTCTCCAGCACATCGAAACGACGATTCTCGCGAGGAGTCGCTCCCCATCGGTTGGTGCCATGTTCGTCCGCGAATGCAAACATAATAGCTCGCCGGGCCCTTATCTCGCTCAGCAGATGAATTGAGCAGTCCTTCAGAGCTTGAGTAATCAAGCATGCTTCATGAAAACCCTCGAGCTTTTCTTCCGCCGCATCAAGCATCGCCAGGGTCATCTCTGCCGGGTGAGGAGGAATGTCGGCAAGCACGGCCATGAGGATCATCCGGAGCCAGAGGGAACCCATCGGGAGGGGAGACCCTCTACGGATCGAGAGCTCGTGCATGGCCGAGTCACATTCGTTGTCAGAAAGGAGGGGGTCCACCAACCGAGCAGAAAAGCGGGGGATCATCTCCTCAAGAGGAACTTCCCACGGCTGTCGACGAGCATGAGGGCGATTACAAGCCATGGCACCCGTTTCTCCCTCAAGAAAAAAAAAATATATATATATATATGATATGAATCTCTCTGTGAAAGGAAAAGAAGGCTGTAGCCTCATATATAATAAAGCGCATTAAGTGCTGTGCGCAGAAAATCTTGCATGGCGAAATTATTTTCAAGGCCTAAAAAAGGAAAGGCACCGAAAATCAAGGAGATGTAATTATTTCCAAGACCCTTTCTCTGCACTGAAAATACGGCATGGAAAATTTTATGAACAGCCACATCAAGGGATCCCACGTGCGGAACACGTGAGGCCTAAACCTGACGTTCAGTTAAATGGAAAATATGGAGTGATACCCTGCATGATAAAAAGCATAAACAGCAATAGTAGCAAAATAATAAAATCTCAGAGAAAAAGCGTGCAAACATACAAGGATACAACAAAACTTGTCATTCAGACTTCAAGAAGGCAATACAAAATAAAAAGAAAAAAAAACTTTTACAATGGTAAGGCTTCAGACACGGGGCACGGGTTGAGAAACTCGGAATTGACTTTATTCAAGATCTTCCAAGCATTTCGGACCTCCCGAGTATGCTTTCTCTCACGGTCACAGGCATCGGGGTCTCCGCGGATGTCCTCTTCCCTCCGGTAGGCGCCCAGTATAGCTGATTGCTGAAAAATTTGATGAAGGAGATCAATGAGATCATCCCGCCTTCTCTTGGAAATCAAGCCCATAAGGTACACCGAATGCACCTTATCCTCAGCAATGTCCAAGTCCCCGAGCGGTATGCCGGCACAAAAGAGAGGAAGTGCCTCCCGGATCGCCAGCACGATCAGCCTCAGAAGAGAAGAGCGACGGGGAAGTAGCCGATGATTGTACTCGTCGAAGCGGCCCATGATCTCGGCACACTGAGCATTAGTGAACTCCTGGTTCTGACTGCGGCCCAGCGCACGAATATTCCCGTACGAGATGATCTCGTCAAGACGATACAGATGGGCATCCATAATACCTGAAATAAAAGTCACGAGAATTATTACAAAATCCCCATTGCATTAATGGCAGAAGAATCGCCTCGAGCCGAGAGACCCCAGAGATGCTCTGTGTGAAGAAATCGAGTTCTTCATTGGAATTTAATTCCTTATTAAGGAAAGGGAATTAAATTCCCAGAAACATTTTGAATGGAATTAAATTCCATGGGTTTGAACCACCATCACCGTCTCCTTAAGGGATCATCTGAACCCTAAGTGATCTACTACGGGAAGTCAAGTGGTCTCATATTTTGGTTAAATTACTTGGAGAAAAATGAGTTCTTCGGGAAACCCTCGATCTGGATTTTAAATCCAGAGAGGTCTGTCAAAACAAAGGTGCTTCGACTACCATTACCTGAGGAAAAAGGGCCCTTTTCGAACAGAGTTAAACTCTGGAAAATCTTAAAACAGAGAACTAAGCTCTGGAAGAAGAGGATTAAATTCTCAAGGAAAAGTTCTCAGGAGAAGAAAATGAGCAGAGTGAAGGCTCCTATGAAGAGACAGCGGTATTTATAGAAAACAGTGGAAACGCTTCGTCTCCCCAGATCCCTAGATGAATCCAACGGTCGCAAGAGATGACAGCGTTGCACTCACGTGCTGACACGTGAGACCAACGCTGTGGGGGCATTTGTTTCCTGATTTAAAATCAGGAAAGCTTCTGTGGAAAGCTTCTATGGAAAGCTTCAAAAGGGGGTCACGTGCTCACACGTGACTAGTGGTCACGTGTTGGCACGTGACACCTAAAAACGTCGTTAAGGCAAGTTCAATTCCCTGACTGCGAAGAAGGAAAAGAAAAGCTTCAAGGAGAGTCGCGTGCTCCCACGTGACCAGGGTCACGTGTTGGCACGTGACGTTTAAATACAAGCGTCAAAGGCACGTCGGGTAACTGACCAAGTCAAGAAAAAGGCTTCAGAAGAAGTCACGTGCTCCCACGTGACCAGGGTCACGTGTCGGCACGTGACGTTCAAGGCAGCAAGCGCGTCTCCAGAACAACCAAGGAAAGAGAGCTCAAACAAAGGGTCACGTGCTCACACGTGACCAGGGGTCACGTGGTAGCACGTGATGTTTAAGCAGCAATCAGAAGACACAGCGCAGAAAGCTCGTTCCAAAGGGGGTCACGTGCTCACACGTGACCATGGGTCACGTGGTCACACGTGACCGACTTTCAAAGCCCATTTTTGACGACAGAATTAAATTCTGAAGGAAATTCGAATCTTTCCAAAGGAAAGTAATTATTTGGGACTAATCAAATTAAAGATTCAGAGATGATTAAAGATCATCTATCTATGGAAAATCTCGGCTTTAGGAAAGATTTCCCCCTTAAATCTAACCAAAATATCAAAGGAGAATCTCTGAATTCAAGATCCAATGGTGAATAAAATTCACCTAATAATCCAAAGGCCCAAAATGAATTATGGATGCAAATCAAATCTCCCAATGAAGATTCGTCAAAAAAAAAAACTGATTGATGCGGCTGCCTCTCCTATAAATAGGAGCCAAGAGACAAAAAAAAAGGGATATACATGCGCAGAGAAGAAAAGAGAAAAGGAGAAGAGCTTTGATACTTCGAAAAGACTCAGATCTTCTGCAAAAAACCCTAGGTAAGAAAGGGAAGGCATTTTGAAAGAAGCAGAATTTAATTCTCAACAGAGTTTAACTCTGATAATATAAAAGCAGAAGAACTTATTTCTTCTCTCTTTGATAGAGGATCTGCAAAGTGCACATCTCCCCTTAAGGTTGAGAATTTAATTCTCAATGGGTTGAGATCCTGCCATGCAGATCCAAAACATAGAGAAGGAGTGCAAACTTGAGAATTTAATTCTCACAGAACTATAGGAATTTAATTCCTCCAAAATAAAAGTGGGGCTAGACCCTGTATCATGGGAATTTAATTCCTTCAAAACAAAAAAAAGAGAAACAGGGTTTAACCCTAATTAAAGAACTTAGTTCTGTTGAAACAACGATCATCATTTCCTCAAAAATTTTATTAGGGTTCAACCCTATTCAGCCCTTCACATAAACGGGGAATTTAACTCCCGCAGAAAATTCAGAGTTAAACTCTATTCCAGAATACAAGTCTTCAAAAGAAAGAAGGATTTAATTCCTCTGAAATTAAAAAGTCTCCGGAATTTAATTCCTGAAAAAAGGAGTAACAAATCCTCTGAAAAAACCACATTAAGGCAGGGTCACGTGTCACCACGTGACCCCCCCTCAAAAGCCCTACAGAAAACCCCTTTGAGGCAGCACCCCACGTGACCCACGTGACTTTCAGCAGAAGCCTTAACGCATAGGCATTTGAATGCCCATCACGTGCTGACACGTGATGCTATCAAAAGATGCAGTAATTTCAGCAGAACAAATGGAGGAAGGGCGCTCTCACGTGCTGCCACGTGACCCCTCTTGTCTTAGTGTTTAACACTAAATTGAAACTCTCGCACTCAGTGTTAAAATATTGCTGGGCCTTAGTGTTCAACACTAATTAAAAAGCTTTATCTGCAGTGTTCAACACTGATTACCTTAGTGTTTAAATACTAATCTGAGATCTTCATTTGCAGTGTTCAACACTGATCTGTTTTAGTGTTTAACACTAATTTGAGAAGCCTTATTGCTGGTGTTTAACACCAATTATTTCTTAGTGTTAAACACTAACTTGTTAACCGCATTCCCAGTGTTCAACACTGATTGCTCTATAGTGTTTAACACTAGGCTTTGGCCCAATTGGCTAAATGGATAGAGGCAAAGCCTCTCCTTCAATGGATCAGCAAAAAGTCAATGTTTCAGACCCGACTGGACTTAGCCCAAGCTGGCCATAAGTCCTCAATTTGTGATTAACTGGGCTAATGGGCTCATAACATAATTAATCAGTCTCGACCCCAAATTGGGTCAGGGACTATTAAATCCATTCCGGTTCTAGGGTACATCTCTTCACTCCTTTGAAACTTGGCATTGTAATCCCTCAATGTCTTCAAAGAGGTGACGGGTCCCGACGGCCACTCATGATATGGACTGTGGGGTCCTTAAACCCATGCCTAATGCAAAATTCCTGGTTACGTGGAACACGGATAATGTCACTCTTTGACCCCGTGGGAAACGTCCAGAGCGGATCCTGGTCCTCGCAGAGCACGGCAGTGAACCCGTGTGAAGCATCCAGAGCGGAGCCTGGTCCTCGCCAAGCACGGCAGTGAACCCGTGTGAAGCATCCAGAGCAAATACCGGACTGTGGGGTCCTTAAACCCATGGACTACGACGTCCTTAACCTTGACCGAGATGTCTTAAAACTAACAATGGACCGCAATGTCCTTAAACTACCCATGGACCGCAATGTCCTTAAACTACCCATGGACCGCAACGTCCTTAAACTACCCACGGACCGCAACGTCCTTAAACTACCCATGGACCGCAACGTCCCTAAACTAGAACAATAGGGCCCTCCATATGCTCTTTTGTCGGATCTAAACGGTCCCGTTTAAGTTGATCTTAGCCTCCAAAAATGGCTAACGCGTCCTTAAACCTTCAAACAGATTGGACTACGAATCCCCTAAATTAACTCCGGCTCGAGGGTACATCTCTGAACTCCTCTGACATCCGTCGTTGTAATCTTTCAACGTCGTCAGAGAGGTGATGAGTCCCGATGGCCATACATACGATGGACCACTACGTCCCTAAACTGGAACATTAGAGTCCAAACACTCTTCTGTCGGATCTAAACGATCCCGTTAAGTTGATCTTAGTCACAAAGTTAGACTAACGTATCCTTAACAAACGTTTGAGTTGATCTTAGCCTCAAGTATGGCTGACGTATCCTCAAACCAAACCCCCAAACCCAAATCTAAGATAATGCGGATTTGGACTAGTCCACGCCCTACGGGCGACGACATAACTCAGTCTCCGTAAACAATCCACGGGCAACAAAACAAACACCCACGACACGAAGTGACCATCTGGAGAAGGAGAAAGTTGTTACCGCAACGCGGTAGCGTAATTAACTGCAGGGGCTTGCGCCTGCAGGGAAGAGCGTCCCCACAATCAAAAACCCCTCAAATGAGGGGGAATCTGACGAAGTCTGCTACATCGGACGCATCCGTCTAAACCTTCGATACATGGTGCCATAAATCAACTTGGCATCTTCGGAGGGGTAGACGGATAGCACCAATTAGCATCTGCCCCGAACCCCAGGCATTCGGACGTCCCGACGTCCCGGCCGCCGTTCGGAGGGGAACAGTGACCCTTGGCAGAAGCTCTAATACATAGGCATTTGAATGCCCATCACGTGATGGCACGTGATGCTCTGAAAGACGCGATAATCTCAGCAGAATAAATGAAGGGAGGGCGCTCTCACGTGCTGCCACGTGACCCCTCTTGCCTTAGTGTTTAACACTAAATTAAAACTCTCGAACCCAGTGTTAAAACACTGTTGGGCCTTAGTGTTCAACACTAATTAAAAAGCTTTATTTGCAGTGTTCAACACTGATCTGTTTAGTGTTTAACACTAATTTGAAAAGCCTTGTTGCTGGTGTTTAACACCAATTATCTCTTAGTGTTAAACACTAACTTGTCAACCTCATTCCCAGTGTTCAACACTGATTGCTCTGTAGTGTTTAACACTAGGCTTTGGCCCAATTGACTAAATGGATGGAGGCAAAGCCTCTTCTGATTGGACTTAGCCCAAGATGGCCATAAGTCCTCAATTTGTGATTAACTGGGCCAATGGACTCATAACATAATTAATTCGTCTTGATCCCAAATTGGGCCAAGGACTATTTAATCCACTCCGGTTCTAGGGTACATCTCTTCACTCCTTTGATACTTGGCATTGTAATCCCTCAATGTCTTCAAAGAGGTGACGGGTCCCGACGACCACACATTGATACGGACTGCGGGGTCCTTAAACCCGTGTTTAATGCAAATTCCTGGTTACGTGGAACGCGGATAATGTCACTCTTTGACCCCGTGGAAAACGTCCAGAACGGAGCCTGGTCCTTGCAGAGCACGGCAGTGAACCCGCGTGAAGCATCCAGAGCACATAATGGACTGTGGGGTCCTTAAACCCATGGACTACGACGTCCTTAACCTTGACCGAGATGTCTTAAAACTAACAATGGACTGTGGGGTCCTTAAGCCCATGGACTACGACGTCCTTAACCTTGACCGAGATGTCTTAAAACTAACAATGGACCGCAATGTCCTTAAACTACCCATGGACCGCAATGTCCTTAAACTACCCATGGACCGCAATGTCCTTAAACTAGAACAATAGAGCCCCGCATGCTCTTTTGTCGGATCTAAACGGTCCCGTTTAAGTTGATCTTAGCCTCAAAGATGGCTAACGTATCCTTAAACCTTCAAACAGAGTGGACTATAAATCCCCCTAATTAACTCTGGCTCAAGGGTACATCTCTGAACTCCTCTGACATCCGTCGTTGTAATTCTTCAACGTCGTCAGAGAGGTGACGGGTCCCGACAGCCATACATACGATGGACCACTATGTCCCTAAACTGGAACAATAGAGCCCAAACGCTCCATTGCCGGATCTAAACGATCCCGTTAAGTTGATCTTAGTCACAAAGTTAGACTAACGTATCCTTAACAAACGTTTGAGTTGATCTTAGCCTCAAGTATGGCTGACGTATCCTCAAACCAAACCCCCAAACCCAAATCTAAGATAATACGGATTTGGACTAGTCCACGCCCTACGGGCGACGACATAACTCAGTCTCCGTAAACAATCCACGGGCAACAAAATACAAAACAAACACCCACGACACGAAGTGACCATCTGGAGAAGGAGAAAGTTGTTACCGCAATGCGGTAGCGTAATTAACTGCAGGGGCTTGCGCCTGCAGGGAAGAGCGTCCCCACAATCAAAAACCCCTCAAACGAGGGGGAATCTGACGAAGTCTGCTACATCGGACGCATCCGTCTAAACCTTCGATACATGGTGCCATAAATCAACTTGGCATCTTCGGAGAGGTGGACGGATAGCACCAATTAGCATCTGCCCCGAATCTCAGGCGAGACGCCATGTCGCGCCGTCTTTCGGAGGGGAACAGATTCTGGCACGCCCGGTGGGACCTTTTCCTCTTTCCACTCCACACTTCGTGTGTCGTGACTCGCGAACCAATCGCGGTTCGCTAATGGTTGCCCTTGGGTTTCAAGATACTAAGAATTGGCGTCTCGCTTATTGCAGAAAGCAAAGGACCAATGGCTTCTACTTCCGTGAAATTCTCCAACTGCTCAGACTGCAATTGCAACCAACGCTCTGCCTCGCCAGGAGGTATAGCCTACGGACCCCAAGCTGCTTCGCTATTCACAATGCCCGTGGAACAGGTCACTCGTGCCACCACAGGATTGTTCTTTGGGACCATGCTCCCGCCGACAAACTTCACCGCTCCAGTACTGACAACGGAAGCTCTTAAGAAGTCGGTCTTTGATCGTCTTACCCCTGCCGCGGCTCCTCTCAACGAGTCGCCCAACGTCAACGCCTCGGTCTTCTCTAGATTGGGCCAGAAATCCTGCGAACCCATCATGGGACCTACAATCTCAGAGAAGGCTGCTTCTAAGAAGGTGCCTGCTCCTGCCCCCGAAGTCGTCAAGGCAGCTTCTCCGGCCAAAAGGTCGGTCTTTACAAGATTAACGGCTTCAGCTCCCGCTCCTACTGCCCAAAGGACATCGGTCTTTGACAGGCTAATACCAACTGCGACCCCCCACCCAGACAGGGGGCAAGACGAAACCATTCTTACCGCTGACCCTACACCGTCCGCTCGACACGCTCGACGTCACCATTGGCGCCGAGTAAGAAAGGCTGGGGGCAACTCCCCCTCCGGGTTGACTCCATCGGCCCCGGTGGCAGAGGTTAATGCTGCTGTTCCAACTAGGAACAGCTTTGAAATGCTAAATAAGGTGCGAAGGAATTCTCCTACGGCAGTGCTGAAGAGGTCTCCTCCCTCATTAAAAAAGGTTGTCGAAATAAAACCCGAACAACCCCGATCTCCTCAACGGCTGTCTTCCAAAATCTATAAGGTTTGGCGGCAGGCCCAGGACTCGATCATCGATCCAAACTTCTCCCGCCAGCATAAGAAGCTGAAAATCCAACCGGAAGCTGGTCACCAGGCTAAACCCCAAAAGGCTGTCTGGACGCCCACCTCAACGGCCCCCTCAACCTCCATGGCTCATAAAAGGAGGAGGCCAGAGAAAACCCCACAGCATGCAACGACGGCTAAAAGCACTGAGCCCAGACGCCCTAAGTCTGGGGGCATGGTGGTGCACACTATTTACATGGCCTCTGGAAAAGAGGAAAGCCGCACTTCTACGGGCCACCGACCGCTAACCCGATCCGTGACGAAGGCTCAAGAGCAGCAACAAAAGCTTCAAGAAATGATGAATGCTATGGCCGCGCTCACCGGGCCAAAAGAAAACCCAGAAACGTCCTCAGACGCACGCCGGGAGGAAGAAACCGATGCTGAATTCCTTCACCGGACACTGGAGAAAAGGGACAAAGAGGCTGCTGAACAAGCGGCCAACATACAACGGATGGGCTTTCTCTTCCAAGATGTGTTAGGAATGATGATCCAGCAGGACTTACCCGCCGAGGATCCCCCAATCATTCTTGAAGACGACCGAGGAGAAACGTCAAATCCACAACCAGCCCTCTCAACGGCCAAGGAGGAGGCAATCTCTAAGGCTGACTTGGCTGACTACATAGCCCAGCAAATCCGGGTTCATCACGCGACTGAGGCAGCTGGTCAAGTCGTGAAAATGGGGCGGCCGTATCCGAGCTGGTACGACCAAATCAAATACCCGCAAGGCTATACGATACCAAAATTCCACGTGTATAAGGGGACCGGCAATCTCCATCAGCATGTCGCCCAGTTCCGGGCCCTCTGCGGTAACACCGGCGGTGATGATAAACTGTTGCTCCGCCAGTTCGTGGGCAGCTTATCAGAAACTGCGTTCGAATGGTATTCGGAACTCCCGAACGATTCTATCAAAACGTTCGCTGAAATAGAGCTGTTGTTCACTCAGCGATTCGCAAGTGCCAGCGAACGCACTCCAATAACTGCACTGATTAACGCCAGGGTAAAACCGGGCGAAACCTGGGTCCAGTACGCTATACGCTGGCGGAACTTGTGGTCGAGATGTGAGCAACGCATTGAGGAAGCACCTGCGGTGGGCATGTTCGTGGGAACTCTAGACCCTCACGCAACTATCTCCCAGTTTATGATGTTCTTTAAGCCAACCACATTCCATGCTTTAATCGACAAGTTGGCTCAGATGGACCAGATGGGTCATAGACCGCCTCCCCCGAAGTCGGAACCTCGGAATGACAAGGGTAAAGGGAGGGCAACCTTTGTTGCGAATGCCCAGCAGCAACCTAACGCCCCGAAACCGGCAGATCAACTCGAGGAAAGGCGTCGGTATTATAATGAGAAGATGAAGCGTCCCTACTCGTTCCCACGGGACAAGACGAAACGGCTATTCGAGCTGGCAATACGCAACAGACTTATAAACCTGCCAAATCCAAGACGACCGCCGCAACCCACCGAAGTGAATAACCCTAACTATTGCCCTTACCATCAAACGGTAGGCCATCCGATTGAAGATTGCTTCGTCTTCAAAGGATGGATTGAAGACCAGTACCTCCAGGGGAAGTTTGTACTGTCCGAAAAGTGGAAGGTGAACCCCCCACAGCCGCATGCTCCTAGGAAAGCGGATACACCGGGGGCAACATGTTCTTTTATTGAAGAACCTCCATGGGAGGTCGTGCTATCAACTAAAACCAGAAGAATGCTGAGAGACCTTCATGCGTGCCCTGCGATCGAATGGAAGGACCCTCTTGAACCTCAAATTATCAAAGGGATGTTGAAGCCCCGCCCAACTACGAAGACTCGCGATAATGGCCTAAATACTCACGCCCAACCGTCAAAATCTTCGAAGAAAAAGAAGAAGAAATCCAAGAAGCCCGCGAAGCTTGAAAACGAACACACGAACTTGCAGAAGCAAATCGACGCGCTGGAAGAATAAAATCAAAAGGCGCGAACTCCTGTCACACTGCAAGAGTTCCTCAACCACATCTTTCAAGAAGAAGATGATGGAGAAAGCTCGTCGGATGAATCCGAAGAATATGTGGCGAGTTGTAACGTAATCTCCCACTTGTTTACCGATGATGGGAAAACTCCTGGCATTGAAAAGCTGGAGACAGAGCCTGTACCAGAGCGTACATGGCCAACAGATGAAATGATCGACGCTTTTCTAGACGAGATTCGTCTAAAATGTAAAGCGGACCGGGAGCGTGAAATGGCCACATCGGAAGGAGCCAAATGCGGGCAACTGAACGAAAGAGTTGACCTACCACTGCCAGAGCAAAAGGCATCCAAAGTAGACAAGAAGATATTCAAGACGAGAAAAAGGTTTGCCAAAGCTATGTCAATGGGGATGAAGCTACCGCCCTCGGAAGGAAACACACATGATGGGGTGGAGAGGCACCCTGATTATTGCGCATATCACCGGAAAATCTCACACCCCACGGAGGAGTGCGACGCCTTTAAGATATGGTGGCAAGGATATGTCGCTCGTCGGCAACATGTTAAGCGCATGAAACGCAAGATCCGTCGGGAGCGAAGAAGTACTGTCGATGGGCACAACAGAACGACTGGCAACTGTTACATGGTTAACGCCAGGGGGTCACAAGTTCTCACCTTTGGGAGCGACTCTGATGAAGAAATGGCTTTGGGCCCTCTCTTTAAAGAATCCGTTTTGGGGAAAGAGGAGGAATCGGAGGCCTGCGAGAACATTCAGCTGCGCAATCGCACACTCCCAGAGAAGAATCTGGGGCCCGGGAATAGAAGGGATAAGGGAAAGGAAAAGGTCACTGAAGATATCACTTTAGATGACCAAGTCATGAGAGAGCTGGCTGCCAAAGACCCTCCTAGGAAGAGTAAAGTGGACTATAACATCCTCGCGCACCTAAGGAAGCTACCTTCTCAGCTTAGCATTCTCGATGCCCTCCTATTATCAAAAGAAGCGCGAGACTCACTGATTAAGGCGTTACAAGAACCTGAGCAATTCCAAGCCTTCCTCGCCACTGAAAAGATGAAGGAGGAACTGGAGGAAGTGCATACAGCCGATATCACTTTCGGTGATGAAGACCTCCTTCTCGGGACGTGCGACCACAACCGTCCCCTATACGTCTCCGGATACTGCCATGATATTAAGATAGGCAAGATCCTGGTGGATAATGGATCCTCCGTCAACCTCTTTAATGTTCGGGTGTTGAAGGAAATCTGCATGAGCGTGCAACACCTCGCTCGTGACAAAATCACTATCTCCGGTTTCGATTCACAATCGTCACGGACTCTCGGATCTGTGATATTAACATTACGCTTTGGACTTCTTGTCACAGACATCAAATTCCATGTCATTGACGCCAAGACCTGCTACAACGCCTTACTCGGCCGTCCTTGGCTACACGAGTACAATATCATCCCTTCTACACAACATCAGTGTATGAAGTACTTTAAGGATGGTTTCGAGTATACCGTAACAGGTGAGTTAAACCCATTTTCCGTGAACGAAGTCCGCAAATACGAAGATGCGAAGTACTTTTTGCCAGATTTCGAGGATACAGAAAGGAGTCGCAATCTGGGGAACAAAACCGCCGCCACCATCCCGATTTTCGGGAGCGATACCGAAGAAGAGGAAGAGATAGTTTATGCAGGGCCATCTCAACGCAACAACCTGGGGACGCCCGCCCCCGTGTTGGTCTTCGGAAGTGATTCAGAAGATGAAGTTAATGCTGTGTTCTCCAATCGGTTGTCAATACAAGCACCCCCTGGCGATGACCATAGTTTGCAAATCACCATGGTACCGCGAGAACACTACAAGGATCTCGACGCGCTTTAGGCTCACAATGTACAGGACCTGCAAACATTTTACGTCCCTCCCAGGCGAAGGGGCGAGAAGGTGATCCTATTCTACCGATCCTCAGAGTCGAAAATAGAGAAAGAGATCTGGCATGGCACGGATGCTACGCTTGACAGGCTCCAACCCATCCGTCTGTCCAGATACTATACAAATGGATTAAAGAAGCTATTGAAGCGCCAAGGAGTACCTTTAGAACAGACCGTTCGGCAGGCGCGGTTCTACAACAGGATTTGGGATGTCCCCGGGACTCAACGCAAATTTCCCAATGGGAAGATGGAAACACTCGGGCTTGGATACGCAAGAGCCGGAAAACGGGAACGAGCTCACAATAGCTACGCTATATATACCTTTGACGAAGAGGAGGACGCCCTGTCAGGAGATGCCAACCCCCCATCAAAACTAGACCCCGCGATTAAAGCGCCGAGTCCGTCGTTTGAAGAACGAATGGGCAAGCCTATCAGGAAAATGGGTCAGGAAGCTCGGGAAGACCACAACCGCGAAATGGCCATCTACGAGAAGGCCAGGACGCAACGTCTATCTCAACGTGCTGCAAAAGACAAAGACGCTTATCCTCGTCAATCCGTTGTACGAAAGGCCCGACGCAGAGACGGAAATAAATCAGGAAGCGGCTCGGGTTTGTCCCTCATGAAGAAGATGAGTCGAGCGTACTCCTTCCCCCGAGAAAAAACGGGGAGGTTACTTAACCTCGCCATAAAACATCAAATGATCACGCTTCCAGAGTTTAGACATCCTGAGCAAGCTAGCATGGCTTCTCATCCGAGTTATTGCTCTTATCACCGAGCCATAGGACATCCTACCGAAGACTGCTTCACCTTCAAGAACTGGGTCGAGGACCAGTACCGACGGGGCAGATTCGCTTTATCCGATGGCTGGAATGTGACGCCACCGCAAAAGCATGAGCCCAAGGCCGCAAGAGCAAAACCGGGTCCACCTCAGTCCAGGGAGCGGGTTCGCACTTGTTATACGATTACGATATTAGGAGAAGAGCCCGAGAACGTAGATGACCTTTACCGGTGCTTTGAGAACAGCGATGATGAGGTGATCTCGGAATTTCCGCCCGCTCCGAAAGAACTGGAAGATGGTATACATACTACTGCAGATAACCTCAAGAAGATTGAGTTGGGATCGGCAGACGACCCGCGACCGACATTTGTCAGCGAGCTGTTATCCGAAGAGAGGGCGGCTGCGTTAAAGGACGTGCTTCTACGGCATAAAGATTGCTTCGCGTGGAACTACTCCGAGATCCCAGGATTAGATCCAGAGATTGCTGTGCATAGATTAGCAATATCCCCAGATATCAAGCCAGTCAAGCGGCGCCAAGGAGGATGCGACTCGAGCTTGAGATAAGCATCAACGCCGAAGTCAAGAAGCTGATCGATTCTGGATTTATCCAAGAAGTCCAATATCCCGACTGGATCGCCAATATCGTCCCGGTAATGAAGAAGAATGGGACGGTACGCATATGCGTGGATTTCAGGGATCTCAATAAAGCCTGTCCAAAGGACGATTTTCCGGTGCCGGTAACCGAGCTAATGATAGATAACACGTCCACTCACGAGGTTTTCTCCTTTATGGACGGTTCATCAGGATACAATCAGATAAAAATGCATCCCGAAGACCAGAAGCACACCGCTTTCCGGACCCCTTTGGGTATATTTTGCTACAGGGTTATGCCCTTTGGTCTTAAGAACGCTGGCGCTACCTATCAAAGGGCCATGACAAAGATATTTGATGACCTCATACACGACGTCGTCGAGTGCTATATCGACGACCTCGTAGTAAAGAGCATGTCATACGAAGATCATTTAAAGCATCTGGAGACTGTATTTCGACGCCTTCGGCAATATAATTTGAAAATGAATCCCCTCAAATGCGCGTTTGGAGTCTCCTCGGGCAAATTTCTGGGATTCATCGTTCGACACCGAGGTATTGAAATAGATCCGTCAAAGATTAAGGCGATCATGGAAATGCCTCCGCCAAGAACCCTCAAGCAGTTGCGGTCTCTCCAAGGGAAGCTCGCATACATCCGGCGGTTTATCGCTAATCTTTCGGGCAAATGCCATCCTTACAGCCACCTGATGAAAAAGGGAACTCCATTCGTTTGGGATCACAAATGTCAAGGTGCACTAGACGAGATCAAGCAGTACCTGCAGAACCCTCCAGTGTTGGCTGCTCCAGTGAAGGGAAAGCCTCTCATTCTTTACACGGCCGCCCTCGAAGGTTCTTTGGGCGCATTATGGGCACAAGAGAACGATCAGGGGAAAGAAAGAGCACTTTACTACTTAAGTCGAGTGCTGCTGGGGGCAGAAAGCAACTATTCCCCCATTGAAAAGCACTGCCTGGCGTTGGTCTTCGCAATAACAAAGCTTAGACATTACACATTAGCACATGAAGTCCGTCTTATTTCGAAGGTGGACCCTCTCAAATATCTGATGTCGAAAGCCATATTGACGGGACGACTCGCTAAGTGGGCCCTGCTCTTGATGGAGTTCTCGATAACATATCAACCTCTCAAGGCAGTGAAAGGCCAGGCCATTGTCGACTTCCTCGCCGGGCACCCGATACCGGCCGATTCTCCTCTGAACTGTGATTTGCCGGACGAGCATGCATTTGATGCGATTAGCGGCGGAAGCGCCCGATGGGAACTCTATTTCGATGGAGCATCCTCCATAAAGAAACAGAAACAAGGTGTCCCAATGATCAAATCAGGGATAGGCCTCATCTTTGCAACTCCACAAGGAGGGATAATGCGCTTCGCCTTCTCCTTAACAGAACCGAGGACAAACAATGAAGCCGAATACGAAGCTCTGATAGCAGGCCTCGAGATCGCCATCGACATGGGAATTGAAGACCTCCTCATATACGGGGATTCTCAGCTGGTCGTTAGTCAAGTAAATGGTGACTACCAAACGTGCAAGCCGGAGTTGGTGAAGTACGGCGAAAGGGTGCAACAACTATTGACACAAATTCCCTCCTATACTTTGGAGAACATACCGCGCGCGGAAAACAGCAAAGCAGACGCGTTGGCTAAACTTGCTAAGGAACTGGCTGACGAGAACCTCGATGACGTCAGAATCGTGGTACAAAGCCGTCGAGTGCTCGCCCCGGCAGAAATATCTCCGGAATCATGCGAAGAAAAGGGAACGACTGAGCAGACGACCCTACAAATAAAAGACCATGAGAAGGCCGAAGACTGGAGGGAAGTCTTCATAGACTACTTTAAGTCCCACCGAATGCCCGAAGAAGCGTCCTCAAGACATCAGCTCATGAAACGAGCTTTATCTTTCGCTTTTGTCAACGATATTCTATACAAGAGATCGTTTGATTCTCTATGGCTGAGATGCTTAGGACCTGACGAAGCAGAAAGAGTCATTCAGGAAGTTCATGATGGATTTTGCGGTTCTCACCAAGCAGGCCCAAAGATGAAGTTAAAAATTAAACGGATGGGTTACTACTGGCCCACGATGATCCAGGACTGCCTCGAGTATGCGAAGCAATGCCACTCATGCCAGATTCATGGAGACTTCATCCACCAACATCCGAATCCACTGCACCCGACGCTGGCTAGTTGGCCATTCGAAATGTGGGGGACTTGTTAGTGTATATGCCCTAGAGGCCATTACTGTATCATACTAGTTTGTATATTACTTAATGGATGCTTGGGATATTCACCTTGTATATACAATCTTGCTCAAAATAGTAGTATGCTACTTGGTTTGTTTCTACTTCAATGTGTACTTGTGTTTATTTCAGTATATCACTTATACGCATTAGTGGAGCCCTTAGGATCTTTGCTTGATTACCAGCGTTGTGATGGCAGTCACACTAGTGGGGGCTGGGTAATCTATAAGCACATCCTTATTCAGGTCCCTGGTCGCAGGACTATCGAGACAGGGCATCGATACTCCGGAATAGACCAGCGCATGCGCTTCTCATCCCAGTGTGGGAGACGGTCTGTCCCACAGCCGTCAGTACGTCGTACTTGAGATAGTATGCGGGTGCTCGTTAGGTTACGGGTACACTGGACAGGACTCGTCGGGAACTGACTAGTTGGTATTATACCCATCGTCAGTTATCAGTTCCCAGGTGACATGAGTACAGCTTAGTCCGCTGACTTGACACTGTCACTCCGCCTCGAGTGTGTTCCCACTGTACTTTGATCACTACCCTACCACGGCTCAAAGGAGTCGTGCAAACAGGTGGTGGTTGGGTGCAGTCCCGAAGCACTTGGAGGCAGTGACGGTTAGACAGGATTCGTCTCTCCCGGTATTGGGGGTTGACATCGCGCTGTGTCTAGGAGAGCCATTACACGAGTAGTCCCTGGCCAGGGCAAACGAGATATACTGGTAGGTTTCCAGTGTTATCTCAGGGTGTATTGGGCTTCACTCCGGCACGACTTGTACCGCTATTGGGGGACTGACGTTTACCGCCCCCTAGGCCCGCCATGCGATGTATCAGACGAACAGACCGGACTGTACGGAGAATGTCACACTCAGGCTCAGTAGGAGTTCAGATGGGTTTCGCCTCGTCCGTCTTCTTGTCGGCATTACCTGGGGACCGTTACGCACAGCTAGTGCCGCTTGCGGTCTGTGGTTAAACCCACTGCCAGCGTAGTGTCGAGTCTTTAGAGTCCCACACAGAAAGCTTTTCGCCTTTAGGCAAAAGAGTAGAGGTCGCATGGTATTGCGACAGGTCGCATGGTTTTGCGACAGGGTTCGGTCACATCCGTGCACTTGTGCACGTACAGTGTCCGGACAGTTTACACTAGCGGGCTTTGGTTTAAGCCAGATCCTAGTGTACCTTATGGGATTGGATTTATCCAGTTTGCATTCGTGTTCCTCGGAACGCGGATGCGGGTGTGTATGCACAGTTGACAGGGAGGCAGAGGCAGCGGATTCTCATTAGGGTTGTTGACAGTTGACCGTTGACTATTTGACTTTATGCTCAACCCTAATGAGAATATGATATGTGATTAACTATTATATTAATTAAGTATTATGGTGATATGGTTGTTGACTTGTTGACTTTTGTTGACTTGTTGACTTTGTTGACTTGTTGACTTTTGTTGACTTGTTGACCGGTTGACTAGGCTTGACTAGTTGACCATCATGATAACCATAGCCATCATTTCATGGCAAAGACTTTTGTTTACTTGCTTATTTGTGTAAAATGAGTGCATGAAATGATATGGTTGTGGTTGCTTCTAACCATCACATAAGACTTTTGTTAATATGATGAGTTATCATTGCTTTGGATTATGAGAGGGTGAGAGACAAAATACTTGCTCATTCTTTCTTGCTCATTCTCTCTCTTGTTCTTGAGCTCTCCTCTTGCTCTCACCCTCAACCTCTTGCTCCCTCTCTTGATCTATGGTTCTCTTGTCTCATGAGTTGAGAATCAAGAACCATAGATAAAATCCCATTCTATTTCTTCTCTACTCATTCTAGTTCACTAGGTTTAGCAAACCAAGTGAACTAGTTTCTTCAAAGAACGAAGAAGGAGCTAAAGGTTGGAGCTTTCAGGTGGATCTATCTTCGGCGTACGGAGACGACGAGAAGAAGCCATCGGACCACCATCGGAGCTTTGAAGACGAAGGAGTTCAAGACAAGCAAGGTATAACCCCCTAACCGAGTAGCTAAAACTCATAGTTAGGTTGTTAGATAGATGTTTAACCAAGATCCGGGTTTTAGGTCCATGTTACCATCTTTAAGAAAATCGTTTTCTACCAAATTCCGCATTCCCGAAAGTACCGGGAGAGGTAGCATGGACTTACAGTGGTATCAGAGCCTAGTTAAACTCTATCTAACATGTTAGCAAGTAACTAGAAGATCGATCAACGAAAAAGTCCCGAAACGAACCCCGGAATTTTAAACTTTCTGTCGATTTTAAAAGTGCTGGAAAACTTTTTTAATATACACCAAAAATCGACTCAGGCTTTTTTAAAGAAACTGCAAAAATTTGGGCCCATGACTCGATCAAAGCGCCGCGGTTCCGCGGCGGGAGCACGCTCCCGCCGCGGAACCGCGGCCGAGTTGACTCGGTCATGGGTTTTATTTTTTGCAGTTTGCTAATTGGGGTATTTTGGGATTTTTAGTATATGTATTTTCAACCCAGATTTTCCAGAACGAAAATTTTATTTTGGGGTCCCGAAAATCCGTATTTTTGATCGAACTTCTAAAAGACTTGAGCTAACGGGTTTTTCTGTAATGTGATATTTGTATTGAACGTCTACTAATCGCTATATGTCGATTAGTGGGGGTTATACAAATCTGTGATCTGTAATGTGCTGGAATGTGTATATAAATATGTTGGATTGTCGCGGGTGAATAGCCGGGGGTTGTGAGACGAGAGTTTTCTTTTCTTGCAATTCATGTAAATTTGTAAATTGATGTAATAATTATTTGTATGGCCGCACAACCGGGAAGGGGTTGTAGCCGTCATTGTATAATTTCTTTTTACTGTTTTTGCTCCTAGGATAGACCCATGGAGGGGGTACACAAACTACCGGGTATGCCGAAGTGTCGAGTGGCCTACTCATGGAGATGAGGGAGGTTGCTACGCTTCGGGTACTTGGCGGGTAGTTTGCCGCACCCGTAGGGGTCTTGGGTAGGGTTTTGGCTATTCACCGCGACCGTGTTATCTGTTTTTGTTCCAGGCTCGTACAAATTACAGATTGCTAGTATATCCAATGTATTTATCTGTGATCTGAAATGTTTATCATTGCAGTATATCTATATATGATATTATTTAGGCGTTGCTTATGTTTTACAGACGCGCTAGCCCAGCCCCCGCTCTGTCGTTAGTTAAGTAACCTAACGGGTAATGACGGGGCCCCGTGGCGAATGCGAATGGCATAAGCGTACGTCATATTTTGGTTGTTTTCTGCAATGGTAGGATTAAATGATGGGACGCATTAAAAGAACTAATGCAAGAATATCACGCATTAAAAGAACTAATGCAAGATAATAAACCAAGTTAAAGTCGTTGGAACACTTTCGAAAAACCACTCGGTTCTTTTCAAAAACAACTTTTAAATGCGGAGCTTGAGCCACTCCTTTTAAAAGCTATCTCGTTCCATCGACCAAATCAAGTTCACTACGTTCACGGTTTTGCCAAAACCATCCGTAGCCCTCCGTCGTTTCGCATGAATAGTCAATAGTATTCAAGCTGTGTATGTTGGCCAAAGTCAAGGCACAGTGATTGGTAGCTATTGGGTGTTCATGTGTAGCATAGATAGATGCGTTGGTTTGGGACAGTCGTACTGCCATTTTGGCCAAAGTCAAGGGTAGGTACGGATGGATCCAAATTAACCTGGATAATGACGGGTAGAACTTGACATGTGACTTATGATATTTTGGCCAAAGTCAAGGTCATAAGAGCATGGGGCAAAAATCCACATCGGGAGTTTCATAAGTACTGAAACTTGCTAGATTTGCATACCATTTGGAGTGTGATGATTCTGGTAGGATTCCTTCAGTTTCGTCACGCAATGATATTTGGATCCCGATCCTACTGTGAGTATATGCTACTCCTCGGGAAATTTCTCACTTAACGATCAATGCTATAAACCTAGTAGGTGCCTAGAAAGGTGTTAGCGGGGCTACGCCCCCAGGGAAAAGAGGTTCTTTAATTAAGGAACTTCGCGAAAGCGTTGGAAAACCTCCCTCGAAGTACCGACACCGGCCTGGCTGAACGGTTAAGCAAGTATTGTACGGTGGGATTGATCCTGACTAATTCTTCCTTTATGGTTTGAGGAGGGATTCGAGAAACAGTGGGAGCCATCCTGTTTAGACAAACTAAAAACCACTCTAAACTTGCAAGAGCATCATGCTGAGTGTTTCTTCTTCTCTCTCCTAATTGCAGCGACCAATCAACATGACTGGACTTAAGTTACTCCTAGATAAAAACAAACTGACAGGGCCAAACTACAAAGATTGGCTCAGGAATGTCAAGATAGCAATCACTTATGACAAGCTGGGGTATCTTCTTACCACCAAAGCTCCCCCTGTCCCTGGTCCAACTTCCAGCGTCGCGGATAAGGAAATCCGTAAGACTTGGGAGATTGATAGCGCGAAGGCCAAATGCCTCCTGCTTGCCTCGATGGACAATGAACATCAGAGGAGGCATGAGAATATGGACATGGAGTCCATATTGCTCCATACAAAAGAACTGTATGGAGAGCAATCACGTATCGCAAGATACGAAGCGTCGAAAAAGTTATTTTCGACAAGAATGGCCGTCGGATCATCAGTAGCCGAGCACGTGCTAAAGATGATCGGCTACATTGAGGAGCTCGCTGACCTAGGGATCACATTGGAGAGTGAGCTATATACGGATATAGTTCTCCAGTCCCTTCCTTCCACTTACGCCCAGTTTATACTGAACTTCAACCTACAAGAAAAAGAGGTTGAACTATCAGAGCTCCTCAACATGCTGAGGAGCGCAGAGGGCACCCTACAGAAAGGTAGGGAAACATCCACTTTGTTTGTAGGAGGATCATCTTCTTCTAGGTCCAAGGCGAAAGCCAAGGGAAAGAAGAAGAAGGCCCCCGCCAAACCAAGGGGCGGTGTTAGTAAAGTGGATACGAAGGGAAAAGGTAAAGCAACAAAGATAGCGGGGAAGCTTGTGGATAAGGAAGAATGCTTCTATTGTCATAAGAGAGGACACTGGAAGAATGATTGCAGGGCCTGGAAGGCCAGAACACAGGAATTGAAGCAGGTTGCAGCTTCAGCTTCAGGTGTGTATGTTATTGAAAACTGTCTTTCAATAAACTCTACTTCCTGGGTATTGGATACCGGATCAGGATCTCATATCTGTAATTCTTTGCAGGCGTTGAGAAACCGTAGGGTTTTGAAGGCAGGTGATATGACCCTCAGAGTTGCGAACGGAGCTAGCATGGATGCTAAAGCCGTGGGGGACTATCACCTGGGAATGTCAGATGGACATGTTTTGGTTTTGCGTAATTGCTTTTTTGTACCCAACGCAACTTGTAATATCATTTCTGTATCTTTAGTTTCTAAAGAAGGTTATGAATTTGCGTTTGTAAGCAATGTTGTAAACATTCACCTTAATCAAGTTTTGATTGGGTCAGGTACTTTGAGTAATGGTATATACGTGTTAAACCAACCACAGATTTTTAATGTCCAGAATACACACAAAAGAAAGTCTCCAGAAATAAATCAGACTTTCTTATGGCATTGTAGATTGGGTCACATCAATGAGAGAAGGTTGACGAAGTTACATACAGAAGGGTATTTGAATGCGTTCGAATATCAGTCGTATGCCACTTGTCAATCCTGTCTCAAAGGAAAGATGACAAAGACTCCGTTTACTGGACATGGAGTAAGAGCGAGCGAGCTCTTAGGACTCGTACACAGTGACGTGTGCGGTCCAATGTCTACACATGCCCGAAGCGGACATTCTTACTTCATTACTTTTACGGATGACTTCTCAAGGTACGGTTATGTCTTCTTAATGAAACATAAGTCCGAGGCCTTTGGAAAATTCCAGGAGTATAAGAATGAAGTGGAGAAACAGACCGGCAAAAGTATTAAGATTCTAAGATCGGATCGAGGTGGAGAATACTTAAGTGCCGAGTTCCTGGACTATTTAAAAGAGAATGGAATTCTCTCTCAGCTTACTCCTCCATACATCCCGCAACATAACGGTGTATCGGAGAGACGGAACCGCACCCTATTGGATATGGTGCGGTCCATGATGAGTAACGCTGAGTTGCCGCGATCATTCTGGGGATATGCGCTAGAATCAGCCGCATACCTTTTGAACCGTGTTCCCACTAAGACTGTGCCTACTACGCCATTTGAGATGTGGTGTGGGAAGAGACCCCATCTTAATCACATTAAGATATGGGGAAGTCCAGCTTTTGTCAAAAAGCAGCATGCGGACAAGCTCGAGGCACGCTCAGTACTGTGCAAGTTTGTGGGATATCCAAAGAATTCCAAGGGATATTTCTTCTACTGTGAAGAGGAACAAAAAGTTCTTGTTTCTCGTCATGCCCACTTTCTAGAACACCAGTTCATAGAAAAAGAAATAAGTGGGAGCGCAGTAGAACTGGAAGAAATTCCAGAACCATGGACTATTACTGAAAGTTTAGTGGAACCAGAGGGTTCGGAAGAACAGGACATTCCTACGCCGCTCCGCAGGAGTAGTAGGCAGACTCATCCGCCCGAGAGATACTACGGTTTTCTCGTAGACGGGGATAGAGAGGATTGCATCATAGATTATGATGAGCCTACTAGCTTCCAGCAGGCCGTTCAGAGCGTTGACTCAGTGAAATGGCTGGATGCAATGCGGACCGAAATGGAGTCCATGTACACCAACAAGGTATGGACGTTGGACATTGCTCCAGACGGGGTAAAACCCGTAGGATGCAAGTGGATCTTCAAAAGGAAGATTGGTGTAGATGGACAGGTTGAGACCTATAAAGCTAGGCTGGTAGCAAAGGGTTTTCGTCAAAGACCTGGCTTGGACTACGACGAAACCTTTTCTCCAGTAGCCATGCTGAAATCCATTCGGATCCTTCTTGCCATTGCTGCCTTCCACGATTATGAGATCTGGCAAATGGACGTAAAGACAGCTTTTCTAAATGGAAATTTAGAGGAGTGTGTCTATATGGACCAGCCAGAGGGTTTCATTCAGAGTGGGAGCAGCGGAAAGGTGTGCAAGTTGCTTAAGTCCATCTATGGACTAAAGCAGGCATCGCGGAGTTGGAACATCTGCTTTGATGAGACGGTCAAAGAATTTGGCTTTATCAAAAATCCAGATGAACCATGCATCTATAGTAGATTTGTAGCGAGAACTGTAGTATTCCTCGTTTTATACGTGGATGACATTCTCTTAATAGGAAATGACATTCCTATGCTACAATCTGTCAAGGGGTTCTTGTCACACAGGTTCTCCATGAAAGACCTGGGTGATGCCTCGTACATTCTGGGTATCCGGATCTACCGTGACAGATCCAAGAGGATATTAGGACTTTCGCAGTCCAGGTACATCGACACCATACTGAAGAGGTTCAGTATGGAAGATTCCAAGCGCGGTAACCTACCGGCTTGTCACGGGATCACCCTCTCCAAAGAGATGTCTCCCAAGACTGATTTAGAGAGGGATCGCATGTCTATTATACCCTACGCTTCTGCGGTAGGCTCTATAATGTATGCGATGTTGTGTACCAGACCGGATGTAGCTTATGCACTGAGTGTGGTAAGCCGGTATCAGTCAAACCCTGGGGAGAAACACTGGATAGCGGTAAAGAACATTCTCAAGTACCTGAGAAGGACTAAGGAGATGTTCTTGGTGTATGGCGGAAAAGACCTCCAGATCGAGGCCTTTGCTGACTCCAGCTTCCAGAGTGACAAGGATGATTCCAAGTCCATGTCGGGTTTTGTCTTTACCCTCAATGGAGGGGTGGTGTGTTGGAAAAGTTCCAAACAAGAAACCGTTGCAGACTCGACGATGGAAGCGGAATACATCGCTGCATCTGATACCGCAAAAGAAGCTGTCTGGATGAGGAAGTTCTTGAAAGAACTTCAGGTGGTTCCGTCCATTGTTGATCCAATACCTCTGTATTGCGACAACAATGGGGCTATAGCTTTAGCGAAGGAACCCAGGTCCCATCAGAGATCCAGGCACATCTTGAGGCGGTATCACCTGATCAGGGAGATCGTAGATCGCCAGGAGATCGAGGTTCGGAGAGTCGCTTCAGAAGATAACACTGCTGATCCATTCACCAAGGCCCTGCCCCAGACTCAGTTCGAGCGGCTGATCGAGATGATAGGTCTTCGATACGCCAGTACATGGCCTTAGTGCAAGTGGGAGATTGTTAGTGTATATGCCCTAGAGGCCATTACTGTATCATACTAGTTTGTATATTACTTAATGGATGCTTGGGATATTCACCTTGTATATACAATCTTGCTCAAAATAGTAGTATGCTACTTGGTTTGTTTCTACTTCATTGTGTACTTGTGTTTATTTCAGTATATCACTTATACGCATTAGTGGAGCCCTTAGGATCTTTGCTTGATTACCAGCGTTGTGATGGCAGTCACACTAGTGGGGGCTGGGTAATCTATAAGCACATCCTTATTCAGGTCCCTGGTCGCAGGACTATCGAGACAGGGCATCGATACTCCGGAGTAGACCAGCGCATGCGCTTCTCATCCCAGTGTGGGAGACGGTCTGTCCCACAGCCGTCAGTACGTCGTACTTGAGATAGTATGCGGGTGCTCGTTAGGTTACGGGTACACTGGACAGGACTCGTCGGGAACTGACTAGTTGGTATTATACCTATCGTCAGTTATCAGTTCCCAGGTGACATGAGTACATCTTAGTCCGCTGACTTGACACTGTCACTCCGCCTCGAGTGTGTTCCCACTGTACTTTGATCACTACCCTACCACGGCTCAAAGGAGTCATGCAAACAGGTGGTGGTTGGGTGCAGTCCCGAAGCACTTGGAGGCAGTGACGGTTAGACAGGATTCGTCTCTCCCGGTATTGGGGGTTGACATCGCGCTGTGTCTAGGAGAGCCATTACACGAGTAGTCCCTGGCCAGGGCAAACGAGATATACTGGTAGGTTTCCAGTGTTATCTCAGGGTGTATTGGGCTTCACTCCGGCACGACTTGTACCGCTATTGGGGGACTGACGTTTACCGCCCCCTAGGCCCGCCATGCGATGTATCAGACGAACAGACCGGACTGTACGGAGAATGTCACACTCAGGCTCAGTAGGAGTTCAGATGGGTTTCGCCTCGTCCGTCTTCTTGTCGGCATTACCTGGGGACCGTTACGCACAGCTAGTGCCGCTTGCGGTCTGTGGTTAAACCCACTGCCAGCGTAGTGTCGAGTCTTTAGAGTCCCACACAGAAAGCTTTTCGCCTTTAGGCAAAAGAGTAGAGGTCGCATGGTATTGCGACAGGTCGCATGGTTTTGCGACAGGGTTCGGTCACATCCGTGCACTTGTGCACGTACAGTGTCCGGACAGTTTACACTAGCGGGCTTTGGTTTAAGCCAGATCCTAGTGTACCTTATGGGATTGGATTTATCCAGTTTGCATTCGTGTTCCTCGGAACGCGGATGCGGGTGTGTATGCACAGTTGACAGGGAGGCGGAGGCAGCGGATTCTCATTAGGGTTGTTGACAGTTGACCGTTGACTATTTGACTTTATGCTCAACCCTAATGAGAATATGATATGTGATTAACTATTATATTAATTAAGTATTATGGTGATATGGTTGTTGACTTGTTGACTTTTGTTGACTTGTTGACTTTGTTGACTTGTTGACTTTTATTGACTTGTTGACCGGTTGACTAGGCTTGACTAGTTGACCATCATGATAACCATAGCCATCATTTCATGGCAAAGACTTTTGTTTACTTGCTCATTTGTGTAAAATGAGTGCATGAAATGATATGGTTGTGGTTGCTTCTAACCATCACATAAGACTTTTGTTAATATGATGAGTTATCATTGCTTTGGATTATGAGAGGGTGAGAGACAAAATACTTGCTCATTCTTTCTTGCTCATTCTCTCTCTTGTTCTTGAGCTCTCCTCTTGCTCTCACCCTCAACCTCTTGCTCCCTCTCTTGATCTATGGTTCTCTTGTCTCATGAGTTGAGAATCAAGAACCATAGATAAAATCCCATTCTATTTCTTCTCTACTCATTCTAGTTCACTAGGTTTAGCAAACCAAGTGAACTAGTTTCTTCAAAGAACGAAGAAGGAGCTAAAGGTTGGAGCTTTCAGGTGGATCTATCTTCGGCGTACGGAGACGACGAGAAGAAGCCATCGGACCACCATCGGAGCTTTGAAGACGAAGGAGTTCAAGACAAGCAAGGTATAACCCCCTAACCGAGTAGCTAAAACTCATAGTTAGGTTGTTAGATAGATGTTTAACCAAGATCCGGTTTTAGGTCCATGTTACCATCTTTAAGAAAATCGTTTTCTACCAAATTCCGCATTCCCGAAAGTACCGGGAGAGGTAGCATGGACTTACAGGACTGACATAGTCGGCCCCATTGAGCCAGCATCATCCCGGGGACACCGTTTTATTCTGGCGACAACTGATTACTTCTCCAAATGGGCAGAAGCAGTACCACTGAGGGAAGTGAAGACGGAGAATATCCTCCATTTCTTCAAGACGCACGTCATCTATCGGTTCGGAACTCCACGGCGGATTATCTCCGATAACGGGCCGGCCTACCGAAGCCATAAGATTAGCCGCTTCGCACAGCAGCACAATATAGACTGGAGATATTCTTCGGTTTACAATCCACGAGCTAACGGTCTGGCCGAGGCCTTCAATAATACCTTGACGAAGATCATAAAAAAGACCGTTTCCAGGAATAAGAGAGACTGGCACGAAAGGCTGCAAGAAGCCCTTTGGGCTTATCGAACTACATTCAAGACGGCCACGAACACAACGCCGTACGCGTTGGTATTTGGGACGGAAGCAGTGCTTCCCCTCGAGATAGAGTTACCCTCTCTACGAGTAGCAGTCCACCACGAGCTGACGAACGAAGAAAATGCTCACCTTCGGCTTGAGGAGCTTGATGCCCTCGATGAAACCCGGCTCATAGCGCAACAACATCTAGAGGCCTACAAAGCAAAGATGACGCGCTCATACGAAAGATTGACCAGGCCGAGGACATTCCGCCAAGGCGAACTCGTACTAGTGGTCAAAAGACCTATGATCCCTAATCGCGCCAAGCGAGGAAAATTTGAGCCAAACTATGAAGGCCCGTACATCATAGACAAGGTCTACCAGGGTGGAGCCTATCTACTCATGGACATGCACGGTGAAAGGCCTTTCAGGCCAATAAACGGCCGCTTCTTAAAGAAGTACTATGCTTAATGAGCCACAGCCGGGGTCAATGATAGATGACGACGACTATGTCCGCTCACTGTCTTCCTAGGCTCAGACTTTACAAGCAGCAGCCGGCCTTCCCATAACGACGGACCGAAACGTCCTTAAACTAACGACGGACCGAAACGTCCTTAAACTAACGACGGACCGAAACGTCCTTAAACTAACAACGGACCGAAACGTCCCTAAAACTACTACCGCAGCATCTTTAGGCTGACGAGATAAAAAAAAAGAAAGAGAAAGAAAAAATAAAAAAATATATGAAAAAGAATAAAAAAAACGGTATGTCCATAAGCAAAATGGGCACGGATGAAAACCCGAAAGGGCTCCGTGAGTAAAAACAGCAGGACTACCGGCCAGTGTTTGTGAAAACCCGAAAGGGCTCAACCTCGTTAAAAGACACTTGTAGGGTCCTCTCGACCTTGTAAGGAGAAACCACCTGCGTGAGATCCTTACGACTCACAAAGGAGCAACACACTTAAGGATCCTCACGATTCCTAAGAAGAAAATGCACTTGCGAGATCCTTACGACTCGTAAGGAGAATTCTCTTATGGGACCCTCACGGCTCATGAGATTTGAAAGTCTTAAGTTACAGAAACCTAAACCTGTTCTTAAGCAAATCCTCCACAACCTTCGATATTGCCCTACAAGGGACTCAATGCTGACCCTTGTATACAATCCACGGGCGCGAATAAACATTTCCCCAGCAAAGTCCAACCCTTGTAGTTCCTCTCGACCCATAAGGAGAAAACCCTCTTGTAGAATCCTTACGACTTACAGAGGGACATACACTTAGGAATCCTCACGATCCCTAAGGAGAAAATACACCTGCAAGATCCTCACGACTTGTAGGGAGAAATACCTTCGTGAGACCCTTACGGCTCATGAAGTCAAAAGCCTTAGCCGACAGGATCCTAACCCTGTTCGCTAAGCCACCTATGTTCAACATCGACAGAGGCAAATGATGATTCGCACCTGGCAATATTCCAGTTGCCGCGATGCTGATGCCTAAACCGGTATCAAATCCCAAGTTCTTTCATGGCAAATGATGATTCGCTCCTGGCAACATCCCAGTTGCAGCGATGCTGATGCCGAAATCGGTATCCAAAATCCGAGCTTGCGGCGAAAAAGCTAGCAGGCCACACATGCCTACGAAATAGCCGAAATGATGGGGCAACTTGCAATAAAAAGCAGCAAGTAAAAATGTATGCATGAAAAATAGCTGAAATGATGGGGCAACTTGCAATAAAAAGCAGCGAGTAAAAATAAAACAAATAGCCGAAATGATTGGGCACCGCGAAAAATAGCCGAAATGATTGGGTAATCGCGACCTTCGCGATATAAAAAGCTGAAATGATAGAGCATCGCGGAAAAAATAAAAGAAATGATGGAAAAATGAAACCTTTTTGCCCTACAGGTGATGCTACATCAATCCCTGTATACAATCCAGGGGCGCAAACAAAGAAGGAGTCGTACTCCTCCCCCAGGTTTCATCATGAGAGGAAGCCAAATCTCGATGGTTCACAAATAACCTGGAGATCATCTCGACGCAGCAGACACAACATCAAGCGAAATGGAACAGCGGCAACCCCCAGTTCCATGGCTCGGTGATATACGTATCACCAAGAGTCAAACCTCCATTCCGTGAAATGCGGATACAATCGATAAAATTCCTGGTTACGTGGAACGCGGATAATGACCCCGTGGAAAACGTCCAGAGCGGATCCTGGTCCTCGCAGAGCATGGCAGTGAACCCATGCGAAGCATCCAAAGCGGAGCCTAGTCCTCGCCTAACGCGGCAGTGAACCCGTGTGAAGCATCTAGTGCAAAATTCCTGGTTACGTGGAACGCGGATAATGTCACTCTTTGACCCCGTGGAAAACGTCCAGAGCGGATCCTGGTCCTCGCAGAGCATGGCAGTGAACCCGTGCGAAGCATCCAGAGCGGAGCCTAGTCCTCGCCTAACGCGGCAGTGAACCCGTGTGAAGCATCTAGTGCAAAATTCCTGGTCACGTGGAACGCGGATAATGTCACTCTTTGACCCCGTGGAAAACGTCCAGAGCGGATCCTGGTCCTCGCAGAGCATGGCAGTGAACCCATGCGAAGCATCCAGAGCGGAGCCTAGTCCTCGCCTAACGCGGCAGTGAACCCGTGTGAAGCATCTAGTGCAAAATTCCTGGTTACGTGGAACGCGGATAATGTCACTCTTTGACCCCGTGGAAAACGTCCAGAGCGGATCCTGGTCCTCGCAGAGCATGGCAGTGAACCCGTGCAAAGCATCCAGAGCGGAGCCTAGTCCTTGCCTAACGCGGCAGTGAACCCGTGTGAAGCATCTAGTGCAAAATTCCTGGTTACGTAGAACGCGGATAATGTCACTCTTTGACCCCGTGGAAAACGTCCAGAGCGGATCCTGGTCCTCGCAGAGCATGGCAGTGAACCCGTGCAAAGCATCCAGAGCGGAGCCTAGTCCTCGCCTAACGCGGCAGTGAACCCGTGTGAAGCATCTAGTGCAAAATTCCTGGTCACGTGGAACGCGGATAACGTCACTCTTTGACCCCGTGGAAAACGTCCAGAGCGGATCCTGGTCCTCGCAGAGCATGGCAGTGAACCCGTGCAAAGCATCCAGAGCGGAGCCTAGTCCTCGCCTAACGCGGCAGTGAACCCGTGTGAGGCACCTAGTGCAAAATTCCTGGTTACGTGGGACGCGGATAATGTCACTCTTTGACCCCGTAGAAAACGTCCAGAGCGGAGCCTGGTCCTCGCCAAGCACGGCAGTGAACCCGTGTGAAGCATCCAGAGCAAATACCGAACTGTGGAGTCCTTAAAATCCACGGACTATGACGTCCTTAACCTTGACCGTGATGTCTTAAAACTAACGATCAACCACCCCGATTCCCTACAGATTTTGCCTTGGTTTAAGGGTACATCTCTTCACTCCTTTGATGCCCGGCGTTGTAATTCCTCAGCATCTTCAAAGAGGTGACGGGTCCCTGCAACCAAACACCGGACTGTGGAGTCCCTAAATCCACGGACTATGAGGTCCTTAACCTTGACCGTGATCTCTTAAAACTAACAGCGGACTGTGGAGTCCTTAAATCCACGGACTATGAGGTCCTTAACCTTGACCGTGACGTCTTTAAACTACGATACCTTGAGAAACCCCTGACTCCGTAAAACACGGACAAGGGTGATCACATCCGACACTTGCAGGCCCTCACGACCTGTAAGGAAGAAAAACTCTCTTGCTAGATCCTTACGACTCTCAAGGGAAGACCCGCTTAAGGATCCTCACGATCTTTAAGAAGAACTTACACCTATGGGATCCTCTCGACCTGTAGGGAGAAAAACTCTTTATAAGACCCTCGTGGCTCGTGAAATGCAAAAGTCTTAGGAAGCAGATCTTAACCCTGAGTCCTGAGCCATTGCTGTCCTGCAAGGAAATCAAGATAGAATATCCGCAGAATACATTCAATGAAAAGGAGACACATCATTGAGAAGAAAAATGTATCTTTTATTCATAAACCAAAATGGGTGCAAAGTACAATTCATGAAAGAAACAAAAAGAAAATACTCCCATCCATGAGTATGTATAAAAAGGAAGAAAAAGATACAAATGTTTCAAGCCGGCGGGCGATTCAGCAGCTTGGTCAGCTTATCCTGCTTTTGCTGGACCACGGCTTCATGACGCAAGATCTCCAAAAGACGAGCCTCCGCCTGAGCTTGTTGAGCCTGATACGAAGCGAGCCGGGCTTCAAGCTCTTTCTCAATGGCCTTATGAGCCTCGACCCTCTCACGAGTGAACATGGCAGCTTTATCGAGAGCCACCACCTCTCTGATGGACTCCTGAAGCACCCGCCAGAGTTCATACGCTTTGTTGGCTTTGGCTGTGAGATTGGCTTGGAGCTCGCCCAGCGCCTTGGAGGCTAGCTCCCTTTCCGAGAACTTGCGACCGAGCCTTTTCTCACATGACGTCATGTTTGCCGCGCACCGTGCTATCAGCCCCCGTAACTCCGCCTTTGCAGCCACGGCCTCCGAGGAAAGGTGAGAACATTCAAGGGCGTGCAGGCAAGCCTCCACTCGCCGGCAAAACTCCACCCAGACTCGCACCACCTCTTCGCTGTGGTAGGTGGAAAGAAAAGGAAGAGAACCGTTAGCCTCGGCAGCGAATGCTTCAGCCGTGGTCGTGCTGCCAGCACGAAGCTCCTCGATCAGAGACGACAAGGAGACGAGGCTTAATTGGGCCAAGCGTTCTGAAGCCCGCAAGGCATAAGGGCCGGGTGGCATCACGATGCGCGACTCCAACGCCGTGGAGACTGGCAGAGCTGTTCAAATTTAAAAGACGTCAACAAAATTCTTAAGCAAGGAACGAGTGAGAGTGCAATGAAATGTCACTCACCGACAGTCGTGCAAGTAGGAGCTGAAGGCTCCCCTGGCCCTTCGAGAATCTCGACCTCGTCATCGGCTTCCAGAACTGCAGAAAACGTCAATATCAGTACGCAAAAATAACGACGATGGTATGAGAAGGGATGGACGACACCAACCTTGCCCAGACGAGAGGACAATGCGCTGAGGGGAGATCGCCTGCGGAGCTGCCATCTCCAATAAACGCTGAAATGACTATCGAGGCGACAGATCCGCGATCGTGGCCGCCAAACCGCGCAATTCTAAAAAAAAAATAAAAGAGTTCAGACTATGAAGGGGTTGCTAAATTAAAACGCAGAGGGATACCTTCAACACTCCTCCCATTCTGAGCCGGGAGGATAGCAGCTTCAACGGTTTCCGCCGTAACCTCAGGCTCCAACAAAGGGAGAGTAGTCCCGACTACCTCGCTCCCAGCCTTTGGGCCGCTCTCAGTAAGAGTCATTGGGGCGGCGGCCTCCAAAGGAGCCTCCCCTAGAGGGGCAGGCATTCCCTGGTCAAGAACCGCCGCTGGAAGTTCCACCGTGAGAGGAGCAGCCTCGTCAGCCCCCTCCACATCCAGCAAGGCTTCATTGAGAATTTCGGCGGGCTTTAGCTTTAATGGGCCCGTAGGGAGCTCCCCCAGCGTCGAAGATTCTGCACGATTCAAATAAGAATAATGATACAGATGCACAGGCATAAATAATCGGAAAGACTACAAAGGAAGCACAACGTACCTATACGCAAAGAAGCCCTCAATATGGCTTCTTCAAGCCGCTGCTCCTTCTTAAGGAGGTGGGCTCGCCGGGGTTCAAGGGTAGACTCATGACCGCCGGTCCACAAAGAGAGTGCATCAGCTGCGTCTTCTGAAGCGGCCTGCTTCAGAGCCCTTTCCCCCCATTCCTCCAAAGGGCCGATAAATCGCCGCCGAATCCACGAAGGGTCTTCGTAGAAAATTACAGCGGGATAAGACTTCTTCGGAACCTTGGCGTTATGAGACGCGTCTTTTGAGCGCCGTATGGCCTCGGCCAACTGTGCAGCCTCCTCATCAGCTGAACTCGGGAAGAGAAGTCCAGCGTCTGACCCTTGCAGGGCTAATGGTTCGTCTTCAAGGATAGGCTCAGACTCCACCACAGAATCAAGCGGGGCAGTAGCCGCTTTCCTCCGCCGTTTAGACCCAGAGCCGGTCGCTGAGGATGACCGCTTCCTCCCTCGCGAAGCCTTAGGGCGGCGCTGGCCCACATCGCCCTCGGCGCCCTCATTCCTGTTACTCTCGCTCGGTGCCACAACCGAGGATGACATCGCCATTGTCGACGCCACAGGAGGCGGCGCCGCCACCGGCAGGGGTGCTACTACTGGGGCCCGTTTACCCCGCGATCGGGAACCCAAGGGCATACCAGCCGTTGGAGTAAGGTTTACCCCTGACTCCCCCGGAATGAGCGCGGTGCCGATTTTCCTCAAAGGGAAGCGGACCGGAGCCCTCGGCCGTAGCTTAGCCCCAGGAACCAGAGGAGGGGCATCGTGGCCGAGAAGCACCCTCCTTTCCTCGAGAATGATTGGGCTGACCCGATGAAGATACCAACCCGTAAACGCGCCCACGCATCGGGGCATGTACTCGGCTTCAGGAACCATGAAATAAGAGCCGGTATTCAGCCTCATGAAATGATGAGCGGCATCGCGAACAGCATCGAGCGAAGGGATCGGGGCAACTATAAAAGCCTCGAAAGGAACGCCCTGGTCGTATCCGAGCTGTCGGACAAATCGATGTGGATTGTACCGCATGAAAAGAGCCGCACTGTCCTGGCGAAACACCAAGTAACCCGGCCTAATTGCGTACAAATGCGTGGCCTCCCGGGGCTTCAGAGAAGGCGCGTTGTCTTTCGACTGGTCCCAGAGTTGTTGGACGGGACCCGAAGGAGTAGACAAGACCCGATCAGTAAAAACCAACCCGCCGGCGGTGGCATGAGGAGAAATTAGCACCCGAATAGCCCCGAATTGAGTCGGGTCGGCGGCAGAAGCATCCACTATCCGCATAAGTCGTGGAAAGGGGTAGGCATCGTAAAATGAGGGCCTCTGATGCATGGCGAAAGCCCCCAATACGTGCATTTCGATCCAGGACGTGAAATAATGAGGCGAAAAGTTTACCATATCCACGCCAGGTGTAGAGGTATTAGCTGCGGTGCCTAATCCATTATAGAGGTGCGCCAAGGCCGGGATGCCGATGGCCAACCGCGTCCCCTCAGCAATACGATGAGCCGGGTAGATGACCGAGGCTCTCATGAAGCGGCGATGCATGGGGATAACGAACCAGCTAAGCCAAACGCTGACAAACCCCACAAAGAATGTTTCCTCATCCATACCGGGTGCTGCAACGGACTCAAAAGACATCGGCGACACGATGGGAATATAATATTGTGGCAGGTCCGATTCAGCAGTCGGTAGCTTCTTCGGACCAAACCTAAAGGGGTCTCTGATGTTAGCAAACTTCGGAGCAGTCTTCGATATGATATCCTCACGAAGGAAGCAGGAAATGAAGCTTTTAAAAGTGACACCCTGCTCCTCAGACTCGGTGAATAATCGGTCGAAGATGCCCAAGGCCTTAATTAAACTGGGGCGCTTATGGCGAACAGCATTCTCAGCGGACAGGCCGTCAACCGGTGCAGACTCGGGCTCGAAGACATACTCGTCAGGAGGCAACAACTCCTCATACAGTGCGCCCCTGATTGGCAATCCCGAGATTTCATAAAACTCTGCAAGAGAGATCGAGACCTCACGATCTCCTAAGATGAAAGTGTTGGTAGGAAGATTCCATTGATTTAAAAACGCCTTAACCCACCAGGCATGCGGGGACTTATAATGAAAGAGTGACGCGTATATGGCCTGATAAAGCCCGACTTTCTGCAACCGCGCCCGATGAGCAGAAAGGATGTAACGAGCTCAGAGAAGGTAGCCCGTAGGATGCCTAGGAGTGAGCCCTATCTTATAAATTTGCCCCCACGGGTGGGCCTCATCCTGGCAGATACGCCGTCCTAAGATGTCTATGGCCGGGATCGGGTGATTCGGTATGCCGGTCATCGAAGGCTCCAGCCTCCCCGTTGGAGTCCAGTTGGGCATTTCCACAGCAAAAACCGTCCTCGGAGGATCCATCGGTAAAAATGGGAAAGTGGGTTCTGTCGGCACCGCGCAAAGAAAGCTCCGGCGGCCCTGAATAATCTGACTATACCAAGATCCCCACTGAAGAAGGTTGGTGCAGTTCGGATCATGAGCCCGAATCATCGCCATCGCTTCCTCATCAGATGGTGACTGAGGAAAAGCGGCCTCCGAGCGAGAAAAGGGAAAGTGTGGAACAGAAGCCATCGCACCTGAAATCCAATAAAGGGAGACCGTTAAAAGAAAAGTTAGCGATATATATTCATGCACGAACATGAAGACTAGTCGAAGAAAACAACAGCAAAGTTTCCTGGGACCATTGGCCACAAAACATATGGGCCCTACAGAATCCGGATGACGGCTCATTAATAATGAGACCGAACAGTTACAATAAAACAAAGGGAATATCCTCATTTAATAAAAAATGATGACCATGCACATTCCCCTCAACAAGATCCGTCTAGGGCTCTACAACGAACCCAACAAAATCAAAGGAATTAAATTCCCACAGAAGACATCATTGCAAAACCCCCATCGCATTAATTGCAGAAGAACAACCTCGGGCCAAGAGACCCCAGGAAGCCTCTGTGTGAAGAAATCGAGTTCTTCGTTGGAATTAAATTCCTTATTGAGAAAAGGGGATTAAATTCCCAGAAACATGTTTTTTGATGGAATTAAATTCCATGGAGTTGAGACGCCATCATCATTTCCCCAAGGATCATCTAAACCCTAAAAGATCTACAGTTTGAAGATTAAGCAGTTTCATGTTCTTATGGAAAAATATGAAGAGAAAAGGGTAAAGAACCCTTGTTTTGGATTTAAAATCCAGAGAAATGTGAAGGTCCATCGTTGTCCAAGAACATTACCTGAGGAAAAAGGATTCCTTTCGAACAGAGTTAAACTCTGAAGATTGTTTCAAGACAGAGAACTAATCTCTGAAAGCGAGAATTAAATTCTCAAAGAGAGAATTCTCAACAGAAGAAGACGAAGCAAAGTGAAGGCTCCTATGAAGAGACAGAGGTATTTATAGAAGGTAATGGAAATGTTTCATCTCCCCAGATCCCTAGAGGAATCCAATGGTCACAAGGGGTGACAGCGTTGCACTCACGTGCAGACACGTGAGAACAACGCTGTGGGGGCATTTGTTTCCTGATTTAAAATCAGGAAAGCTTCTGGGGAAAGCTTCAGAAAAGGGTCACGTGCTTACACGTGACTAGCGGTCACGTGTTGGCACGTGACACCTAAAAGCATCATCAAGTCAAGTTCAGTTTCCTGACTACGTTGAAGAAAATGGGCTTCAGAAAGAGTCACGTGCTCCCACGTGACCAAGGTCACGTGGCGACACGTGACATTTAAATGCAAGCGTCAAAAGGCACACCAGTTCCCTGATCAAGTCAAGGAAAAGGCTTCAGAAGAGGTCACGTGCTTCCACGTGACCAGGGTCACGTGTTGCCACGTGACGTTCAAGACAGCAGACTCGTTCTCCAGTTGAACCAAGGAAAGAGAGAGTTCAAACAAGGGTCACGTGCTCACACGTGACCAGGGGTCACGTGGCAGCACGTGACGTTTAAGCAGCAATAAGAAGACAGAGCGCAAAAGAAAGGAAAAGGCTCATTCCAAAGGGGGTCACGTGCCCACACGTGACCATGAGTCACGTGGTCACACGTGACCGGCTTTCAAAGCCCATTGTGTTAACAGAATTAAATTCTGAAAGAAATTCAAATCTTTTCAAAGGAAAGCAACTATCTGGAACCAATCGAATTAAAGATTCAGAGGTGATCTATCTATGGGAAAATCTCGGGTTTGGAAAGATTTCCCCTTTAAATCTAACCGAAACAACAAAGGAAAAACCCCTAGATTTGAAATCCAATGGTGAATAAAATTCACCCAACAATCTAAAGGTCCAAAATGAATGATGGATGCAAATCAAATCTTTCACGAAGATTCGTCAAAAACTGATTGATTCGGCTGCTTCTCCTATAAATAGGAGCCAAGAGACACAGAGAGATATATACACATACAGAGGCAGGGAGAGAAAAAGAAAAAGAAGAGAGCTTCGATACTTGGAGAAACTTGGATCTTCTGCAAAAACCCTAGGTAAGAAAGGGAAAAGCTCCTTGAAAGAAGAAGAGAATTTAATTCTCAACAGAGTTTAACTCTGATACATAAAAACAGAAGAATATATTTCTTCTCTCTTTGATAGAGGATCTGCAAAGTGCACATCTCCCCTTAAGGTTGAGAATTTAATTCTCAATGGGTCGAGATCCTGCCATGCAGATCCAAAACATAGAGAGGGAATGCAAGCATGAGAATTTAATTCTCACAGAACTATAGGAATTTAATTCCTTTAAAATAAAATTAGGGCTTGACCCTGTATCATGGGAATTTAATTCCTTCAGAACAAAAGAAACAGGGTTTAACCCTAATTAAGAACTTAGTTCTGTCGAAACAACGGGAATTTAATTCCCTTAATCATCATTTAACAGGGAATGGGAATTCAATTCCTTAAAAGCTTTTATTAGGGTTTAACCCTATTCAGTTCTTCACATATACGAGGAATTTAATTCCTACGGAAGATTTAGAGTTCAACTCTATTCAGAATATAAGTCTTCGAAAGGAAGTAGGAATTTAATTCCTCTGAAATTTACAGCTCGAGGAATTTAATTCCTGAAAAAAGATTAACAAAGCCTCTAAACAAAATACATAGAGGCAGGGTCACGTGTCATCACGTGACCCCCCAAGAGATCTACAGAAAGCCCCTTCGAGGCAGCACCCCACGTGATCCATGTGACCCTTGGCAGAAGCTCTAATACATAGGCATTTGAATGCCCATCACGTGATGGCACGTGATGCTCTGAAAGACGCGATAATCTCAGCAGAATAAATGAAGGGAGGGCGCTCTCACGTGCTGCCACGTGACCCCTCTTGCCTTAGTGTTTAACACTAAATTAAAACTCTCGAACCCAGTGTTAAAATACTGTTGGGCCTTAGTGTTCAACACTAATTAAAAAGCTTTATTTGCAGTGTTCAACACTGATCTGTTTAGTGTTTAACACTAATTTGAAAAGCCTTGTTGCTGGTGTTTAACACCAATTATCTCTTAGTGTTAAACACTAACTTGTCAACCTCATTCCCAGTGTTCAACACTGATTGCTCTGTAGTGTTTAACACTAGGCTTTGGCCCAATTGACTAAATGGATGGAGGCAAAGCCTCTCCTGATTGGACTTAGCCCAAGATGGCCATAAGTCCTCAATTTATGATTAACTGGGCCAATGGACTCATAACATAATTAATTCGTCTTGATCCCAAATTGGGCCAAGGACTATTTAATCCACTCCGGTTCTAGGGTACATCTCTTCACTCCTTTGATACTTGGCATTGTAATCCCTCAATGTCTTCAAAGAGGTGACGGGTCCCGACGACCACACATTGATACGGACTGCGGGGTCCTTAAACCCGTGTTTAATGCAAATTCCTGGTTACGTGGAACGCGGATAATGTCACTCTTTGACCCCATGGAAAACGTCCAGAGCGGAGCCTGGTCCTCGCAGAGCACGGCAGTGAACCCGCGTGAAGCATCCAGAGCACATAATGGACTGTGGGGTCCTTAAACCCATGGACTACGACGTCCTTAACCTTGACCGAGATGTCTTAAAACTAACAATGGACTGTGGGGTCCTTAAGCCCATGGACTACGACGTCCTTAACCTTGACCGAGATGTCTTAAAACTAACAATGGACCGCAATGTCCTTAAACTACCCATGGACCGCAATGTCCTTAAACTACCCATGGACCGCAATGTCCTTAAACTAGAACAATAGAGCCCCGCATGCTCTTTTGTCGGATCTAAACGGTCCCGTTTAAGTTGATCTTAGCCTCAAAGATGGCTAACGTATCCTTAAACCTTCAAACAGAGTGGACTATAAATCCCCCCAATTAACTCTGGCTCAAGGGTACATCTCTGAACTCCTCTGACATCCGTCGTTGTAATTCTTCAACGTCGTCAGAGAGGTGACGGGTCCCGACAGCCATACATACGATGGACCACTATGTCCCTAAACTGGAACAATAGAGCCCAAACGCTCCATTGCCGGATCTAAACGATCCCGTTAAGTTGATCTTAGTCACAAAGTTAGACTAACGTATCCTTAACAAACGTTTGAGTTGATCTTAGCCTCAAGTATGGCTGACGTATCCTCAAACCAAACCCCCAAACCCAAATCTAAGATAATACGGATTTGGACTAGTCCACGCCCTACGGGCGACGACATAACTCAGTCTCCGTAAACAATCCACGGGCAACAAAATACAAAACAAACACCCACGACACGAAGTGACCATCTGGAGAAGGAGAAAGTTGTTACCGCAATGCGGTAGCGTAATTAACTGCAGGGGCTTGCGCCTGCAGGGAAGAGCGTCCCCACAATCAAAAACCCCTCAAACGAGGGGGAATCTGACGAAGTCTGCTACATCGGACGCATCCGTCTAAACCTTCGATACATGGTGCCATAAATCAACTTGGCATCTTCGGAGAGGTGGACGGATAGCACCAATTAGCATCTGCCTCGAATCTCAGGCGAGACGCCATGTCGCGCCGTCTTTTGGAGGGGAACAGGTAGGTCCTCGTACTATATTCTGTTTACTTGTGATTTCTCTAGTTTTAGACATGTGTTTCGTAGAAATATAAGGTCTAAGTTTTGAGAGGTTATAGGTATAAGAATAAAGTAGAGAACCAGGTGTAGCAAGTATCAGGATTCTTCAAGGTGATCGAGGATGTAGATACTTGTATATGGTATTCAGCTGATAGTAATGTTTTGGGGAACTTGCTTCTCTTTCAGGTTACTCATAATTGGATACATTCCTAAGTTGAGTAATGCTGATTGGCCTCTCTCCATTTAGTTGACATGCACTGGAGATAGCTGCATGATTTGAATCTGGTTCCAATTAAATCAGTGCCTTTATTTCTTTATTGTATATAGAATGGATCATATCTTAACGATGTTAAGGTATATGGAGTTATCCGGCTTATGCTTAAAACCAGACTCTGGATAACTCAAGGCACGTTTCTGTAATGACAGTTTGTGGGTTGACCATAGTTTTGACGAGGGTTGATTTTCTACCATCTGGAAGATCAATAGTGATATTGTTCTTGACTCGCCACAGTTTTAGTAAAATGAATTTTTTCAAAAAACAGTAGTGGGATATGGTAGAACTGGAAGAGATTCCAGAACCGCGAACGATTACGGAAAATTTAATAGGACCTAAAGATTCAATCAGGTTTGACATTCCATTAGCCACTCCACAGATATGGTGGGTAACCTCGGACACCCGAGAGGTACTCCGGTAGGCTCAAAGACGGTGACAGGGAAGTTCTTGTTTACCCAGACTTACCATTACTGCTGTTCCAAACTATGAGACCCGACAAAAGGATAAGTATAGCGTCGTTCTAAACTAGTTTTAGAAGTGCACGTGTCACAACCTGAAATATTAGCTCGTGATCAGCACTTAAATCACGTAACGTCTAAAAGCGTAACGTAATTCAAGTAAGCTGAAACCTAGAAATCTAAACCTTTTTAAGAAAATAAAAGAGGTGAAGTTTTTGAAATAAAGGTATAATGAAATTAAGCGTGCTTAAATGCATAGAAAAGAAACATGAATGATGCAAGTGAAATTTACTAGTTTGAAAACATGTTTCGTCCTCTAGAAAAATTTGGCAGCACCTCCTTTGTATATTTTGATCCAAAACCACAGATACATAATAATGATAAAGGCATCCCCAAGCGGGAGCTAGCTTTTCGCCAAACGGCGGATCACAACCATGCAAAATAGTAATTATCAGTATACGACACCCAACGGCGAAGATCACTACAAAAGATAGGGAAATAAGCAAGTCATAACCCCAAAAGCGAATATAACACCCATCGCTGAAATCTCGCAATCACAATCCCACTAAATCGTATTACTTATACAAATTACTAATTTTGATTGATTGATGGAGTTAACTAGATACAATATGAAATATAATACAAGAGTGGGTACAATACAAATGTCCACCTACCACTGTAAAACGCCCAAATGAAGCTGTGTGCCAGCGATGCCGCTACTGATCCAAGCGGTCAACCTGCAAGAATTATGGCACAACGGGGGTGAGTTGCCAACTCGTGAGTAGAAAAATATCAGCAGATAGAAATCGAATAAACAACGACTCCTAGGTCAACTATATCATAAAGGTAATATTATGATATCTAGGATGACCGGGTCTGTATATGTGCCAACAAGGTAGTCAATACCTATATGCAATGTGGATAACATCCAACAGTAATATTCAATGCATGTATGCATGTGGATCTCGTCCACCCATATAATCAATGTATGTATACATGTGGATCTCGTCCAATCATATAATCAATGTCTGTATGCACGTAAATATCATAAAAGAGTGTGCATGAAAGAATGAGGAGGTAAATCAACGGTGTCCCTCACGACACATCAAAATCATGGAACCTGAGTGCCTAGCATCGACACTCAAAAACATCATGAAAACCGTGCCCAGCATCGGTACGTAAATCTTCATATATCGGGCTCCGTCAGTCCGGATCGGCCCACGGGCTTCGTCTCCGGAATCGGCCCTCGGCCCCGGCAGTACGGGTCGGCCCGTATCCATCTCTCGTCTCTGATCAGTATCCTTGGGATAACCGCCAGGTCCAACCAATCACCGGTAGGTAGTAGTCCCTCTGCCAGGCTCACCGTCTACTGCACAGCGATCCGTTCTCGCCCCGGGGTACCATACCGGGTCCACCATTTACCCGCAATCAGCCTCATCCGCCTCCTCGAATCGGGTTTCACATGTCGCTCTCAGAACTGAGAAAACACATGGTGGACACACTGAAATATCATATCAAGAGAAACCGGGTTTTTAAAACAACACATAATCTCCTTTGAAATATCCACGGTTCTCAAATCCAGAAATCTCATGAAAACAGTATATCTCAATGCGTAAAATAATAGCGCATGATATATGCGACATATAAGAGAAATGCGAGCATATCCGTGTATCATGCAACATGGAACAGCGATATGACATATTAAGGGAAAACCGCTCTTTTAAAATAATTCCAGTTTTTAAAATATAACATGCGGTTACCAATTTTCCAATAAAACCAGTTCTCTATATAGGTACAATATGTATATGCACAAGTATAAATGTACCAATGTATGTGTGCACCAATATGGATATACAATGTGTATGTGCGCAAATATGGATATATCAATGTATATGTGCACCAATATGAGTATACAATGTGTATGTGCGCAAATTGCACCAATATGAATATACAATGTGTATGTGCGCAAATATGGATGTATCAATGTATATGTGCACCAATATGAATATACGATGTGTATGTGCGCAAATATGGATGTATCAATGTATATGTGCACCAATATGAAATCTACTACTGAAATCCAATATACCCTAGTCAAATACTATAATACGTGTATAGTACGCATCCTTGAAAACTTCAAAATATGAATAAAATATATGAAAAATCTTTTCTAAATCGCCGCGGGAATGCATAACTCACGGCATAACTGACGAACGCTCATTTTAAAATAATAATATATATCCATATATGTTTTCTTAAATACACATTCCGTCGTTTTCAAAATATCCCAAAAGGTTTTCCTTTATAAACGTTCGTGTCGCTCACGGACACGTGGGAAATAGAGAGACTATAGCTCCTCTTGAAAACCCTTTTGGTAATCTTCTAATGCATGCAAAGTACTCAGATACTGTCCTCGGATCAGTCCTGTTTGGCTACTACACAATATAGTGCCCAACATGAAAACAAAGTACTTAAAAGCAAAATCAGCCTCAAAAGGTGTATCCAATAATCATATGCGTCTGGTGCGCACGGAAATCAAATCCAAACACAGGTGCCACTATACGCACAAAGCAAAACTAAGTGTAACGGGTATGCACAAAAGCATCTGTCCACTGCAACGGGTGTGCACGACAACAATACCTGGTGCATCTATTGTGCACAAAACTCTCAATCATGTGCATTCAACATGCACGAAACCACGAAATCCAATATCAAGCGCCGATCATACGCAAGAATCCAATCAGGGGCATAAGGTGCACAAAATAAATATCGAGTATCAAAATCGAAATCGACGGTATACAACACATTTCGATCCAAATCCGAATCAGGTATACCGTGGTATATAATCTCACAACCATGTGTATCAGCGTGCACAAAAGCAAATCAAATACTAAAAGTGCATGAAAACTATGCCGAAAGCATAAATCAAATCATATGCATGCTCTGGGCATGAAATCACAATAAATATCTCAAATGACATCAAAACGAAGTCAGGTGCAACTGTGGTGCACAAAATACGTATCAATGCACTACAAGCACATATAAGCTATACCGAGTGCAAAAATCAAATCATCCGTATTAAATCCACAAAATCATAAACATGTGGTACGAAGGTACAAAATCGACATCAATGCAATAGATATGCACAAATCGTAAATCAACACAACGGTGTATAAAATATATGTCAAGTACGACAACTATGCGCAAAATGTAAATACCCAGTAGGTGCAATCATGGTGCACGAAATCTATATAAGGAAACTCATCATCAAAACTCAAATCCAAACGATATGAGCGTGATACTCAGATCACAAACGCAAATCGCAACAAAGGATATTGAGGTACACTTCCTACAATATCGAAGAATAAATCGGTGTGCCTAGAACCGGCAGAACAAGAATATCCGCTCTCCTCCTGCTCACGGTCTGGCGTCTTCTGTCTCTGGGTACTCATCTTCTCCTCGGATTACCAATCTCGCAATCCATCGGCTCATCGGCCCTGTCAGGTGTGCTAACGGGGACGACTCCGTTCTGGCACTTCTCTGGTCATCTCCCGGTCATTCATCCCGATCTCTCGTAAGGCAGCACGTCACTGGCGTTGGCCTCTGGCTCTCTGAATACACATGACACATCCGATCCTGGGTATAAATCTCATTGCAGCAGTGTCCTGAAAGGAATCCTGCTCAGGGTCTCTTCCGATCTCGCCTATACCGAACTGTATGAAGGCTGGTACTCTCACATAATCTTTTCTCGCTTTCTGGACATCTGCGTTCTCAGCACACCTTTCCTCGGAAACTGGCCGTATCCCAATGCCTCTGTATGCATACCAGATCTCTAATCTCGACGAGGAGTAACAACATCTCGTCAACGTCTCGCACGAACCTTTGGTTCCACTCGTCTGATTAAGTTCAGTTGACGGTACAGTCTAAAAAGTTTGGATTTGGAGTTCAATCGTGAACTAGGTCCCATCAGATATCCAGACACATTCTAAGACAGGTATTACTCATTTCGGGAGATGGGTTTCTCCGCGAACTTAAGATATAGGGAGACATAGAATGAAACATCAGAGCGAATCCACTCACTGAGGCTATTTCTCGAACACAATAGTTTTACAAACGAGCTTTATGACATTGATTAGTAGAGGAGTTGGGTGTTCGGTATCACACGGGCTGTGAGTATGCGACATCGCAATAATTAGCCTTGAGTGCAAGTGGGAGATTGTTGGATATAGTGTTGTAACAACCGAGTTCAGTTATACCAATTTCTATTGCCGTATGTGTTGTTTGTGGTGTTTATTTCATTTACTATGTGGATGTGAATGGTAGTTTACTTTACGTTTGACCCGCTTGCTTGAGTTTGTTGTTTCATAGTTATAGAATACCCTAACATCACATATTTTGCATATAACAATTTAAGTCACTTAAAATAATTAAAAAATACATGACATGGCCTGCATGATACCCCTAACCCCGTGGTAGCGTCCTTACATCGTGTTCTCGTCCCGTTCACTGAAATGGACGTGTTTGGATGGCTACGCGCACGTGCGTGCGTCCGTTCTTGGCGGTATGCATTTCTGTTATATAATCTTTCATTTTAAATTTTGGAACTTGCTATAATTTTCGTATTTCAAATCTAAAATTTTGGACCCAACCTGGGCGCATTTCTGAAATATTTTATATCCTCCTAAAATTCAATTATTTGAATTTTAAATTTAAATTCTAATATTTTTCTTCAGTTCATAAGATTTCCTAAAACTATTTTAAATCTTTTTACATTTTCTTTTAACTAAACAGATTCTCTCTCACCCTTTATTTTTCCCCATCAACCAATCAGAATCCTCCTTTTATTTGCCGAGCCCCACGCGTAACCCTCTCTCTTCTCTCCCTTCCTTTTTCTTCCTCTCTATCTCTTTCTCTTTCTCTCTCACCCCGCTAACAAACAATTCCATCTCTCCTCTTCTTTCTCTCTCCTCTCGCTTTCTCTCTATCTCTCTCATCTCGCGTCCCTCTCTCTCTTCTCGCAGTGAACGAGGATCCCAACACCGCCTCGCTCCTTATTGTTACCTCCCTTATATCTTCTTCTTCTTCTTCTTTTTAAAAACATGCAACCCTCGCCACGAGAACCCCAACTCCTCACCGTCTTCCTCAAACCCTAACTCCATCATCTCCTCAACCCAATCGAGCCTCGTCATCTCCTTTCCTCCTCCTCTCCATTTTCTTCTTCTCTTTCTTCTTCCCGAGCCTCTCTCCCCCTGCACACACCCACAGAATCCTAAAAACCCAACATCACCGGTCGTCGCCGACGACCCCAGCCTCACACCCACCATCATCACCATCTCATTTCCTTCCTCTCCTCTACATCATCACCTCACCAAGACCCTGCACGTACCCTACAACAAAACCCCAGAAACTAAACCCTAGTGCAACCCTAACCCATCACCCGAGCACCTGCACCCTCGCCGGAGCTTCGCCGATCATCACCGTCGACGTCGTCACCCCTCTGCAATCCAGTGAGTAAGTCTCTCTCCTCAATCTTCTCTATTCTCTTTCATTTATTTCTCTTTTCATTTCCATGCATTTTCTTTCTTTGAGTTATTCACTGTTGTTCTTGGTTGCCGGAATCCGACCGTGCCGGCGACGATCCCGACGACCCAGCGAGAATATCTGACCCGTGTGATCCCATTGTGCGTTGTATGGATTCGTTCCATGTACCGTGCGCGCGTCGCGACTTTCCCCGCTGACGTGTGACGTTCCGTATACCCGTATCGCGATCCGTCGAGGCAAGTGAAACTTGCTACATGCTATTCATAATATTTTTTATACTTATTTAATTTTATATTAAGCGTATAGATCGAATCTAAAGTCACGTGTTCCAAGTTAACAGTTCGATGTTCCGTTTATATCTTTTAGATTCAGAACTTGAAACATACCCATTGCATTTTAGTTTACTATACCTAGTAACCACATCTGTATTTTAAATCACATAATAACTATTTACATAGCCTATGGTACCCTTTTATAGTTTTACCCTATTGGATACTCGTGTGCACCTTTAACCTGTTTTAGATACATTTGCATCCCTAGATCTTTTAACCCATAATAACGAGATTTTAACAATCCATATTTGTTTAAGTGTATGATACTTAATGTTGGAACCATAACCCTAACTTTAATCGATAACCGTACATCCAAATAGTTTAATCTGTACCTATTGCATATCATATTACATGTTCCAGTATATTGTTCTATTAGTACCAATGCTTGTGATGTATACCCATGCTTATGCTAGTTTAATTATGAGCACCCATATGACATCTTGTGCACCCTGACATGACTTGTTGCACTTTTTACTGGTAACGACATGGTACCGTGCAACTCTTGACAGGATATGACACCTATATACATTACTTGACTTGACCTGATGTACCATGGCTTCACCTGTTACCTGATCTTGTGTCTAATGCCAACAAACCTGACCTGTTGTCCTTACGGATCGTTCCTGTTGTCTATCCAGACAAACCTGCACCTGCCTGATCCTGTGTTGGCATTAGCTCTAGATTATTTAATACATAACTTGAACACATATAAGTTGGGGGTATGGTGAAATCAATGATGAAATCTGACTTGTAACTCGACAGTTCGCTATCTTTACTGATCAGTTTTAGAGGCTAGGCCAGCCTTGGGATGATGCTGCTGACATCATCCATCATTATCCACTACTTTTTTAGAGGCTAGGTCAGCCTTGGGATGCTGCTGCAGACATCATTCATCATTACCCTTTTCCTTTTAGTGCCTAGCGGCATGTCTCGGTTTCAGCCCGAGAATTTTCACCGTGATCCCGGGCACGTACGGTATACTATTGAGTTATATCGATTATTCATCAAATTGATTTCAAGACTTGAGAGTAGTTAACCCAATAGACCAGTTTAGATTATTCACTACACATTACTTTTCATTGCTCTGATTTATATTGCCGTTACATCTGCTTTACCATTTATGATCATACTTGCATGTTTTGCTACCCTGTTTATATATTATTGTTTGATGTTATGATGTGCTGACGTCTGGGTTTTGCATGGCCCAGATTCCGTACCTTTGCTGCCGTCCGAGCAGGAGTACTTCAGTCAGCAGGCTAAGCAGTGAGGACTCGTTAGTAGTTAGTTCTTTTATTTCCAGTATTTCATTCCTGATGTGAGCCCGTATTATGGGACATACATTCCAGTTATTCTTGTATTGGATCTTTTGCTTCCGCATTATTTATTCTTGACTCATTTTATTTTGGCTTATGGACTTGTGTTAGATAGATTATTATTGTTCTTGATATCTTTACAGCCGTAATGTGACTGTGGAAGGATAATTCCTATCCACAGGTAGCATGGTTGGCTATGTCACGTGCCTACCTTAGCGTACTGTGGGAAGCGGGGCGTGACATGGTTCTTTTGGTATCAGAGCCATAGGTTAATCGGGTTTGATTCTTTTGTAGTTGGGTATTGGACCCAATACACGAATCAAAATACTCGTGATTAGGAAACATGTCCTGCCACCTTACTGTTTTACCGTTCTTGAATCTTAACCTCCATTGGATTATACTTTTACGATATGCAAACCTCCTTTGCATATTGCCTCGAAACCTGGTTCCTTGTTTATCTCTAGAACTTAGGTGACTTGGGTTAAGTTATGTAATTGTAGTTATGATACCGCGGTATGGTTATAATGTGGTTCTCTATTTAAGTAACTCGGAGCTCTAGGCTTGATCTACATTTTGAATCTGTTATCATGCTAATCCTTAGGTGTTTTGATTTCAGGAATATGGCAGACAAGAATCTGAAGACGTACCAAAGGTGTGTTGATGAAGCCGCTATACTTAGGGTAATACGTGGGATGTTGGAGAACCAAAAGCGACAGACCGAGCTGAACCAGCAGCAAGCTGACTCCTTACAGGAAGGTTTACGGACCGTTCAGCAGTTCGTGAACAATGTTGTGGCCAGACCAGTGGATCGTGTGGGAACCGTAGCGGATTTCAGAAGACTGGGTCCGTCTGTCTTTACTGGTTTGGAGGAACCATTGCCAGCGGAGCAGTGGCTGGTTGATACGGAGAATTTACTCATTGCGGCGCAGATCCCCGAAAATAAGAGAGTGGATGTGGTACGCATCCAGTTGGTGGATTACGCCCATGAATGGTGGCTTATAGAAGAGACCCGCTTGCCCAAGTCGATCAAGTGGGCGGATTTTTCAAAGAGTTTCCTGGAGAAGTTCTTCCCGCGGACTGCACGGGAGGAAATGGAAGAGAAGTTTATCAGTCTAAAGCAGAACGGTGCATCGGTAAATGTGCATGCAGCTGAGTGGACACGGCTCAGTAGATTCGCTGGACCTTTAGTTGCTAACGATGCAGATAGGGCAAGGAGGTTCATGCACAGTTTGGATGTGGACATTCAAAGGCAGATTGTCTCCCTGGGTTTGACCACTTTCTCACAGGTACTTACTGCGGCCCGAGAACAACGGAGTTTTCTGGGAAGACTGGGAGTTCACAGCAGACAACAATTACAGTACGGAGGCCGGTTTTTGCACCGAACCGAGCACGTGTACACAGAGGTATTCCAGTGAACCGTCGTGGCGTAACACCTATGAAGAGGCCTGCTGTCGTTGATCAGAGAAAGAGCGTGATTTGTAACTACTGTCATTTACCCGGACGTGTGCAAAGAGATTGTCGAAGGAGGCAAGGACTTTGTTTGGTTTGTGGATCGGCGGATCATGCTATTAACGCTTGTCCGTCGAAGCTTCACACAAAGGATGATCTTCAGAAGCCGCCGCAGAAAACATTTCCGGGACAGAAGCAGCTGACTCAAGGACCCAATCAGGCTCGAGTTTTTACCCTGACGGCTGAGGAAGCTAAGGCTTCAGGAGAAGTTGTTTCAGGTATTCTACTTGTTTATGGTTTTCCCGCATTAGCGTTATTTGATTCTGGTGCATCCCACTGTTTTATGTCGTCCAAGTTTATTGCTACACACTCGATCATTTGCACGACCCTGTCTAGTTTTTGGGACATACACACTGGGAATGGGAAAATCATATCTAGTAAAGAGTGTAAGGATTGTGCAGTTGTTGTTTGCGGACGGGAGCTGTTTCCAGATTTCTTGGTAATTGACACAGGCAGCTATGAAGTCGTCTTGGGAATGGATTTTCTCGGTACTTTCCATGCTCACATTGAATGTAGGGAAAAGAAAGTAATTTTCCAGATTCCCGGACATCCAGAGTTTATCTTTACTGGAGGAAGCAGTTCTGTCGGGCCAGTCGAGTTTAGGGCTAGGCCGACAGCTATTGTTCTTTCGTCGATGGAGGTTGCTCAAGTTGAAATGCCAACTGTTGTTCGAGATTTTATGGACGTGTTTGAAGATATATCAGGATTACCGCCGAAGCGAGACGTAGAGTTCGTGATTGATCTTATTCCTGGTGCGGTGCCAGTCTCTAAAGCATACTATCCAATGGCACCAGTGGAGTTGGAAGAAGTTAAGAAGCAGGTTACTGAATTACTTGAGAAGGGTTGGATTCGAAGCAGTAACTCGCCTTGGGGAGCTCCAGTTCTTCTAATCAAGAAGAAAGATGGCACAAGGAGAATGTGCATCGACTATAGAAAATTAAACCGGGTGACTATTAAGAACAAGTACCCGATCCCTCGCATTGGCGAATTGTTTGAGCAGCTTAGTGGCGCAAGGGTATTCTCGAAGCTGGATTTGCAATCCGGATATCATCAGGTCCGAGTTAAAACAGAAGATATTTGCAAGACGGCGTTCCGGACTCGGTATGGACATTACGAGTACTTAGTGATGCCCTTCGGAGTAACGAATGCACCAGCGATATTCATGGACTTGATGAACCGAATCTTTTCACCATTCTTGGACCAGTTTATTGTGGTGTTCATTGACGATATTCTGGTCTTGTCACGCCCCGCTTCCCAAAATACGGAATACGAGAGGTGGACAAGGCCAGCCATGCTCCTACGGTCAAGGAAAAGTCCTGCCGTAGTCACACTTCGGCTTCTAGTTTATCATGGTAAACAGTAAACGATGCGCAGGTAATGAGAAATGCAGTAACTGAAAGGTGCAATAATAAAAACTGACCTGAAGTGGAACAAACGAAAGTAACTCGGAGTAGCAAGTCAGAAAGTCTATGATGCACGTCTAGTTCTGAACCAAGCTAGATCTTCTCCTCACACTGAGCATACATACTCAGGTCGTCAGAGCGACACAATAGCAATAATATATATATGAAATCAAGTGATAGTTCTAACAGTGGTAATGGAAATGAATAACAGTGAATCAATGACAGTATGAATATGGATATGCAGTAATCAATGCAGCGGAACAGTAAATCAGTGTAACGATATGTCACGTATGCCACACAGTATATCATGAATAAAATGCCAATATCCCTATCAGTCTCTAAGTCTCACTGTACAGATCACTAAGTCTATCGTCAGTCCAAGTGTGAGAGTCAACCACTCGTGAGTGTCCTCCATCCAAGGGTAGAACCCAAGGGCAAGGGACCACGGGCCCAACATGTAACAAGAATATCACGGTGTATATATCACGTACCCTGTAAATCTCCATATAACTCCCTAAATATATAAGCCGGCATGGGACTCCCGAGATTCTGTTGAACTCACACTTAAACTACCCCACACCCCATGGTCTACATCAAACGCTAACCATCAACCTAAATACTAATCGATCCGTGGCAAGTCTGCGCGAGAACTGGAGGCAGGACCTCCATCAAGCACGTCCCGACTAATACCTAAGATAAACGGTAGTGTCTGGTGTCTTGTCTGTGACACCCGTGCAACGCTTCCATAAATGTCCCATTCCACTTATAGTCACACGTGCACGCATCTCACAGACGTCGACAATGCAATAAAATAATAGGATCGCTGATTGTGTACCAGTACGTATCACTTTCACTTAATCACGGATACACGAACACTGACGTACTTGCCACAATCATCACTAAAATCTAACACTGGGTAAATGCACGATGTCACTAGGTTATCACTACAATGATTTAGGTATGATATGATGCATGAACAGTATAAGAAGCACAACTAAGGTATCATAAAAACAACAGTCTATCACTTGCACGATTTATCATGAAACATATGTATATAATTTAGCGAAACGATAAACATATAGTAATTAATATGTTCAGTTAGCTATCCATCTAATTTGGTTTCGAGCCAAACGGGTTTCAGGATCATTAGTTATAACTGTTTCATTTTAAGCGCACGCGGCTGGGAATCCGGTTTCAGAATCAGGAATCCATTTCGCAACGCATTTTAACCCCAGTTGGGATCATAATTTAGCGACGCTGCAGTTGAATGAATTCTAGGGTTTTCAGTAAAGTTTTCAACGCAATAAACGGATCTTCAATCGCGTCTGAACGTTAGGAGTTATAATCTGTTTAACACTAATATGTCAGTTCTGATTTTGATGGGACAGTTATGCGTCCCGATCTTCTAAATTACAGTTTAAATATCAAACGGTAATGAAACAGAATGAGACCAATCGTGTTGTCTAGCTAACAGAGTTACCTACAATAAGCAGCAGAGTTCCGCAACCTACGAGTTAAGGAACACCTGTGGTATCCAATACGGAACAGCAAGCAATGACTGGAGTCGCTCTGGACTGCAGTCCAGAGTCGCACTCCGATCCGAATATCATCACAGTTTAAATACAGAAATGTCTGGAAACTAGCATAGGGTTAAAGTTCGTCGAGTTGGCTTTGATTTGATCCCTCGAACGCAACATTCTAATATGTGTATGATTTATGGTGAATTTAACGATTTTCAGATACAACAGAATTACGGTTTTACGATTAAACTTGGGGGTAGTTGTTTTAGTCGTTAACGATCAAATTATCCAACGAAAATCACACACTATGTTCACAGCCCTACGGGCCAACCTACACCATTGAGTTCCGTCAAATTTGATAATGTCTTCCTAAGGGAACAAGCATCGAACAGTTACGGCACAATAATAGTTTTAAACTTGTAACATTATAATTCATGTATTTAACGATTGTAATTTAGATAAATAGCATGTAAGCAAGTAGAATACTTGCCTGGATCAGTCCCGGGGATGCACGGTGATTGTAACGTCACGAACGCGCGACGCACACGTGTCACGGCACTCGATTTGGCTCGAATTCGAGTCTCGGCCACGACGGCTCGCAGTTTTGGTGGAGTGGTTGTTGCGGCCTCGGGCCAAGTCGTGGCTAGTGATCGCTGATGTTGTCGGGGCCTGATGGAGAGACTGCAGAGGAGACGAGAGCGAATACAGAGAGAGAAAAAGTTAGAGAGAGAAAGAGTTAGGGAGAGAGATTAGGCAGAGAGAGAGTAGGTCGAGAGAGATAGAGATTAGAGAGTGAGAGAGGTGTGAGCGAGAGAGATCGGGAACAGGGGAATAAAGTGAGAGAGAGGTGCAGGGAGAGAGAGAGACAATGAGGAGAAGAGAGAGAGAGAGAAAGAGAGAGACAGGTTAAGGGGCAGAGAGATAGAGAGTTTAAGAGAGAGGGATGAGATGAGATGCAGAGGATAAAGAGAGAAGAAGGCTGAGAGCAGAGGGTGAGGGAGTGAAGGTTGGGAACAGAGGGGGAGATCTGAGTGACGACGACAAAGGCGACGATGATGATGACGCGAAAGAGGTCGACGACGGTGCAGCGGAGAACTTGCCGGCGTCGTGGGTGCGGGAGTTGGGGCTGGGTTTGCAGGGGCCGTCTCGAGCTCAGGTGATGGTGAGGGGGTGATGCTCGGGCAGTAGGGAGCTCGTCGGCAAGGCTGGTAGAGACTCGTCGGCGATGGATCGTCGACGGCGAGGGGCAGTGGGGAGCTAGGATGGGTGCAGTGAGGAGATCTCGATGAGGGTGACGAGGTAGTTGAATGAGGTGGAGTGTAGTAGGGTCTGAAGAGGAGGGAGAAGCGAGGGAGAAGAACTAGGGGGTCCTAGTCGTCGTCGTCGACGGCGGGAAAACGGTTGCAGGAGAGTTGTAGGTGGTGGTGCCTCCAGTTGAGGATGGGAGAACAAGAGGAGAGTGATGGCGAGCCCGAGGGGGTCGAGAGAGGTTGGAAGTGCGAGCGTTGGGGAGCGAGTCGTGGGGAAAACGTGCGCTGCGACGTGGGCGTGGGCGGAGGAGGCGGGTCGCGCGCGCGAAAGAAGGAAGGAGCCGTTGAGAAAATTTTGAAGAAGATGAATGAATAGGAGCGGGTCGGGTCGCTGAGGAAGCGGGTACGGCTCGAGGCGAAGCGGATAGGGTGCTGGGGGAAATGGGCCAGGCCGGAAGAAATAGGAAAAAGGAAATAGAATTTGTTGAGAGAAAGAGAAGCAGGCCGGGCCAAGAAAAATAAGGGGAGAATGATGAGAGGGGGCCGGGCTGATTAATATAGATATTAGGGAAAGGAAATTTTGATTAGGTTTGGGCCGAGGGAATTTTAGTAAAGGGTTAATATAGAATAAAAGAATCAAGGGAAATGGAAAGAGGGCTGGGCCGGGATATATATACATAAGGGAAAAATGACATTTGGTTAAAAGGAAAAATTTGGGTTTAGAAGAATATGAATTTAAATAAATCAAATAAAATTCAAAAATAACAACTATACAGATATTGGTATAAAAGGGCTGGGTATTACATCATACCACCCTTACAAAAATTTCGTCCTCGAAATTTAAAAATAAACGATAAATAATATGACACCGGCGAAAGCCATTATATTGCAACTAACACATCAGGTTTTATTTGAAATAGGAGGACGAAGAAATTTGAAAGTATAAAATACGTAAGAATAACATACAAAAATATGGCTCTAAATAGGTATAAAACAGGAACAACTTTAAAGGTAACTATATATATATATACAGAAATATAAATAACAATAATACGAGTAGTATTATTCGAGGCGTACTCGATAAGATCGAAACTCAAACACGTACACGTATAAGTATGTCAAAAGTAATACGTCAGAAATAAAATTGGATAAGGCACAAACATTGATAATAGTAAACATAGGTACAAAACCCGAAAATAAAATAACGAGAGTAAAGCAGTGAAAATTTATCGGTAGGTTAGAACATTTTAGGTAAAGTATCGATAAAATAGGTTTAAAATAATTTAGGAACTTGTATAGTGAAAATAGGAGACATGGAACAAAATATGCGCGGTATAAGGGTTGCGCTACTGAAAATGAGAATACTAATAATGTACTTAAAATACATAAAACGGAGTAGTCAATAATACGTACTCTTTGATAAATTTAAAGTACTGAAGACTAAATTTTTTTGAATAACAGTGTCCCTAAATATAATTAGGGTAATAGGAAGAACACACAAAAATGTATAGGCTAGCTAGGGTAAGTGTTTCAAGGAAGTGTGGTTCATTCAGAGGTCGGAATGTGGCGGTTTTTAGGCTGAAGATCAAGGAGATTGGGATCGGGTCAGCACAGGATGTAAGGGCGAACAACAAATGAATACCAGAGAACAAGTATGGGGAAAAAACAACAATCGGTACACCACATGATTCAAAATTTGAAGAGTTAGTAAACTCGGAAGTTTCATAAGGAATGTTCTCCTCCCAGGAGGATCTCAAACGGGGCACAGACGACGGAAGAATGGTGGCTCATTCCAAGGATCAGGGTGCGGTAAAACTATACAATGAGTAGGGGTGGACAGTCAGGAATCTCAGCAGAAATAGATGGATATGGGAAATAAACAAGTATTAAGTGAACTAATGTTCAAAGGTTTACGAATCCAGAAGATTTACTTTATTCACGAAATTTGAAATAGGACATTCTCAAGGACGATAAGTGGCCCTAAACTATACACATTTTATTTGGCCAGAAAGACAACATCAAAGAAATCCCATCAGTCGCGGTTGTGGAGATTCAGCAGGTTGCGGTAGGCTCGCGCGCTCAGGTAGGGGCGTCCATTTCCATAGTGTCTCGCGGGGACTGCCAAAGGGAGTTCTTCCACGGCAGGGTCTTGATCTTCTGGTCCTTCATCCTCGGATAAAGCTTCTTCATCGAGATCTGATTCCATGTGATTCTCTTCTCCTGGATTTTCTTCCACGGGATTTTCCTCAATTGGATTTTCTTCTATCGGTTCTTCCTCGGGGTCTTCCTCTATCGGGTCCTCTTCAGGGTCTCCTTCCTCTTCGTCGGAATCAGCTATCATGTTAAATTCTGGGGCGGCTACACCTTCTTCCTCTGAATCGTTGTTTCCAAAGTTGACCTGGGGACCGTTGACCTCATCATCAGAACTCATCAGTGTGCGATCTAGGGAAACGCATGACTGTGCATCCTCGTCTAGATGCGGCGCTGCTCCAGGGTGAGCCATGGCCTGAAAAGAGAAGTCATGATTAGACAATGGAATGAATAAGGAAAATGGCCAAGTGTACGAAGTATTAAAAGATATGCGGTAGCAGGAATTGTAAGACCAAGATTAAAATGTTATGCTACTGAACAATATGAACAAGGGAAAATGACAAGAGAATGATACATATAATACGATTCAAATTTTATTGCATTCAACTAAAAGTTCAGCGGATACAAGGTTTCAAACGGAAAGAAATATTCATAAAATGACAATATTATTACTGAAAGTAGATAACATGAAAAATCATTCTTCGTCTGCTATAACAGTGCATTCTCGTCGCGTGAGTTGAATCCTGAGTTTGATCCTCCTTATCGTCGAAGTCCGAACTACGCGGCAATCCTCACTTGGCAGAAGTGGGGAGTGTGGACGAGTTTCTTCCTTGCAATTCTTTCCTTTCTGGGCAGCCGTTGATGAGGTGTTGGTTGGAACCGCATATCAGACATTTCCCTTGGGCACGGCGACAATCCCTCTGAAGGTGTCCTGGCCTCTTACAATATCCACAGCAAGGGTTCTTCTGATGCTTCTGTTGGCGCTTCATCTTCCTCTCCTTCCCTTGTCCAATAGGGATTCCTTTATGATAGGAGACTCCCGCTGGGGTCTGACTCACCTGTCTTCTCAGTCCTTCAGCTAATAAGTCGTTTGTTCGCTCCTGAGCTTCCTTTAAACCTTGCAGTACACTAAGGATCTCAACAGTCTGATTCTGGGGAGCGGATAAAGATGAAGAGTCATTGGAAGACATGATCCTGAAACAACAATTTCGAGATTGATATGAGTCACACGCTAAATGAATCAAAATATGATATGGATAGGACAAGGATTCAAGAATGTCAGAGATGATGACTTTTATTACCAGTGGGGAATCGACTGTATCACTTTAAGTCACTTGAATAGAGTACGGTAGTGCAATTGCCACCACGTACCCTTGTCAAGTCACCCAAAACCATAGTGAATGGATAGCTGAACTCACGATGTGAATATGGATCAAGAATGACAGTTTACAACCTAGACTGAAGGATGTCTTAGATTGCCCAAACTGTACACGGAAAACTGCAGTCCCAATCGATGCAAAACCTGGGCTCTGATACCAACTAAACCATGTCACGCCCCGCTTCCCAAAATACGGAATACGAGAGGTGGACAAGGCCAGCCATGCTCCTACGGTCAAGGAAAAGTCCTGCCGTAGTCACACTTCGGCTTCTAGTTTATCATGGTAAACAGTAAACGATGCGCAGGTAATGAGAAATGCAGTAACTGAAAGGTACAATAATAAAAACTGACCTGAAGTGGAACAAACGAAAGTAACTCGGAGTAGCAAGTCAGAAAGTCTGTGATGCACGTCTAGTTCTGAACCAAGCTAGATCTTCTCCTCACACTGAGCATGCATACTCAGGTCGTCAGAGCGACACAATAGCAATAATATATATATGAAATCAAGTGATAGTTCTAACAGTGGTAATGGAAATGAATAACAGTGAATCAATGACAGTATGAATATGGATATGCAGTAATCAATGCAGCGGAACAGTAAATCAGTGTAACGATATGTCACGTATGCCACACAGTATATCATGAATAAAATGCCAATATCCCTATCAGTCTCTAAGTCTCACTGTACAGGTCACTAAGCCTATCATCAGTCCAAGTGTGAGAGTCAACCACTCGTGAGTGTCCTCCACCCAAGGGTAGAACCCAAGGGCAAGGGACCACGGGCCCAACATGTAACAAGAATATCACGGTGTATATATCACGTACCCTGTAAATCTCCATATAACTCCCTAAATATATAAGCCGGCATGGGACTCCCGAGATTCTGTTGAACTCACACTTAAACTACCCCACACCCTATGGTCTACATCAAACGCTAACCATCAACCTAAATACTAATCGATCCGTGGCAAGTCTGTGCGAGAACTGGAGGCAGGACCTCCATCAAGCACGTCCCGACTAATACCTAAGATAAACGGTAGTGTCTGGTGTCTTGTCTGTGACACCCGTGCAACGCTTCCATAAATGTCCCATTCCACTTATAGTCACACGTGCACGCATCTCACAGACGTCGACAATGCAATGAAATAATAGGATCGCTGATTGTGTACCAGTACGTATCACTTTCACTTAATCACGGATACACGAACACTGACGTACTTGCCACAATCACCACTAAAATCTAACACTGGGTAAATGCACGATGTCACTAGGTTATCACTACAATTATTTAGGTATGATATGATGCATGAACAGTATAAGAAGCACAACTAAAGTATCATAAAAACAACAGTCTATCACTTGCACGATTTATCATGAAACATATGTATATAATTTAGCGAAACTATAAACATATAGTAATTAATATGTTCAGTTAGCTATCCATCTAATTTGGTTTCGAGCCAAACGGGTTTCAGGATCATTAGTTATAACTGTTTCATTTTAAGCGCACGCGGCTGGGAATCCGGTTTCAGAATCAGGAATCCATTTCGCAACGCATTTTAACCCCAGTTGGGATCATAATTTAGCGACGCTACAGTTGAATGAATTCTAGGGTTTTCAGTAAAGTTTTCAACGCAATAAACGGATCTTCAATCGCGTCTGAACGTTAGGAGTTATAATCTGTTTAACACTAATATGTCAGTTCTGATTTTGATGGGACAGTTATGCGTCCCGATCTTCTAAATTACAGTTTAAATATCAAACGGTAATGAAACAGAATGAGACCAATCGTGTTGTCTAGCTAACAGAGTTACCTACAATAAGCAGCAGAGTTCCGCAACCTACGAGTTAAGGAACACCTGTGGTATCCAATACGGAACAGCAAGCAATGACTGGAGTCGCTCTGGACTGCAGTCCAGAGTCGCACTCCGATCCGAATATCATCACAGTTTAAATACAGAAATGTCTGGAAACTACCATAGGGTTAAAGTTCGTCGAGTTGGTTTTGATTTGAGCCCTCGAACGCACCATTCTAATATGTGTATGATTTATGGTGAATTTAACGATTTTCAGATACAACAGAATTATGGTTTTACGATTAAACTTGGGGGTAGTTGTTTTAGTCGTTAAAGATCAAATTATCCAACGAAAATCACACACTATGTTCACAGCCCTACGGGCCAACCTACACCATTGAGTTCCGTCAAATTTGATAATGTCTTCATAAGGGAACAAGCATCGAACAGTTACGGCACAATAATAGTTTTAAACTTGTAACATTATAATTCATGTATTTAACGATTGTAATTTAGATAAATAGCATGTAAGCAAGTAGAATACTTGCCTGGATCAGTCCCGGGGATGCACGGTGATTGTAACGTCACGAACGCGCGACGCACACGTGTCACGGCACTCGATTTGGCTCGAATTCAAGTCTCGGCCACGACGGCTCGCAGTTTTGGTGGAGTGGCTGTTGCGGCCTCGGGCCAAGTCGTGGCTAGTGATCGCTGATGTTGTCGGGGCCTGATGGAGAGACTGCAGAGGAGACGAGAGCGAATATAGAGAGAGAAAAAGTTAGAGAGAGAAAGATTTAGGGAGAGAGATTAGGCAGAGAGAGAGAGTAGGCCGAGAGAGATAGAGATTAGAGAGTGAGAGAGGTGTGAGCGAGAGAGATCGGGAACAGGGGAATAGAGTGAGAGAGAGGTGCAGGGAGAGAGAGAGACAATGAGGAGAAGAGAGAGAGAGAGAAAGAGAGAGACAGGTTAAGGGGCAGAGAGATAGAGAGTTTAAGAGAGAGGGATGAGATGAGATGCAGAGGATAAAGAGAGAAGAAGGCTGAGAGCAGAGGGTGAGGGAGTGAAGGTTGGGAACAGAGGGGGAGATCTGAGTGACGACGACAAAGGCGACGATGATGATGACGAGGATGATGACACGAAAGAGGTCGACGACGGTGCAGCGGAGAACTTGCCGGCGTCGTGGGTGCGGGAGTTGGGGCTGGGTGTGCAGGGGCCGTCTCGAGCTCAGGTGATGGTGAGGGGGTGATGCTCGGGCAGTAGGGAGCTCGTCGGCAAGGCTGGTAGAGACTCGTCGGCGATGGATCGTCGACGGCGAGGGGCAGTGGGGAGCTAGGATGGGTGCAGTGAGGACATCTCGATGAGGGTGACGAGGTAGTTGAATGAGGTGGAGTGGAGTAGGGTCTGAAGAGGAGGGAGAAGCGAGGGAGAAGAACTAAGGGGTCCTAGTCGTCGTCGTCGACGGCGGGAAAACGGTTGCAGGAGAGTTGTAGGTGGTGGTGCCTCCAGTTGAGGATGGGAGAACAAGAGGAGAGTGATGGCGAGCCCGAGGGGGTCGAGAGAGGTTGGAAGTGCGAGCGTTGGGGAGCGAGTCGTGGGGAAAACGTGCGCTGCGACGTGGGTGTGGGCGGAGGAGGCGGGTCGCGCGCGCGAAAGAAGGAAGGAGCCGTTGAGAAAATTTTGAAGAAGATGAATGAATAGGAGCGGGTCGGGTCGCTGAGGAAGCGGGTACGGCTCGAGGCGAAGCGGATAGGGTGCTGGGGGAAATGGGCCAGGCCGGAAGAAATAGGAAAAAGGAAATAGAATTTGTTGAGAGAAAGAGAAGCAGGCCGGGCCAAGAAAAATAAGGGGAGAATGATGAGAGGGGGCCGGGCTGATTAATATAGATATTAGGGAAAGGAAATTTTGATTAGGTTTGGGCCGAGGGAATTTTAGTAAAGGGTTAATATAGAATAAAAGAATCAAGGGAAATGGAAAGAGGGCTGGGCCGGGATATATATACATAAGGGAAAAATGACATTTGGTTAAAAGGAAAAATTTGGGTTTAGAAGAATATGAATTTAAATAAATCAAATAAAATTCAAAAATAACAACTATACAGATATTGGTATAAAAGGGCTGGGTATTATATCATACCACCCTTACAAAAATTTCGTCCTCGAAATTTAAAAATAAACGATAAATAATATGACACCGGCGAAAGCCATTATATTGCAACTAACACATCAGGTTTTATTTGAAATAGGAGGACGAAGAAATTTGAAAGTATAAAATACGTAAGAATAACATACAAAAATATGGCTCTAAATAGGTATAAAACAGGAACAACTTTAAAGGTAACTATATATATATATACAGAAATATAAATAACAATAATACGAGTAGTATTATTCGAGGCGTACTCGATAAGATCGAAACTCAAACACGTACACGTATAAGTATGTCAAAAGTAATACGTCAGAAATAAAATTGGATAAGGCACAAACATTGATAATAGTAAACATAGGCACAAAACCCGAAAATAAAATAACGAGAGTAAAGCAGTGAAAATTTATCGGTAGGTTAGAACATTTTAGGTAAAGTATCGATAAAATAGGTTTAAAATAATTTAGGAACTTGTATAGTGAAAATAGGAGACATGGAACAAAATATGCGCGGTATAAGGGTTGCGCTACTGAAAATGAGAATACTAATAATGTATTTAAAATATATAAAACGGAGTAGTCAATAATACGTACTCTTTGATAAATTTAAAGTACTGAAGACTAAATTTTTTTGAATAACAGTGTCCCTAAATATAATTAGGGTAATAGGAAGAACACACAAAAATGTATAGGCTAGCTAGGATAAGTGTTTCAAGGAAGTGTGGTTCATTCAGAGGTCGGAATGTGGCGGTTTTTAGGCTGAAGATCAAGGAGATTGGGATCGGGTCAGCACAGGATGTAAGGGCGAACAACAAATGAATACCAGAGAACAAGTATGGGGAAAAAACAACAATCGGTACACCACATGATTCAAAATTTGAAGAGTTAGTAAACTCGGAAGTTTCAGAAGGAATGTTCTCCTCCCAGGAGGATCTCAAACGGGGCACAGACGACGGAAGAATGGTGGCTCATTCCAAGGATCAGGATGCGGTAAAACTATACAATGAGTAGGGGTGGACAGTCAGGAATCTCAGCAGAAATAGATGGATATGGGAAATAAACAAGTATTAAGCGAACTAATGTTCAAAGGTTTACGAATCCAGAAGATTTACTTAATTCACGAAATTTGAAATAAGACATTCTCAAGGACGATAAGTGGCCCTAAACTATACACATTTTATTTGGCCAGAAAGACAACATCAAAGAAATCCCATCAGTCGCGGTTGTGGAGATTCAGCAGGTTGCGGTAGGCTCGCGCGCTCAGGTAGGGGCGTCCATTTCCATAGTGTCTCGCGGGGACTGCCAAAGGGAGTTCTTCCACGGCAGGGTCTTGATCTTCTGGTCCTTCATCCTCGGATAAAGCTTCTTCATCGAGATCTGATTCCATGTGATTCTCTTCTCCTGGATTTTCTTCCACGGGATTTTCCTCAATTGGATTTTCTTCTATCGGTTCTTCCTCGGGGTCTTCCTCTATCGGGTCCTCTTCAGGGTCTCCTTCCTCTTCGTCGGAATCAGCTATCATGTTAAATTCTGAGGCGGCTACACCTTCGTCCTCTGAATCGTTGTTTCCAAAGTTGACCTGGGGACCGTTGACCTCATCATCAGAACTCATCAGTGTGCGATCTAGGGAAACGCATGACTGTGCATCCTCGTCTAGATGCGGCGCTGCTCCAGGGTGAGCCATGGCCTGAAAAGAGAAGTCATGATTAGACAATGGAATGAATAAGGAAAATGGCCAAGTGTACGAAGTATCAAAAGATATGCGGTAGCAGGAATTGTAAGACCAAGATTAAAATGTTATGCTACTGAACAATATGAACAAGGGAAAATGACAAGAGAATGATACATATAATACGATTCAAATTTTATTGCATTCAACTAAAAGTTCAGCGGATACAAGGTTTCAAACGGAAAGAAATATTCATAAAATGACAATATTATTACTGAAAGTAGATAACATGAAAAATCATTCTTCGTCTGCTATAACAGTGCATTCTCGTCGCGTGAGTTGAATCCTGAGTTTGATCCTCCTTATCGTCGAAGTCCGAACTACGCGGCAATCCTCACTTGGCAGAAGTGGGGAGTGTGGACGAGTTTCTTCCTTGCAATTCTTTCCTTTCTGGGCAGCCGTTGATGAGGTGTTGGTTGGAACCGCATATCAGACATTTCCCTTGGGCACGGCGACAATCCCTCTGAAGGTGTCCTGGCCTCTTACAATATCCACAGCAAGGGTTCTTCTGATGCTTCTGTTGGCGCTTCATCTTCCTCTCCTTCCCTCGTCCAATAGGGATTCCTTTATGATAGGAGACTCCCGCTGGGGTCTGACTCACCTGTCTTCTCAGTCCTTCAGCTAATAAGTCGTTTGTTCGCTCCTGAGCTTCCTTTAAACCTTGCAGTACACTAAGGATCTCAACAGTCTGATTCTGGGGAGCGGATAAAGATGAAGAGTCATTGGAAGACATGATCCTGAAACAACAATTTCGAGATTGATATGAGTCACACGCTAAATGAATCAAAATATGATATGGATAGGACAAGGATTCAAGAATGTCAGAGATGATGACTTTTATTACCAGTGGGGAATCGACTGTATCACTTTAAGTCACTTGAATAGAGTACGGTAGTGCAATTGCCACCACGTACCCTTGTCAAGTCACCCAAAACCATAGTGAATGGATAGCTGAACTCACGATGTGAATATGGATCAAGAATGACAGTTTACAACCTAGACTGAAGGATGTCTTAGATTGCCCAAACTGTACACGGAAAACTGCAGTCCCAATCGATGCAAAACCTGGGCTCTGATACCAACTAAACCATGTCACGCCCCGCTTCCCAAAATACGGAATACGAGAGGTGGACAAGGCCAGCCATGCTCCTACGGTCAAGGAAAAGTCCTGCCGTAGTCACACTTCGGCTTCTAGTTTATCATGGTAAACAGTAAACGATGCGCAGGTAATGAGAAATGCAGTAACTGAAAGGTACAATAATAAAAACTGACCTGAAGTGGAACAAACGAAAGTAACTCGGAGTAGCAAGTCAGAAAGTCTGTGATGCACGTCTAGTTCTGAACCAAGCTAGATCTTCTCCTCACACTGAGCATGCATACTCAGGTCGTCAGAGCGACACAATAGCAATAATATATATATGAAATCAAGTGATAGTTCTAACAGTGGTAATGGAAATGAATAACAGTGAATCAATGACAGTATGAATATGGATATGCAGTAATCAATGCAGCGGAACAGTAAATCAGTGTAACGATATGTCACGTATGCCACACAGTATATCATGAATAAAATGCCAATATCCCTATCAGTCTCTAAGTCTCACTGTACAGGTCACTAAGCCTATCGTCAGTCCAAGTGTGAGAGTCAACCACTCGTGAGTGTCCTCCACCCAAGGGTAGAACCCAAGGGCAAGGGACCACGGGCCCAACATGTAACAAGAATATCACGGTGTATATATCACGTACCCTGTAAATCTCCATATAACTCCCTAAATATATAAGCCGGCATGGGACTCCCGAGATTCTGTTGAACTCACACTTAAACTACCCCACACCCCATGGTCTACATCAAACGCTAACCATCAACCTAAATACTAATCGATCCGTGGCAAGTCTGCGCGAGAACTGGAGGCAGGACCTCCATCAAGCACGTCCCGACTAATACCTAAGATAAACGGTAGTGTCTGGTGTCTTGTCTGTGACACCCGTGCAACGCTTCCATAAATGTCTCATTCCACTTATAGTCACACGTGCACGCATCTCACAGACGTCGACAATGCAATGAAATAATAGGATCGCTGATTGTGTACCAGTACGTATCACTTTCACTTAATCACGGATACACGAACACTGACGTACTTGCCACAATCACCACTAAAATCTAACACTGGGTAAATGCACGATGTCACTAGGTTATCCCTACAATGATTTAGGTATGATATGATGCATGAACAGTATAAGAAGCACAACTAAGGTATCATAAAAACAACAGTCTATCACTTGCACGATTTATCATGAAACATATGTATATAATTTAGCGAAACGATAAACATATAGTAATTAATATGTTCATTTAGCTATCCATCTAATTTGGTTTCGAGCCAAACGGGTTTCAGGATCATTAGTTATAACTGTTTCATTTTAAGCGCACGCGGCTGGGAATCCGGTTTCAGAATCAGGAATCCATTTCGCAACGCATTTTAACCCCAGTTGGGATCATAATTTAGCGACGCTACAGTTGAATGAATTCTAGGGTTTTCAGTAAAGTTTTCAACGCAATAAACGGATCTTCAATCGCGTCTGAACGTTAGGAGTTATAATCTGTTTAACACTAATATGTCAGTTCTGATTTTGATGGGACAGTTATGCGTCCCGATCTTCTAAATTACAGTTTAAATATCAAACGGTAATGAAACAGAATGAGACCAATCGTGTTGTCTAGCTAACAGAGTTACCTACAATATGCAGCAGAGTTCCGCAACCTACGAGTTAAGGAACACCTGTGGTATCCAATACGGAACAGCAAGCAATGACTGGAGTCGCTCTGGACTGCAGTCCAGAGTCGCACTCCGATCCGAATATCATCACAGTTTAAATACAGAAATGTCTGGAAACTAGCATAGGGTTAAAGTTCGTCGAGTTGTCTTTGATTTGAGCCCTCGAACGCACCATTCTAATATGTGTATGATTTATGGTGAATTTAACGATTTTCAGATACAACAGAATTACGGTTTTACGATTAAACTTGGGGGTAGTTGTTTTAGTCGTTAACGATCAAATTATCCAACGAAAATCACACACTATGTTCACAGCCCTACGGGCCAACCTACACCATTGAGTTCCATCAAATTTGATAATGTCTTCCTAAGGGAACAAGTATCGAACAGTTACGGCACAAAAATAGTTTTAAACTTGTAACATTATAATTCATGTATTTAACGATTGTAATTTAGATAAATAGCATGTAAGCAAGTAGAATACTTGCCTGGATCAGTCCCGGGGATGCACGGTGATTGTAACGTCACGAACGCGCGACGCACACGTGTCACGGCACTCGATTTGGCTCGAATTCGAGTCTCGGCCACGACGGCTCGCAGTTTTGGTGGAGTGGCTGTTGCGGCCTCGGGCCAAGTCGTGGCTAGTGATCGCTGATGTTGTCGGGGCCTGATGGAGAGACTGCAGAAGAGACGAGAGCGAATATAGAGAGAGAAAAAGTTAGAGAGAGAAAGAGTTAGGGAGAGAGATTAGGCAGAGAGAGAGAGTAGGCCGAGAGAGAGAGAGATTAGAGAGTGAGAGAGGTGTGAGCGAGAGAGATCGGGAACAGGGGAATAGAGTGAGAGAGAGGTGCAGGGAGAGAGAGAGACAATGAGGAGAAGAGAGAGAGAGAGAAAGAGAGAGACAGGTTAAGGGGCAGAGAGATAGAGAGTTTAAGAGAGAGGGATGAGATGAGATGCAGAGGATAAAGAGAGAAGAAGGCTGAGAGCAGAGGGTGAGGGAGTGAAGGTTGGGAACAGAGGGGGAGATCTGAGTGACGACGACAAAGGCGACGATGATGATGACGCGAAAGAGGTCGACGACGGTGCAGCGGAGAACTTGCCGGCGTCGTGGGTGCGGGAGTTGGGGCTGGGTGTGCAGGGGCCGTCTCGAGCTCAGGTGATGGTGAGGGGGTGATGCTCGGGCAGTAGGGAGCTCGTCGGCAAGGCTGGTAGAGACTCGTCGGCGATGGATCGTCGACGGCGAGGGGCAGTGGGGAGCTAGGATGGGTGCAGTGAGGAGATCTCGATGAGGGTGACGAGGTAGTTGAATGAGGTGGAGTGGAGTAGGGTCTGAAGAGGAGGGAGAAGTGAGGGAGAAGAACTAGGGGGTCCTAGTCGTCGTCGTCGACGGCGGGAAAACGGTTGCAGGAGAGTTGTAGGTGGTGGTGCCTCCAGTTGAGGATGGGAGAACAAGAGGAGAGTGATGGCGAGCCCGAGGGGGTCGAGAGAGGTTGGAAGTGCGAGCGTTGGGGAGCGAGTCGTGGGGAAAACGTGCGCTGCGACGTGGGCGTGGGCGGAGGAGGCGGGTCGCGCGCGCGAAAGAAGGAAGGAGCCGTTGAGAAAATTTTGAAGAAGATGAATGAATAGGAGCGGGTCGGGTCGCTGAGGAAGCGGGTACGGCTCGAGGCGAAGCGGATAGGGTGCTGGGGGAAACGGGCCAGGCCGGAAGAAATAGGAAAAAGGAAATAGAATTTGTTGAGAGAAAGAGAAGCAGGCCGGGCCAAGAAAAATAAGGGGAGAATGATGAGAGGGGGCCGGGCTGATTAATATAGATATTAGGGAAAGGAAATTTTGATTAGGTTTGGACCGAGGGAATTTTAGTAAAGGGTTAATATAGAATAAAAGAATCAAGGGAAATGGAAAGTGGACTGGGCCGGGATATATATACATAAGGGAAAAATGACATTTGGTTAAAAGGAAAAATTTGGGTTTAGAAGAATATGAATTTAAATAAATCAAATAAAATTCAAAAATAACAACTATACAGATATTGGTATAAAAGGGCTGGGTATTACAGGTCTACTCGAAGAGTATTGAAGAGCATGCAGAACATTTGAAGATCGCACTGCAGACGTTGAGACAAGAAAAATTATATGCAAAGATGAGCAAGTGCGAGTTTTGGCTGGAAGAAGTAAAGTTTTTGGGGCATGTTGTGTCTGGCGACGGAATCGCTGTTGATCCCGAAAAGATTGCAGCAGTTCGAGATTGGCCGATTCCGAAAAATGTTGCGGAGATAAGAAGCATTCTTGGACTCGCCGGGTATTACAGAAGGTTCGTGGAGAACTTTGCTCGTCTGGTGGAGCCGTTGATTAAGCTTACGCGCAAGGAGGTACTTTTTGTGTGGACGGATAGGTGTGCGTCGGTTTTTAAGGCGTTGAAGCAGAAATTGATAACCGCTCCTATTCTGACCGTGCCAGACAGTTCCGGAGGATTGGTGATTCACAGCGACGCATCTGGGAAAGGATTGGGATGTGTTTTGATGCAGCATGGGAAGGTTGTAGCGTACGCATCGAGACAGTTGAAGACCCATGAGAAGAATTACCCAATTCATGATTTGGAGCTTGCGACTGTGATCTTCGCTTTGAAGATTTGGAGACACTACCTTTTGGGCGAAAGGGTCGAGGTTTTCACTGATCATAAAAGCTTGAAATATGTGTTCACGCAGAAGGAGCTTAATATAGGCAATGTAGATGGTTGGAGTTGATGGCTGACTACGATCTTGATCTTAAGTACTATCCGGGGAAGGTTAATGTCATGCCGGATGCGCTCAGTCGGTTACCAGCAATTCAGATGTTGACTACACAGAAGGAACTCGTTGAAGACTTTTGAAGATTTGATTTGGAGGTTGTGCTACCGCATTCTTCAGGACAATTGTTGCAGCTGCAGGTACATTCGTCGTTGGTCGAGAATATTAAAGCAGCACAGTTGCAGGACCCTAGATTGCAAAAGTTTCGAGAACAGGTTGAAGCTGGGCTTCGAACAGATTTACTGATCCATGAAGATGGTTCTTTGCGTTATGGTAGCTGTTTGTGTGTACCAAAGGGAAATATTCGTGAAGAACTTATGAAGGAGGCACATAGTTTAGCTTATTCCGTACATCCAGGAGGCACGAAGATGTACCGAGATATGCGACAACATTTCTGGTGGGAAGGCATGAAACGGGAGATTGCCCGCTTTGTGGCAAAATGCTTGGTGTGTCAGCAAGTTAAGGCTGAACATCAAAGGGTTGCTGGTTTATTGCAACCACTTCCGATTCCTCAGTGGATGTGGGAACATATAACCATGGATTTCGTGACAGCTCTACCGCAGAGTCCAAAAGGTAACAATGCAGTTTGGGTGATTGTTGATCGTTTGACTAAGGCAGCTCATTTCATTCCTTTTTGGGTTAGTCAATCAACAGAAACCTTGGAAGAACGGTACATGCAGGAGATTGTAAGATTGCATGGAGGACCGGTGAGCATCATGTCCGACCGTGACACTCGGTTCTTATCACACTTTTGGAGGAGCTTACAGGAAAGTTTGGGGACTTGATTGAAGTTTAGCACAGCTTATCATCCTCAAACAGATGGCCAGTCGGAGAGAACGATCCAAACTCTTGAAGATATGTTGAGAGCTTGCATGTTGGACTTCAAGGGTTCATGGGAGGATCATCTACATTTGGTGGAGTTTTCTTACAACAACAGTTTCCAGGCAACTATTCAGATGGCTCCATTCGAAACTTTACATGGTCGCAAGTGTCGTTCACCTGTTTGTTGGGATGATGTCGGTGAACGAAAATTGTTGGGACCAGATTTGGTTGTGCAAACAGTTGAGAAAGTTAATGCTATCCGGAATCATATGAAAGTAGCACAAGACAGACAGAAGAGTTGAGCAGATACGTCGAGAAGACCTCTAGAGTTCGCCGTGGGTGATTTGGTATTCATGAAGATATCACCGACTAGAGGGGTGATTCGTTTCGGAAGTCGAGGAAAGCTCAGTCCTCGACTTGTCGGACCTTTTGAGATTTTGGAGCGTGTTGGTGAGGTAGCGTATCGATTGGCGTTACCACAATCCTTGGCGAATGTTCATGACATGTTTCACGTATCTCAACTCCGTAAGTATGTTCGAGATGAAACACATGTGTTGGATCATTCGGAGCCGACTGTACGAGAAGACTTGACTTTTGAGGAGCAACCGATTGCGATTGTGGATCGAAGGGAAAAGGTTCTTAAGAACAAGATTATCCCTCTTGTACTTGTTTCTTGGGGTAATCGATCACATGGAGAGTCAACTTGGGAACGAGAAGATGAAATCTGGCAGAAGTTTCCCCATCTTTTCTTGTAGTTTGTTGGCCGTTTATCCTTTTGTGTTCTTGGAATTTCGAGGACGAAATTCTTTTTGTAGTTGGGTATAATGTAACAACCGAGTTCAGTTATACCAATTTCTATTGCCGTATGTGTTTTTTGTGGTGTTTATTTCATTTACTATATGGATGCGAATGGTAGTTTACTTTACGTTCGACCCGCTTGCTTGAGCTTGTTGTTTCATAGTTATAGAATACCCTAACATCACATATTTTGCATATAACAATTTAAGTCACTTAAAATAATTTAAAAATACATGACATGGCCTGCATGATACCCCTAACCCCGTGGTAGCGTTCTTGCATCGTGTTCTCATCCCGTTCAGTGAAATGGACGTGTTTGGATAGCTACGCGCACGTGCGTGCATCCGTTCTTGGGGGTATGCATTTCTGTTATATAATCTTTCATTTTAAATTTTGGAACTTGCTATAATTTTCGTATTTCAAATCCAAAATTTTGGACCCAACCTGGGCGCATTTCTGAAATATTTTATATCCCGCTAAAATTCAATTATTTGAATTTTAAATTTAAATTCTAATATTTTTCTTCAGTTCATAAGATTTCCTAAAATATTTTAAATCTTTTTACATTTTCTTTTAACTAAATAGATTCCCTTTCTCCCTTTATTTTTCCCCATCAACCAATCAGAATCCTCCCTTTTATTTGCCGGGTCCCATGTGTAACCCTCTCTCTTCTCTCCCTTCCTTTTTCTTCCTCTCTCTCTCTTTCTCTTTCTCTCTCACCCCACTAACAAACAATTCCATCTCTCCTCTTCTTTCTCTCTCCTCTCGCTTTCTCTTTATCTCTCTCATCTCGCGTCCCTCTCTCTCTCTTCTCGCGGTGAACGAGGATCCCAACACCGCCTCCCTCCTTATTGTTACCTCCCTTCTATCTTCTTCTTTTTAAAAACCTGCAACCCTCGCCACGAGAACCCCAACTCCTCACCGCCTTCCTCAAACCCTAACTCCATCATCTCCTCAACCCAATCGAGCCTCGTCATCTCCTTTCCTCCTCCTATCCATCTTCTTCTTCTCTTTCTTCTTCCCGAGCCTCTCTCCCCCTGCACACACCCACAGAACCCTAAAAACCCAACGTCACCGGTCGTCGCCGACGACCCCAGCCTCACACCCACCATCATCACCATCTTATTTCCTTCCTATCCTCTACATCATCACCTCACCAAGACCCTGCACGTACCCTGCAACAAAACCCCAGAAACCAAACCCTAGTGCAATCCTAACCCATCACTCGAGCACCTGCACCCTCGCCAGAGCTTCGCCGATCATCACCGTCGACGCCGTCACCCCTCTGCAATCCAGTGAGTAAGCCTCTCTCCTCAATATTCTCTATTCTCTTTCATTTCTTTCTCTTTTCATTTCCATGCATTTTCTTTCTTTGAGTTATTCACTGTTGTTCTTGGTTGCCGGAATTCGACTGTGCCGACGACGATCCCGACGACCCAGCGAGGATATCTGACCCGTGTGATCCCATTGTGCGTTGTGTGGATTCGTTCCGTGTACCGTGCACGCGTCGCGACTTTCCCCGCCAACGTATGACGTTCCGTATACCCGTATCACGATCCGTCGAGGCAAGCGAAACTTGCTATATGCCATTCATAATATTTTTTTATACTTATTTAATTTTGTATTAAGCCTATAGATCGAATCTAAAGTCACGTGTTCCAAGTTAACAGTTCGATGTTCCGTTTATATCTTTTAGATTCAGAACTTGAAACATACCCGTTGCATTTTAGTTTACTATACCTAGTAACCACATCTATATTTTAAATCACATAATAACTATTTACATAGTCTATGGTACCCTTTTATAGTTTTACCCTATTAGACACTCGTGTGCATCTTTAACCTGTTTTAGATACATTTGCATCTCTAGATCTTTTAACCAATAATAACGAGATTTTAACAATCCATATTTGTTTAAGTGTATGATACTTAATGTTGGAACCATAACCCTAACTCTAATCGATAACCGTACATCCAAATAGTTTAATTTGTACCTATTTGCATATCATATTACATGTTCCAGTGTATTGTTCTATTAGTACCCATGCTTGTGATGTATACCCATGCTTATGCTAGTTTAATTATGAGCACCCATATGACATCTTGTGCACCCTGACATGACTTGTTGCACCTTTTACTGGACACGACATGGTACCGTGCAACTCTTGATAGGACATGACACCTATATACATTACTTGACTTGACCTGATATACCATGGCTTCACCTGTTACCTGATCTTGTGTCTAATGCCAACAAACCTGACCTGTTTTCCTTACGGACCGTTCCTGTTGTCTATCCAGAAAAACCTGCACCTGCCTGATCCTGTGTTGGCATTAGCTCTAGATTATTGAATACATGACTTAAACACATATAACTTGGGGGTATGGGGAAATCAATGATGAAACCTGACTTGTAACTCGACAGTTCGCTACCTTTACTGATCAGTTTTAGAGGCTAGGCCAGCCTTGAGATGATGCTGCTGACATCATCCATCGTTATCCACTACTTTTTTAGAGGCTAGGCCAGCCTTGGGATGATGCTGCAGACATCATTCATCATTACCCTTTTCCTTTTAGTGCCTAGCGGCATGTCTCGGTTTCAGCCCGAGAATCTTCACCGTGATCTCGGGCACGCACGGGATACTATTAAGTTATATCGATGATTCATCAAATTGATTTCAAGACTTGAGAGTAGTTAACCCAATAGACCAGTTTAGATTATTCACTACACATTACTTTTCATTGCTCTGATTTATATTACCGTTACACTTGCTTTACCATTTATGATCATACTTGCATGTCTTGCTACCATGTTTATATATTATTGCTTGATGTTATGACGCGCTGACGTCTGGGTTTTGCATGGCCCAGATTCCGTACCTTTGCTGCAGTCAGAGCAGGAGTACTTCAGTCAGCAGGCTGAGCAGTGAGGACTCATTAGTAGTTAGTTCTTTTATTTCCAGTATTTCATTCCTGATGTGAGCCCGCATTATGGGACATACATTCCAGTTATTCTTGTATTGGATCTTTTGCTTCCGCATTATTTATTCTTGACTCATTTTATTTTGGCTTATGGACTTGTGTTAGATAGATTATTATTGTTCTTGATATCTTTACAGCCGTAATGTGACTGTGGAAGGATAATTCCTATCCACAGGTAGCATGGTTGGCTATGTCATGTACTTACCTTAACGTACTCTGGGAAGCGGGGCGTGACATGTGCCCTCAAAGTCAATTATTGGATCGCAGACACGTGATTGCAATGATTGAGGGAGGACCTATACCGGTAGGACAGTCTTACTCGAGATGATAGTATGCTATCTGGTTTATCTTTATCATCGTGTACTGATTTAGGTGATATGATATGTATCACTATTACACGTTGATAGAGCCCATAGGATTCTTGCTTGACTACCAGCAGTATGATGGCGATCATATACGTGAGAGTTGGGTAGTCTATAAGCACATCCTTAAAAGTGGTCCCTAATCGCGGGAGTTTCGAGATAGGGCATCGATACTCTGGAGTAAACTAGTGTATATAGTCGAGACCCCGACGAGGGGCGGTGACCGGTCTCACAAGCCATTGGTGTCAGTTGGTTCACTTAAGATGTATACAGGTGCTCATTGGGTTATGAGTACACCGGACAGAACATGCTAGCTGGTTATTAAAACCTGTCGTCAGATAGTAATTCCCAGGTGACATGTGTACAGGTTAGTCTATCGACCTGAAATCGTCATTTGTCTCATGTGAGTTCCCACTGTGCTTTGATTATTACCCTACCACGGTTCAAAAGAGTCGTGCAAACAGGTTTTAGTTGGGTACAGTCCCGAGCCATATGGAGGCAGTGAGCGGATCGGCAGGGGATTCGTCTCTCCCAACGTTGGGGGTGAGATCGCGCTGTGTTTAGGAGAGCCATTACACGAAGTCCATGGCCATGACAAGCGATATTTACTGGTAGGTATTCCAGTAGTATCTCAGGGTGTTCTGGGCTACACTCCGATATGACTTATACCACTTTTGGGGGTCTGACGTTTACCAGCCCCCTAGGCCCGATATGCGATACTTATAGACGAACTGACCGGACTGTACGAATATTGTCACACATAGGCTCAGTAGGGTTCTAGGACGAGTTCGCTCATCGGACTCCTTTTCATTCAATACATGGGCAGCCGTTACGTACAGCTAGTACCACTGACAACTTGTAGTTAAACCCACTGCCAGAGTATTGACGAGTCTTTAGAGTCCTCTACAGAAAGTTTCCCAGTTCGGGCGAAACGTTGTAGAGGCCGTATGGTTTTATAGAAGGGTTCGAACATACGCGTGCACTTGTACACGTGTCATGGTTCGGACGGATAATACTAGCGGGCTTTGGTTTAAGCCGGATCCTAATATTATACTGTGTAGATTTTATCTCATTGTATTTGTATTCGGTCGGAATACAAATGCGGGTATGTATATACAGCTGCGGGGTTATCCTGTAATTTATTTTGGGATCGCTTTTTGAAGTTGCCAGTTTCCATTCTTTATTTGGCCGAATTTCCATTCCTTTCTTTATGGCTGATTTTTGGCTTCGGGGGTTTATTTGCAAAAGCGGAGATTAGCAAATGGGGGGTTTACTGTGGTGACCGGGGCTCCAGAATTTCCAGCACCTTCTAGCTCATTCTTGAGTGAATGAGTCATCATTTGCATTATTGGTCTTTTGGAATTGCTAAGATATTTAGTTGATTTTTTTTTTGCTTGTAGTGATCATTCCATTCCCTTGCACTCACCCATTATTTTTCTATGGCTTGGCCGAGAGCCAGATGAGGCAGCCCCATCTTTATGTGAGAGCGAGAGATTCATTTTATTGCAAAAGAAAATTCCTAAGCTCCATTTACAAAGTCAATTTCTATCTCTCTTCCTCATTGTGGCAACTTCATTAACCTCGAGACAAAGTGTTCTACGTATACTCTACTTCAACCTTGGACACATCGGCTAGCAAACTTCGTGTCCGAGTTGCCTCGGTTCAGAGGCGAGAGCCCGTATAAAGATTCGTTGATGTGGTATAGTTTTCGGTGAGGAGGAGACCGTAGATCGAGCGAGATCGGGGAGCGAAGTTCGTCGGCGCAACCGCAACAAGCTAGGGGCTGAGGTTAAAGACCGAAGGACACGGATCGATCGGTATAATCTCTAAACCCTCTATTACAGTATACTGGTTTACAGTTAATGGAACGATCCGGGATTTAAGTTTGCGTTAGCGCCAGTTCTGTAAAAAGTTTTTGTTCCGTATTTGTCCTCGGAATGACGGCTGGGGCGCTACCGTAGACTTACACAGCCGTCGCCTCCCCCTAACTGAACGCAAGGATGAACCTCCCCTGGCGATCATCATCAACGCCCTCGCCAGCCGAATAGATCGGCTGCAGTCCCTCGTGGAGGCGCTCGTCCGCGTCCAAACGGCCGGGCCAGAGCCCCAGATCGCCGCTCCTCCGCCTCCAGAAAGCTCTGCCCTCGTCGGCACGGCTGACCATCGGCAGGCTACTACCCCTGGCCACAGATCTCATGGGCCAATACTTCCTGAGGCCCGCTGGGCACCCCATGGCTCCACACCAAGATCCGCTGCCAGAGCACCTCGCCTCGAGGCTCCTCGCGGCCCTTACCTCTTGAGGAGATGTCGGTCAACTCGCCTGTCCACGAGCACGATGGACGCTCCCTCCCTCGATGGGGTCGCACAGAAGGGCTCGCCACGACGGCTCAAAGGCCACCTCGCCCGGGGATCTGAGGGACCTCATCGAGAGGAACCGAGGTCACGCCCAGACCCAGGTCTCCCACAACAGAGGCCAGGGATCACAGGGCGCCGAATCTTCGGGGTACCATGACCGACTCGACGCCCTCGAAAAGAAGATCGAGGGCATGCGCCGGGAAGGTAACCTCTCGGGCGACGGGGCTAAGTATGCTGCCGACTCGCTCACCAAGCCGTTTACCAAGGGACTGTTCGCTGTCTATGTCTCCTCGCGCAACAAGCCCCCGAAGGTCTCACTGTTCGACGGGAAAACCGACCCCAAAGACCATTTAGATGCCTTCACCGTGGGGATGAGCTTCCAGCACCATTCCGACGCCGCCCAGTACAAGGCCTTCCCAGCCACCCTCATTCGCTCTGGTTGGGACTAGTTCTGAGGACTCGAGCCTCGCTCAATCTCGACCTTCGACGAGCTGGCTACTCAGTTCCTCGGCCACTTCGTTGGGAACCATCGGCAGAAGCGCACGGTCGACTACTTCTTCACAATTAAGAGCAGGGACAAAGAGACGTTCAAAGCTTACATCACCCGCTTCTACAACGCCCTCCTTGAGGTCCCCGAGCACCGGGACGAGACCGTCATTACGACACTCAGATCTGGTCTGAGGCACAAGGAGTGGCTGCGCTCCTTTGCGTTGGCACAGCCTAAGACCATGGCCGAGGTCAAGGCATGAACCGAGTGCGAGGTTCAGCTGGAGTCCGAGGTGAACGCGAACTTCCCCCGGGCAGAAAGGTCCGACCAGAAGAAGAGGGCTCGGGAGGAGAGGCCGGAGCGTCAGCAGCCCTATCACCCGAAGTTCCAGGAGTACACCCCGCTCAACGTCTCCCTTGCAGTGTTATTAGAGGAGGCCCAAGGCGAGGGGTTCTTCAAGTTCCCTCCAATCCCGCGTCAGGTTTCGAAGCGAACCCGGGGCCCTTACTGCGCCTTCCACTGGACGCTGGGCCACGCCACGGAGGATTGTAAGCAACTCCGGGACTACATCGAGGAGCGCATCCGATCGGGGCACCTCGCCACCTACTTGAGGGACAAACGGCAGGCCGACCGCGAGCAGGAGCAGCATCCCTCCTGCCGATCTGACCATCGGCCAGATCATGCCCGTTCGGCAGATAACCTATCCGACGCTCAGGGAGCCCCGTACCCGGTGCCGAGCACGGAGACCAACAAGCCCCCGGAGAGCTCGGGCCACGCTAATAAGGTCATCTATTAGCATGTACTTTTCTTTTGGGGCAATGTAAACTCTTCCTAAGCTCTGTTGTTAATTTAATAAAGATCAATGGAATATTGCGAAAAAGAGGGAAAGATCTCATTTATTCAAAAAAGGTATTATAGGCTCCTCAGCCATACATACAAAAAGAAAAAGAAAATTACAACAGCGGGGGAAGGGGGTGCAGAGAGCACTGCTCATGATACTCGGTAAAGATCTCCGCCAGCCGAGGCCTCACGAGATCCAACCTCTGCCCTCGGTTCCCCCGCGCACGTTGACCCCGAGCCTCAGCTCGTAGCGCTCGCGGACGAGCGCCTCTGAGCGAGCCAGCCAGTTCGTGGAGATGAGGCCGAAGAGCCTCAGAGACCACAGCTTGCCCACGGCCTCGTCATAGAGTTACTCAGACAGGGGTTGTAAAGCCCCGGCGACGCCCTCCAGATGGAGTACATCAGCAGCTGCAGCAGGGAGGAGCGTCGGGGGAGCAGCTGGCCGAAGTGGTCCTCGATGCTCCCGTAGACCAACTACCCTGTATCCTCGGTGCAGTTCTGGTCATAGAGGTATAGGTTTTCGAAATGGATGATATCGGGGATGGTAAAGGGGAAGTCTTGCATTCTCAACGATCTGTTTACGAAGAAAGGAAGGACCAGTGCTCCTTCAGCCTTATATAGCCCACTGCGCCCCAATAGAACTCAACAGTCGCCCGCCTTCGCCCAAAAATTCGCTGCCACGCGGCGATCAACGAGCCTTCCCTGACGGAATTGAAACGACGCGACCCTGGCGCTTCGCCTCCCCCTACATTCAATGCGCATGCTGCGCGCACGTTTGCCGCGGCCGTTCCTGTTCCCATACCTACGACTTGATGGTTGGGCGAAACCTCATGAAGAATCAGCCGAGCAGCTACCCTGCTCGGCTATCCCTGGCGGGTAGCTTCCCTACCGCAACGCCAGGGACCAGAAAGTCCTCCCAGAGGCAGGCGAGCTCGACCCTCGCTCGGCTATCCCTGGCGGGTAGCTTCCCTACCGCAACGCCAGGGTTCAGAAAGCCCTTCCATAGGCAGTCGAGCCCGAGGATCCCTCGCTCGGCTATCCTTCAGGACAAAAGCTCTCGCCAAGAGGCACCGGGCAGTAACCTTGCCCGGCCAAGGGTCTTTGGTAGGCTTCTTACAGCCCCTCCCACGCCAAGGACCAAACTCCTCCCAGAGGCAGTCGAATCCTTTTTCGGCTATCCTCGGCTGGTAGCTTCCTACCACAACCGACAGGGATCAAAGTCCTCTCCAAGAGGCACTGGGCAGTAACCCTGCTCGGTCCCCGTCCTGAAGGATCAAAGCCCTCGCAAGAGGCAGCCGAGTGGCTGCCCTGCTCGGTCAACTTCGGCTGGTAGCTCCCTACCCACGACGCCAGGGATCGAATCCCTCACGAGAGGCATCCAAGCGGCCACCCCGCTCGGTCATCCCCGGCTGGTAGTTGCCTACCCACGATGCCAGAGATCAAAGCCCTCGCCAAAAGGCAACCGTGCAGCTTCACTGCCTGGTCATCCTTAGTGGGCTTCTTACAGCCCCTCCAACGCTAAGGATCAAAGCCCTCGCAAGAGGCAACCGGGCAGCTACCCTGCTTGGTCATCTCCGGCTGGTAGATCCCTATCCATGACGTCAGGGATCGAAGCCCTCAGAAGAGGCACCCGAGCGGCTACCCCGCTCATTCATCCCAGGCTGGTAGTTGCCTACCCACGACGCTAGAGATCAAAGCCCTAGCCAAGAGGCAACCGCGCAGCTTCACTGCCCGGTCACCCTTAATAGGCTTCTTACAGCCCCTCCAACGCTAGGGACCCAGAGTCCTCCCAAAGGTAGTCGAGCCCGACCCTCGCCCGACTATCCCCAGCTGGTGGTCGTTGCTCGCAACGCCAGAAGTGAAAGGTCCTCGCCAAGGGACAACCGAGCAGCTTCCCATTCATGCTCGGCAAAAATAAGGCGGACAGCCCTCTGTCCGTCACATGCAAAGAATCCGAGGCCACAACAGGGGGCATCAAGTCTATCCGAGTCTGAGCGATCACCCCTCGACTTCGGGGCCATGGAGACGCCTTCTTCTCGGCAGCGCTTGGCACGCTTGGCAAGTGATCAAAATCAACTCGACGAACAATCGCTAGACAGATGGCCGACCTGACATGGAAACCCAACAGTGCAAACAGAAGACAAAGAGCAAACCGATGAAACCAAAGAAAAAGTTTTATTACTAAAAGGCAAAGTCTTTACAAAGGGTATTTTGAGCTCCCCAGCTTTACAAAATACCCGGAGGCTTACAAAATTCCAGAAGCAACAAAATAAAATCGCCTGGAAGACGGGGCCTTTAGGCCTCGCGGCCAGGCGCGACCTCGGGGCTCTCGACATCCACCACGAGACGAGCAGGGTCCTCGGTGACTTCCTCGTCAGGATTCTCCTTCCCCTGCTCATCGGCATCCGCGAGGGGGTATTCGGTCCGAAGCTCTTCGTCGGCGAACCCCGACATTCGAGCCTTAACGGCGTCGAAGGGCTTGTGCCAGATGAGAGTGGTGGCCATGGCCAGGTCATCATAGAAGTCCTTCGACTTCTTGTAGCCCTCCACCGCCTTCGCCGCCGAGAGGTCGGCCAACTTCGCCGCTCTCAGGTCGGCCGACATCGCCGACTCGGCCGCTGTCCCCAACTCCTTCTGGAGGGTCTTCACCGTTTTCTTCAGGTTGCCGGCAAGCACCTGAGCATCCTCAAGATTGGCCTCGGCAGCCATTGCGGCCTCGCGGTATCGGGCAACCTCCCGTTTGCCGGCCTCCACCTCGCCCTCCAGGGCGGCAACCCTCGCCATCACCGCCTCCAGCTCCTGCTTGGAGCTCTCTTCCAGCGAGGCGAGCTGGCCCGCAGCCTTCATCGCCGGGGCTATCACCTCGGCCTCTATGCGTAGGGTGAGGGCAATGTGCTGGAGAACCTGAAAGATAAGAAAGAGATCAGAAAAATGAAGGAGGCACCGAATCTCACAAAAAAAACAAAACACTTACCTGCACGGACTCCTGGACGATGGACGCCATCTGGGCCCAGAAGGTCCCTCCGGGGACCCTACCCCCCGCCGATTTCTCTATCTCATGAAGCAGGCTGTCAGCGACGGATAGCCCCGAGGGCACCGCGAACTGGAAGCCCCCTTCCTCCACCATGATCGGCGAGGGCGGGCCCCGGGGAGACCTCCTGGAACCCCTTTTGAGCGGCTCCGATGGAGAGCCGATCTCCTCCTCCGAGGCCGGATCTTCCAGAATCCGAGCCCACTTCCGATGCGACTGTCTACTAGGCCCCGGGGCAGGATTCGCCCCGGAAAGCTCACGAGACGCGACCACCGGAGGAGAAGGAGCCAGGGCGGGCTTTGAGCGGGAAGGGCCGGCGCCTCTGGCCTTCGTGACCCTCCTCGGCCAGCGCATGGAGGCTTTGAGCTCATCCATATCCATGGGTCCTGCGCAAAATCAAATGTAAAGAAGTCAGCGACACAAGTAATATACAAGCCAAAAAGCAAGCCTAAAACTTACCGACGAACTCAACGGGGCTGAGCCCAGCCCAACTCAGGACCCTCTCAGACAGCAGCACGTCGAATCGAGGGATGGGCTCTCTCGACGCCACCTTCACCGCGACGGGATCACTGGACTGGTTCCCCGGCAAGCATTTCTCTCTCGACCACTTTGTAGGCACGGGCCAGTCCTCGCCCTCAGGAGAGGAAACTAAGAAGAACTTCTTCTTCCATTCATGAATGGAAGAAGGCAGGGCCACAACCCCTGTCCCGGAGGCGCCCCCTCTGTCGCTTTCTGAAAGAGAGGTAGACCCACCTCGGGTCGTCTGTTTAAACACCAGGGTAATTTTTGAAGACAAGGGAAAAATCAGGGAGGGAGAGGCTGAAGGGGACCGCCTGTAACTTCAGGCGGATCAGGAATCCGAGGAGAATCCTCCACGAGTTCGGCACTAACTAGCCAAGGGCTAACCCGAAAAAGTTCAACGCTTTGACAACCTCGGGAGAGAAGGGCAGGCGTATTCCATCCCAAAAAGCTTCCAAATACAGGGCGATCTCCCTGCCCTGTACTTGGTCTGCCCTCTCTCCCTCCTTGGCCAAATGAAGCATGTAACGTGAGGGGATATGGAAGCGAGCCCGAGCAATTGGCGAGCTCGTCCTCATGCTTCACCCAACACGAGGCGCCGGGGGCAGCATCTACTGCCTCCTCCCTGGGGCCTACCCCCGCCGCACGATCCCGGGGAGAGGATCCGACCCCTACTCCCCGGGAGGACTTAGGCTTAACTAAAGGGTCCCTAGAACCTGCTCCTACGACTTCTACTAACTCTACAAAGGAAGACATCTAACCTTGAGAAAATAGATTCTCAGGAAACGAAAGCGGAAGAGAGAAGACGAGCGCCGAGCAACCAGGACTTAGAACGGGGAAATATGAAAGAGTAGGGCCCTGGAATGGGCCCTACCCCTATTTATCACCGCAAGCGACCTCATCCAACGCGCCCTTCATCTCCCGCCAAAACGCCTCTTCGCGTCCAACGGTTCCGATTGCTCTACTTGTCGTTCCCGCACTGGACCGCGCCCCGTCAGACGCCGCAGGTCTGCACACGTCGCGTCAGCCAACTGACGCTCGACACGTGGACCATCGCTTCAGTGGCAGAATGCACGAACCGGCACACCTTTTTTAAATGCAGAGATCTCGCTCTGATTCGCTGGCAGAAAAAACAGCTGACAGCCAGAGGATGCGTCCTGACGAAAACTTAGGAGGGAGCTCACCCCGGGCAGCCCGGCAGTCCACTCCTAACTTGACCCGCTAGCTGATCGGGACAAGAGTGAGGGGCTAATGATGATGCTCAATATTGACGGTCTCCAAGATCAGGACACGTGGCAGATGACGTGTCCCAGAACTCAGAAGGAAGGGCCACAGGAGCCGACCAGGCTACCCCTGTATCCGACCCGCAAGCACAAGCTGGCCCTCCTCGGGGCCTTCTGCAAATTGGCCTCCTCGGCCCCTCAGCTCACCCCGGGCTGCGACAGGACCGAGACTCCTCAGCCCTCTTGCTCATCTATGAGCTCCCCAGCCGAGGCCGTCTTCCTCGGTCCCTCCGATCGACCAACTCCACCACTCACAGGCGTAACCGCCGCTCCGCAAATCTCGCCACGCGCAGATTCTCCGTCAGCAATGTCCCACGTTCCACGCCATCATGATCCCCATTAATGGGTGATCCGCTCTTTACGCGGGCGTGACGTCGGGAACGTAACTGCCGGCGAGATTCTCGCCCCTGCTACTGCGTGCTGCCGCCGCTATATAAACCCCCATCACAGAGGGGTCAAGTAAGCGATTTTTGATTTCACTTAGCCGTTACTCTGCTCGGATCTCGTACTAACTTGATCGTCGGAGGGTTCTCGGTGGTACCAAACCATCCCGGGACTTCTTTGCAGGTACTCGGCGCTAAACTCCTCAAATCACCAATCTCTTCAAAACACATTGAGACCCACACGCAATAGGAGATCACCTCCGAAATCCACCAGGAGATCGATGGAAGACAACATCTGAGGAAAGACCCGAAAAGGAGCTCCATCAAAAACCATTCCATTTTGAGCAACTACAATGATCCATTGGACGGTGATATGACAACCAAATTTATGTTTTCTAAATACATACACCAACTACCTTTCATTGCAGAGCCAGAGTCCTCAAGTGGCAACAAATTCATACTAATGATTGCCAAAAAAGGAAAAAATCAAACAAATTCATATTCATTCAATTGCAGGTGTGATGATAATTTGTTTATAATGGGTTGACAGAAGACATGAGAAAAGTAATTTTTGGTATGCGCCCCGCCACCCCCCAAACCCCCCCCCCCCGTTCTCTCCGTCCTGCAATTTAACCAAATTATGTTTACAAAAGACACGATTTTTTCGACGATCGACATCCATCATCATCATCGTTATCATATAAGTTGTGGATACATCGAATTTCAAGTGATTCCACCACTTTTCACCGTTGAATTAGCAATGTAAAAAGTTCTATTGTCGGTAAACCGTTAATTTTGCACCCACTAAATCAACGGTGATAAAGTGATGGAATCATATGAAATTTGCTGTCCACATCTTACATGATAAAGATGATGACGATGGGTGCCGATCGTCAAAAAGAATTGTGGAGGGTATATTTTTTTGACGCCGTAGGAGAAAATTTTGCTGTTTTATTTTCCAATTATTTCTTCAATTGAGAGAAAAGGTGTTTTCTATTGTCTGAAAAGCCAAAGTCAACACCCGTACAAGCGGGCCTAGCCCAAATCAAGTTGGAACCCAAGCGAAGACCGGGCCATGCCAAGAAGAAAAAAAGAATTATGAAATAAATTAGTTTAATGCAAGTTTTTTAAATAATAAATGTAAAAAAAATAGGCAAAAGGTCAATTTGTAAAGCCCAAGAGTCCAAATGAAAAGTGTAAATGCTATAAAAGCCATCCCCGAAAAAAATTTAGGGTTTTGAGCCAACTCCTCTTTTCTTGTGCTCTCTCTTCCTCTGGCAAGTTCATTTTCTCCCCCTTTAATAAAAAAAAAACAGCTGAAGCTTTTTGTTTCGTGGGAAGAGTAAAAGAGAAACAAGATCCCATCATATCCCAAAAGGGTTTTCTCTCTCTTTTCATCCCTCCTTAAAGATCTAGAGCTTACAAGCACAAGCAGAAAAGACATTTTCTTTTATTTTTATTCAAGATCCAAATCCATATTCTTGAACATTCAAGATAGATTTCTTTTTTCCGCAGGACCCAATTGGAATCGAAGGTGGGTCACCCTGTCAAAAGGAAAGCCTTTTGGTTTTTCCTTTGAAGAAACCCTCAGGAATACGGACTTCAGTCCATATTAATTTCCCTTTCGAATACGGATTTCGGTCTGTATTTTCTTTTTTTGGTGGATGCGGGGTTTTCCGTACTTCATCTTTTCGTATGATAAATCGATGAATCTAGCAGTCATGCTGTCGAAATGTCGTCGAAATGCGCACGCTTCATCCCGTTACGAAATTAAAATATAAAAATAATATAAAAAATAAGAAAATATATTAATCAAAATGATGGTTCATCCTCATTCAACAGGTTCATGTACTTTAAAAAAATTAGTCATTTTTAAAGCTGCATGCTTAAAGTATGGCTCCGCTTGGTTTATGGAATGGAAGAATACCGAGAATTCTCATATTTTCGGGAATGGAATAACCGGGCATCTAATTTCAATGAATCTTGCATTAAAGTGCTTGATATGCTTTAATTATTCTCAGTATTATATATATATGGAACCTGTCGACCGACGGCGAGGCCGGAGAAGAGCCGGTGGATGGCGGAGAGGTCGGCGACAAATGACGGGCGGCCGATCGGTGGTGGGCCGACCGGCGGACGACCGACGATGGGCAGTGGGGTCGGCCGGTAGGCGGGTGTCGAGGGAGGCCGACGATGGATGATCATGGCTCATTTTATGTTAGGCAGGAGTATTTCGTCGTAATTTAGGATAGACACATGTTTTGGGGGGAATAAGATTACCATGGTAATTCTATATTTCCGGCAATATTTTTTATACCTAAACAAGCGTGGTTATATTTCATATTAATTTAGGATTACCATCTGAATTACCTTCTATCAAGTGCATCCTATGTTTCACTATCTCATGTAACGTGCTGTTGGTGGTTTGACATTTTGATGTTATCTTATTTTTAATAATAATGCATTTTTAAAAAACTTTTCAACACCAAATAAAAAAATTTCTTGGAGCCGCCTGCTCAGGGGAGGTTCCCACCCTTTTGGAGCCTCCTACCTCCTTATTTGGAACCTCCCGCACTTCTAGGGCCCTGGGGCTTTTTTGACTTTCTTTATTAAACTATATATATATATATATATATATATATATATATATATATATATATATATAAATATATATATATATAGAGAGAGAGAGAGGGAGGGAGGTTAATGGAGGAAAGAGGCCATAGGAGGGAATTTCCTCTTATGGCGTCGAATAAATATACCCTTCCTTATTTTTTCCGATGATTAGCACCCACCATTTTCATCGTTATCATCTAAGATATGGGTACACCAAATTGCATGTGATTCTACAACTTTTTCACCGTTGATTTAGTGGATTCAAAATTAACGGTTTACGAACAATAGAACTTTTTACATTGCTAAATCAACGGTGAAAAGTTGTAGAATCATATGAAATTTGGTGTACCCACATCTTAGATGATAACGATGAAGATGGTGGGTGCTGATCGGTGGAAAAAATGATAGAGCATGTATTTTTTCGATACCATAGGAGGAAATTCTCTCATATGATATCTTTCCTCCATTATATATATATATATATATATATATATATATATATATATATATATATATATATATTGAAATTGTACGCTAGCACCGCGACGGGGTTTAAACCGGTATCACACAAGCAATTTAAAAATTTCGGATGCTAACAAACACTAACTAAGATCTTAACCAGAATATTAGGGTTTACTATGATGATATCAACTAAATTATAAGAAGTGAAAGAGATTATACCCTCGCAGATCGAGTCCTTCACTTCACAAGCTCCGGGCCACGCGACTCCATTAGGCTCCACTTGGAATTTGATCGAGCTTGCTCCGAAAACCTTCGTGTCGAAGATGATCCATCCGAAACTCCGCAATCCAAGCTATCTTTTCACCAAACGCTTTAGTGAAAGAAACACGCTACACTTGATTGCTAATCAAGTGTAAGATAGTGTAGTAGGGTTTTGTTTAGCTTACTAGGCTACTCACAAGCTCAAGGTTTCACAACACATGTAAGGGATTTGAGCTTAGAGAAGTGAGGTGAAGAATATGGAAGCAAGAGAGCAACTCAAGAATGAACTCAAGAAAGAAAAGCAAGCCTCCAAGAAATGAAGTGAAGAATGGCTTATCAATTCTCACAATAAATGAAGTATCCAATTTTTTTTCAATAAACAAAAGCAACCATGCCTCAATAGTGAGTCAAGACTAATAGAATAATGATAAAAGCCATGCTTCGACCATGCTCCTCATTTTCCACCTCTTTTTCTATTTTCCAAAAATAGAAAATCATGTCATTCCTTATATATATATATATATATATATATATATATATATATATATAAAAGAAAATATTTAGTGAGCTAATAATATTAGTTAATATATAATTATATCAAATATAAATATATATCATATTATTAAATCAACACTTAATTTAATAATCCGGTTATATCACATATAACCGACTAATATTATTTATTTGTATATCGCATTATCAAATCAACACTTGAATCGACAATTCGGTTATATCACATATAACCTAACCGATAACAAATAACTGCCAGATTAGAATACGCTATCAAATACTCGTATTTAATCAGGCCCCCGCATATATCAACATATATGCCCTACTTCGTTTCGCTTGTACCAGAAAACTTCTGTGTGGGACTCTAAAAATTCGTCAATACGCCAGCAGTAGGTGATGAACATATCAGTCACCCACAAGCCGTCAGCGGTACTAGCTGGACGTAACGGCTACCCAGGTATTGAGCGATCAGAAGATCAACAAGCAAGCTTGTCCAGAATCCCATGAAGCCTATAGGTAACACTTACCGTACAGTCCGGTCTCTTTGTCTGATATGTCGCATATGAAGTGTAGGGGTGGTAAACGTCAGACCCTAGTAACTTGATAAGTCATGCCGATATTGTTGGATATATGTATGCCCTAGAGGCCATTATTTGTATAGTGGATGCTTGGACATGTATATATATAAAGGACATTCTTGCTCGACATGATAGTATGCTATCTGCTTACTTTTTATCTTAACATATTCACTTGATTGTGTATACTGTTCATTTGATACATGTTGATAAAACCCTTAGGATAACAACTTGACTACCATGACTATGATGGAGATCATACTAGTGGGGGATGTATAGTTTATAAGCATATCCTTAAAATGTTTCTAGTCGTGGGTGTATCGAGACGGAGCATCGATATTCCAGAGTAGACTAGCGTATACGTTTCTTGACCCGTTTGATAGGCGATGGATGATCCCATATCCATTGGTGTTTGACATCAAAGATTGTATACGGGTGCTCAGTGGAAACTAGGTAAACTAAACGGACTCGTCGAGAACTCCTATATGGTATTATACCTATCGTCGGATAGCAGTTCTCAGGTGACACTGGTACATGTTAGTCTGTAGACCCGAGATCGTCATAGAGTCTTGTGTGTTTTCCCATTGTGCTTTGATTTCCATCCTACCACGATTCTACTGAGTCGTGCAAAAGGGTGGTTTTTGGGTACAGTCCCGAGACACATGGAGGTAATGAGCGATAGGAGGGGTTTCGTCTCTCCCGGTATTGGGAGTCGATGTTGCGCTATGCGCGATTGGCTATGTCTTGAAGTCCCTGGTCAGGGCTGATGAGATTTACTGATAAGTGTTATCAGTAGTTTCTCGACCCGTCATAGGCCACATCGGCATGATTTATTGATTGCACGCTTTTGGCGTGTCGAGTTTTAAAGTTATAAAGTTAACCGCAATCAGGACGGCGTCACGTGTAGCTAGCCGCGATGAGTATGGGTCGTCCGCAGGGAGACGGAGCGTTTCACTTTCTTGTTTTCATGAGTTAATGCGCGAGACGGAATTGTTCGTATATAACCTATGTGTATATATGCAAAGTAAAACTTTGTTAGGAATAGATAGGTTAGTGTAAGTTAAGGAAATCCATACTCAATCCTTTGAGCCGAGCTCGATCACTAAAGCTAGAGAAATCGGCAACAACGTAGATTAGGGTCCTTAAGCAAGGTATTTGTGAAATCCGGCTTATTAACCCTTATCCGTCCGTTCTTGTCGCTTGCTTTCGCCTCCGGCCAATCCGAACACAATCAATCACGGTTAGGAATCACCGATATCTTGGTAGGGTAGGGTGCCTAACGGAGCGCTTGCGTAAGGTTTGGGTGGAGTTAAATGGAAAATATCGGGAAAAGAAAATGAGAAAGAAAATCTTAACTTACAGTATCGTTTTCTTTCCTAACAACAACATATTTCACAAACAATCAAAACCACAAAAAGAAAAAGCAAGTAAAAAATAAAAAAAGAAAAGAATGGAGCAATAAGTAAGTAAGTAAATGACATGGTAATTAAAGAGCAAGCAAGTAAAGAAAGAATGGAAATGCAAGTAAGTAAAACAAGATAGAAATAATACTAAGACCCAAGAATGAAAGCTTCATTAACTCAAAGTGACAATACAAGCCATGGGTTCAATAACCTAATCTTAAACTTGCAAGCCCAATGAAGAGCTTGTAAGATCAAGAGAAGGCAAAGAACTCAAGGTGAAGTGAAGGTAAAATGAAAGCTTTATTAATCTTCAAGTAATGATACAACCCTTGAGATCAATAACCAAAATTTAAACTTGCAAGTTCAATGAAGATGTTGTAAGATCAAGAGAAGGTAAGGAGCTCAAGGGGACTAGCTATGTACAAGAACAAAACAAAAAGAGAAACAAAAAGAAAACTTGAGTGTAACAAATGTGAGGCAATGTAAGACCCCCTCTCCCTTGCTCACTGGTCTGCTTTTATAGGCACAAAAGAAGAATAAACAAGCAATAAAAATAAGTTGATGTGACTGCAAGGGATCGACAGAACAAAAATAGGGCCATTTGAGCCTAGTGGGGCCGGCGAGCTCGGTTAATTTGGGCATGTCGCCGGGCTTGGACCGAGCAAGTGGGCTCGTGTTTGTGTTGTGGTCTTGTGTTCTCTCGACAAGTCCACTGGTGCTTCTTGATTTGTCTCTATGAATTTAGTCTGCCTCAGGGAATTGGAGGGAAACTTGATGCTATACATCACATCACATCTTTTTAGCATTTAACACTTTTGTCCCCCCAATTGCACAAGCCATCATTTGTGTGTGCCATGGGCAGCTCCACCATGGTCCATAAACCAACAAGCTAGTGTACACACTTGTATGTGTTGGACCATTTAGATAAAAAGTGTGTACACATGCATGTTGCAAAAAGAAACTCATGAAATATCGGTCGGTTTCCACTTCAGGTTGCAGTGTCGGCTTACAAACGTTATATCCATGATTTTGAGTGCGTTTCCAGTATTATATCACGGATACCTGTAATCTGTATTACTGAGCAGACACTGGTTAATAGTACCAATATATAACAAAATAGATAATGAATGAGCGGTATTAAAATGCAGTTTTTAGTGATGAACAAATACCCCCAAACTTATGTTTTGCTCGTCCCGAGCAAAAAAAATCCTAGCCTCACTTTCGTAGGGAACGTGATTGCACTGAGCTCGTGCAACAAGCCGTTAAACCTCTAGGTGTCTCTAGTAGGAGGAGTGTTATCTCTTGAGCGTTTTCAGCGGATACTATCCACAAAATCCCGTCAAGCTAGTTTCATAAGTTAACATTGATTCTATTCCTACAGTTTAGTATTAAGGTTAGAAATTCTATTATCCTACGTTAGAAATATCCAACCTTTATGCTTCACACCTCCTATTCATTCAACCCCAGATCCTATACGTTTTTACAGTTTAGAAATATCTCGGTATCTCTTGAGTTTTCCTTCTAATGTGCGGTCTTCAATCAGGGATTTTTATCATCTTTACGGAAAACATAAGTCTTATTCTTTATTCCTATCTTTCCTCCAAATATCGATCGTATACCCCTACGTGTGTGTATAATTTCACCCCTACACTCATGAATTCAATTCAAGCTATAGTACTCTTGCCCTAATACCTAATATTACTTCTTTTCGTTAATGATGGACGGTGTTACTCACACACCTTTCATGCGGCTATTAATGCTTCTTGAGGCACTAACAACCGATTACTGAATGTGTAAGCTTAAAGCGTAAATAGCAGTTTCCAGGTCTTGACTTTATTTATTTTTTCTTCTTTTCTTTTTCAAGACCGGATATATTTTTCAATGATGCTCTTTTGGTGGTTAGCTTTAAATACCGTTTTTTTTCCTTTCATACTAGGTTTTCAGGCAAGAGTATTTCTTGGTATCCTCTACTATCCCAAGTTTTAAGGTGTGTGTATATGCAGTTTGTAGGGTATATACTTTCTAAATATGGACTCAAGAATAGAAACTATTTTTCAGACTTATCCTTCAGTAAGGCTTCAATATTTTCCCTTCATTATGACTTAACTTAAGAACTGAACTCAAGATTACCTACTTCTATAAAAAAAACTGTAAGGACGTATAATTACCAAGATTAAACAGAACGAGGGTTATTTTTAGGGTTTTCAATTTCTAGGCCTAGGATTTAGTTATTTCTAACGTATTAACTAAACTTTCGGAATAAAAATCTAAGTTACCCATTTAGCTAATTTGACGAAAAAGTTTTTATAATTTTGTAAAATTTTTCAATTTTTATGGGTTTTTAAATAAGTATGCAAATGCAAAATGTACACATGAATGCGAAGGTAAAAAACTTACCGAGCACACTCCTAAACTTAAACTTGACAGTGCCCTCACTGTCAGGCTACACCAAGAGGGTCAAAATTGTCGGCGCTCCCCAATTTTTTTTTGTTTTTTCTTTTTATATACATAAAGGAAAAAACAAACCAAATATATATACACACCAAGAGGTCCCCCCCAAACTTAAGTAAAACGGTGTTTCCACTGTTTAAGCGGTGAAGTTCAGGATTAGGGGGGAGAGAACAGTATCAATTTATATAAGGTTTTACACAGGCCAAAAATGAGCACCAACCATTCAAAAATTCTATCGCTATAATGCAATGGCTGGAGAAAGAATGTGGAGAGGAAAGAAATGGAGAATATGCGAGACCGTATGCGGGTAGAAGTGGTATACGATCTCGGTGGAGGAGAAGAATGGCGGAAGGGAAAAAGAAATGGAATATGAACTTGAGAGTGGAAATGGAGTGAATAAATTAACACAATTTTTAATGATCGATGTGTAAAAAGTGATTGTGCTAATTTATCAACCTATCGAGAAATGGGGTCAAATCCCTCAAGATTCGTGAGAAAATATGGGTAGACCGGACTTGGTAAACCAGATATAGGAAATGAAAGTGATACGGTTTCTTGCGAGGTCAGAACGATGGAAAGGATGGAGGGGAGTGATCGAGGAAGGGTATCAGTTAAAGGTTTAGGAGGGTGTATACAGTCAATAAAAAGGACAGGATGAATTGGAAAATCCGTCTCATCAAGTAAAACTGGTTCATCCTCAATACCATCCTCAAAATTCTTCTAAAAAATTAGCTCATCCATGCATTTATCATCAATATCTAGACGCATATGAAGTTCGGGAAAAACAATTATTGACTCAGGATGATGTCCACACGGAAGTGAAAGTAAATGATGAATTGGTGAGAAAAACTCATCCAAAACTGTGGGTTCATCATCCAAAATATTCCCAGCGTCAATATTCTCAATCAAGTGAAAGTCGATTTTCTTAGACGCCTCATCAAAAGCATGGATTTCAATCACTTCAGGTTCTAGAGTGGAGGTGTAGAGGTCAAAAGGATTGGGTGCGGTTTCACTTGAAAGGGACCCTTCACAATCAGATAAATCAAACACTAAAAAGTCGCACAACTCATTAAACATCCTATCTTTAATTGGTAAATCATATGGGACACTTGATAGACATTCAAAACTGGAGTTGTGCAATTTAATTTGGAGCGGATAGGTCTGATTTGGAAGGGTGGACTGCTCGCTCTCACCACTCAAATTTTCCATCTGTCCAATCGCCTCATCATATATTGAAAAATTTGGAGCTAGTTGGAAACTAGCTACTGGTTCGTTAGGTTGTATGAGGGCGGTCATGGACGCATTCAAATCCATCATCTGTTGGCATGACGCTACCCAAAATTCTTCCAATGACTGTTCCATACTAGACATGGGTTGTGAAGGGGTTTCAGTAAAAAAATCAAAGTTGTTTGGATACTGGAAACTCCCAAAAGGCTGTTCAGAAGCAATGTCTAAGGAAGGTGCAAAAGTCAGATATAATTGATAGGAATCGAATGGTTAGACAGGATGATGATCAACGTTATGATAAGAAAGCAGTTGGAATTGTTGATCAAAAGAATTTGAATTGGTGAAATGAGTGAAAGATCGGCTATGAGATTGTTCAATACGTTCAGCAATACATATAGGTCTTGGAGTTACGATATGACTCTCAAAAGGAGTATCAACGTAAGAAGGCGGGGTAGGTTGAAACAGTTGATACAAAGTGGATTGCGGAGTCCAATTATTTGTCCTAGACGCGTCTATCCGATCTTTCAAAGAAAGTTTGGGCATGGAGGGATCGTTCGACGTTCGACCAAAGCAAGAACCGTATGAAGTAATGTCTGGTTGCAGGTACCAAAGTTCGGCAAGAGATTTTTGAGGTGGGATACCCATGATATGAAGAGAAGAAGAGGAGGAGAGGAAAAAGAATGTGGTTTTTTCCTATTTGTTTTTTTATTTTCTTTTTTGTTAGTTATCAACAAAAGAATGAAATATACACACAAAAAGAATCTGGAAAAAAAAACAATCACGACACAATACCACACACCTAATTGGTCTAGGGTTCACCTAGATCAACTAGACCTGCTCAAGAACTTGATTGTTGAAGTAAAATTGTGTCGAGAAACGGGCTCAAGATATACTGATCATGAGGCCAGGTAAGTGCAGAGATAAGGGGAGGTTTTCCGACGCTTTCGCGAAAGTCCTTAATTAGCTAACTCTTTCTCTTTTGGCGGTTTCGCCGTGAACACTTTCCTAGACACCCCGTGAACGATATAACGTTAAGCGGTATTCTAAACACAGTTAACTTCTCCTAGTGAGCGCGAAGTCCTTAAAGGTTTAAAATCAAGTTTCTTTTAAAATTTGTGCGGGTAAACGTTATACTCAATTCGTGATTTGTGGGCCACGGAAAAGGGGATGAAATCTTTTACTGTATGTTGTGGGGTTCACTTGCCCTTAAGTCCATATAAATGGATGCAATGCGCAAATCAATGAAAAAGAGTTATTCAAAGAATTAAACAATCATTTTTTATATTAAGCACGGCACTGCAACAAATACGGGTTAGTCAATTTTGGCGTTTGAAAGCGATCCTGTAAAGATATTATATTAGATGCGTCGGATTTGAGAAGAAGGTGTTAGTGAAGTACGTATCGATAAATTTTCGAGTTAAGAAACCCCCGTTAAAGTGAATTCGGCTAGCTTGAAAAGTTCGCTTGTGTGGGTCAAACAACCCGGATGTTTGGCACTGTACTTCGCAATCACCTTAGCCTTGAATGTACACTTTGCTTCACATGAACGCAGTTCGCAAATCCGCAAAAATCTGAAAATATCGGAAAAACGGATTATTAGTGCGAAAAAGCGATATGAATGCCCAAACTCCTGCACACTAAAAATTATAAAAAACAAGCAATAAAAATGAGACAAAAACCGAACAATAGAGCAGAGAACAAAATTTTGGAGCAAAAAGAGCTGAAAGGGCCGACGGCGTCGAAATTTCTTGGAGTCTCGCCGGTTTTCTCTGTGATTTGGGGCTCCAATTTTTTTCTGCTGTCTCAGTGTTTTACTAGTGTCTCACTGGTATTGTTTATCTTTTCTGTTTAGATCCAAAATGGTAGCAGGCCAAAAATCCAGAGAACAAAAATGTTAGCAATGTTAGTTTTTGTTTTTGAAATTTTGAAATTTTCTAGTTTGTTCTTAGAAAAGAGGTTAGATGATATAAACAAGATTAACCCGAAATAATAAGAATAAAAACGTTATCATTTCCCCGGCAACGGCGCCATTTGATTGCATGCTTTTGGCATGTCGAGTTTTAAAGTTTTAAAGTTAACCGCAATCAGGACGGCGTCGCGTGTAGCTAGCCGCGATGAGTACGGGTCGTCCGCAGGGAGACGGAGCGTTTCACGTTCTTGTTTTCACGAGTTAATGTGCGAGGCGGAATTGTTCGTATCTAACCTATGTGTATATGCAAAGTAAACTTTGTTAGGAATAGATAGGTTAGTGTAAATTAAGGAAATCCGTACTCAATCCTTTGAGCCGAGCTCGACCACTAAAGCTGGAGCAATCGGCAACAACGTGGATTAGGGTGCTTAAATACGGTATTTGTGAAATTCGGCTTATTGACCTTTGTCCGTCCGTTATTGTCGCTTGCTTTCGCCTCTGGCCAATCTGAACGCAACCGGTCACGGTTATGAATCACCGATACCTTGGTAGGGTAGGGTGCCTAACGGAGCGCTTGCGTAAGATTTGGACGGAGTTTAATGGAAAATATCGGGAAAAGAAAATGAAAAAGAAAATCTTAACTTACAATATCGTTTTCTTTCCTAACAACAATATATTTCACAAACAATCAAAACCACAAAAAGAAAGAGCAAGTAAAAGATAAAAAGAAAAGAATGGAGCAATAAGAAAGTAAGTAAATAACATGATAATTAAAGAGAAAGTAAGTAAAGCAAGAATGGAAATGCAAGTAAGTAAAACAAGATAGAAATAATACTAAGAACCCAAGAATGAAAACTTCATTAACTCAAAGTGACAATACAAGCCATGGGTTCAATAACCTAATCTTAAACTTGCAAGCTTAATGAAGAGCTTGCAAGATCAAGAGAAGGTAAAGAACTCAAGGTGAAGTGAAGGTAAAATGAAAGTTTTATTAATCTTCAAGTAATGATAGAACCCTTGAGATCAATAACCAAAACTTAAACTTGTAAGCTCAATGAAGAGGTTGCAAGATCAAGAGAAGGCAAGGAGCTCAAGGGGACTAGCTATGTACAAGAACAAAACAAAAAGAGAAACAAAAAGAAAACTTGAGTGTAACAAATGCGAGGCAATGTAAGACCCCCTCTCCTTGCTCACTGGTCTGCTTTTATAGACACAAAAGAAGAATAAATAAGCAATAAAAATAAGTTGATGTGACTGCAAGGGATCGACAGAACAAAAAGGGGGCCATTTGAGCTTAGTGGGGCCGGTGAGCTCAGTTAATTTGGGCATGTCGCCGGGCTTGGACCGAGCAAGTGGGCTCATGTTTGTGTTGTGGTCTTGTGTTCTCTCGAAAAGTCCACTGGTGCTACTTGATTTGTCTCTATGAATTTAGTCTGCCTCAGGGAATTGGAGGGAAACTTGATGCTATACATCATATCACATCTTTTTAGCATTTAACACTCTTGTCCCCCCAATTGCACAAGCCATCATTTGTGTATGCCATGGGTAGCCCCACCATGGTCCATGAACCAACAAGTTAGTGTACACACTTGTATGTGTTGGACCATTTAGATAAAAAGTGTGTACACATGCATGCTGCAAAAAGAAACTCATGAAATATCGGTCGGTTTCCAACTCCGGTTGCAGTGTCGGCTTACAAACGTTATATCCGTGATTTTGAGTGTGTTTCCAGTATTATATCACGGATAGCTGTAATCTGTATTACTGAGCAGACACTGGTTAATAGTACCGATATATAACAAAATAGATAATGACTGAGCGGTATTAAAATGCAGTTTTTAGTGATGAACACTTATTGAGCTATTGGGGTCGACGATACCATCCCTGAACTCAATATGCAACATATCAGACGAATAGACCATACTGTACGGTATGTGTTACTAATGGCTCGATGGGAGTTTTGACAGGTTTGCTTATTGCTCTTCTGTTTGTACAATACCTGGGAGTCGTTACGTGCAGTTAGTACCGCTGACGGTTTGTGGGTATCTGATATGATCATTACCTACTGCTAGCCTATTGACGAGTCTTAGAGTCCTACAAAGGGGTTTCCGAATTCAGGAGAAACGATGTGGGGCACATATGAAGATATGTGCGAGAGTTTGATTAAATGCGAGTATATGATACCGTATTTTAATCTAGCGGTTTTGATTAGTCGGGTTATATGTGATATGACCGGGTTATTAAATCAATTGTTGATTTAATAAAATGACTAATTCTCTTTTTATGAATTCCTTCCTTTCTCATTTATATTTACATATATGTATATATATATATATATTAATATATATATATATATATATATATTTATATTTATAAATGGGGTATCATGGTTGATGATACATGCAACATGGGTGTGCAAGACTTATATTGGAGATTTATTTGGATTTTTAATCTAAATTGAAAATGAGTCATTGCTTCTACATTGTTCTCAAAATATCTAGCTAATGACTCACCATTCCACTCACATTTATTTTTGATTAAATATCCAAAATATCTCCATGTTTCATAATTCATTCTTGACTTGAGCCTTCAACCCTAGTTTTTTCTTCTTCCTCTTGTTCATTTTCTAGGTTTTGAAAAAGAGAAGAAAAAGAAAGGTTTTCTTGAGAGAAAAATTCCCACTACATCAATCAATATTAGTTTATCAAACTAGTATTGGTTGTTTGCTTCACATCATCCTGGTGTAGTGAAGCAAGAGCTTGAGCAAAAGGAACTCCGGGTGGATTATCGTGGACGACGAAGAGCTTCGGGCGGAGTTGATCCAAGTTTCAAGTGGAGCCAAAGGAGTCCAAGAAGAGAGGGAGTTGTCTACAAAGGTTGTAGTCCTCTTTCACTTAGGTTTAGACTCCTTTTGGCTTATGTTTTTCCCTAATCGCTAGTTCAATTCGGAGTTTGTATGCATTAGCTCTCTAATTTTAAAAAAAATTCTTTACTTTATGATATTTAAACCCAACTAGAGGTGCTAGTACACTTCAACATGGTATTAGAGCCAAGTTAGAGCTTTAGGGTTACTTAGACGACGTTAAAGAACTCAATTGAATATCAAAATTGCATTTTTCCCATGCTCCCTGGAAATTTTTTCAAATGTTGGAATTTTTAGGTTTAAAAATATTCAGAAAAGTGCAGGGTATTCTGTGGATCCCCAAGAAGAATGAGAGTCTAACTCGACACGGAACCGCGGCCAAAACTTAGCATTTGCGGCGGTTCCACGACGCCGTTGGTGAGGCTTGGACCGTCCCTTCTTGTGCTGACCCATATGTACTATTGGAACTCTCTAGGAATTTTTAAATCAGGCTCAAGTGTTGAGCTCTTTGAGATCTGTGGGTGTTTTGATGAATTGATTGAAATGTTTAATATCGCCTAGTCGTTCTGAATGTGGTACAATATTTGGAATCTACACTAATTAGTTTTGAGAAAATTAATTGGTTATTCGTAAATCTAACATTTCGGTCTCGTAGGATATCGATTTCTTTTGAAAAGGTGTTTTCATTTTTGAGCCTTAAATGTAAGATCTGCAGTGTTCGGCATGAAATCCGTGATATGAGATATTCCAGGTCTATGATATCTAAGAAAAGTGTGGATTCCAACTGTTGTACTTTGACATTTCTTTTCTGCGACCGTAAGTGTAATATATGGTGTATCGCCAGTTTTGTTGCTATACGTCAACGAAAATTGGGATACACATATTTATTTACGTTGATGACATGTGATGTTATTTGTTGCTGTGATATGATATATAGGATCGTCGTGTTTGAATGGCCGGGGGTTTTATGTGAGATGAGAGTTTTTCTTTTCATTCATGTAAAATTCATTGTATGTAATATTCTTTTATTGGGACACTTCCGGGTTGAGAATGATGTCGCCATTGATGTATATTATTTACTTTTCCGTATTAGGATAGACCAAAGGTGGGGAGCATAAGTGACCGGGTTTTGGACTTCAGTGGGAGGCCATCTCGAAGAGTCGAGACCGGGTCTCCTAACTTCAGAATTGGTAGAGTCGCTTGCCGCTCTTGTAGGGGTCTAGGGGTGTGGGCTTGGCTATTCATCATGACCGTGGAATCCGTATTTTCTATCGTTAGCTAAATATAAAATACGGACCTCCTAGTATATCCTATATCTTCATATATGTGCTTCTGCTGCTGTTACTCTGTGATGTGATCACTTATGTGCAGAGACGAATGCTATTATTATTTTTATGATATAATAAACGTTGCGTATGTTTTGCATCCGCACTAGTCCTGCCCCCGCTCTGCCGTTAGTTAAGTAACCTAACGGTGCATGATGGAACCCCGTGGCGAATGCAGATGGCATAAGTAGACGTTCTATTTTCATTTCTTTTCTGTGATGGTTTAGGAACTTAAATGATGGGACTACATTAATGAGATTAATGTAAAGAAAAAGAAACCTAAAAAGATGTTGCAGAATCGAATTTGAAACTCACTCGGCCTTTTTATGAAAAAGCAAGTTTCAATGATGCGGAGCTTAAACCACTCCTTTTAAAACTATTTGATTCTATTACGAGATCAAGTTCAAAGCGTTAAAGGTTTTCTTAAAAACCATCCGCAACCCTCCGTCATTTTAGAAAGTAAAGTACTTAGTATTCGTGCTACGTATATTGATCATAGTCAAGGCGTAGTGTACGGTAGCTAAGTGATGTCTTCCTACACAACATATGATGCGATTAGTTAGGACATTCAAGTGATTATGTTGATCATAGTCAAGGGTCATATGAATGGACCTAATCAATCACGAAATGATGGGTAGAACTTGAATAATGCTTATGATATGTTGACCATAGCCAAGGTCATAAGTGCTAGGGGTAAAAACCATATCGAGAGTTTCAAGAGTTGAAATTTGCAATGAGATTGCATACTTTCTATGTGATAGTTGGATCCTGATCCCACTGTGAGTAAGAGTTACTTCCAGGAGAGTTTTGCACTTTACAATTAGCTAACCCATTAGGTGTCTAGAAAGGTGTCAATGGGGTTATGCCTCTGGGAAAACGAGGTTTACTTTAATTAGGTCCGTGCGAAAACACGGGGAACCTCCCTCAAAGTACCGACACTGGCCTGGCTGAACGGTTAGCGAAGTTGTAGAATGTAATTAATCCTGGTTAATTTTCTTTTTAAAGTTTGAAGGAAAATTTGATAAAAGCAGTGGGAGACATCAATTAGATAAGATAAAACCAATCTAATATATGCAAGAGTTTTCACTGAGTATATTATTTTCTCTCTCCTAATGGCAGATACCAATGACTGGACTTAAGCTTCTACTAAGAAAAATAAACTGACGGGACCCAATTATAAATAACGACTGAGGAACGTGAACATTGCCCTTACATATGATAAGGTTGAGTATGTCCTCATTACTGAAGCCCCTCTTATCCCAGGTCCTGATTCATCCATTGCAAATAAGGAGATCTGCAAGACATGAGATATTGATTGTGCCATGGCCAAATACCTCACGCTTGCTTCGATGGATAATGAACATCAGAAGCAACATGAGAAGATGGATGTTCAATCCATCTTTCTTCATACAAAGGAGTTGTATGGGAAGCAATCTCGTGCTTTACGTTATGAGGCATCTAGAAAGTTGTTTCAGATGAGGATGACTGCCGGCACATCAGTAGGTGAACATGTCTTGAAGATGATAGGTCTTATAGAAGAATTTGAGGACCTGGGATAGACCATAGAGAACGAACAGTATGTTGATATTATTCTACAGTCTCCCCTCTGCCTTTGCTCCATTTATAGTGAACTTCAATATGCACAATTTGGAAAGGTCACTACCTGAACTTCTCAATATGTTGAGAAGTGCAGAGAGCACGCTTATGACATCGAAAACTCCCGCTCTGCTTAATGGGTCATCTTCTTCTTCTGTCCCAAAAGCTAAGGCCAAGGGAAAGAAGAAGAAGAAACCCACCAAACCGAGAGGTGGAGTTGAAAAGGCGAAAGGGAAAGACAAATCCGGGGCTGCGGGAAGTGGAAAAGGAGAATGTTTTTTCTTTCACAAGTCGGGACACTGGAAACGCAATTGTGCTCTGTACCTTGCTGATTTCAAGAAAATGAAGCATGTTGATGCTTCCGCTTCAGGTGTGTTCGTGACTGAAAACTGTTTTTCTATAAACTCTGCGTCCTGGGTATTAGATACCGGTTCGGGCTCTCACATCTGCAATTGTATGCAGGGATTGAGAAATAGCAAAGTTTTGAAGACTGGTGATCATACTCTCCGGGTTGGAAATGGTTCCAATGTACATGCGATGTCAGTGGGAGAGTATCACCTGGGGTTGCTATCGGGATGTATATTAGTTTTGAACCCATGTTATTATGTACCAAGCATGCTATCTAATATAATATCTGTTTCTTTATTAGACAATGAAGGATATCATTTTTTATTGCAAAATAATATTATGAACATTAACCTGAATCAAGAGTTGATTGGGTATGGTACACTTAATAACGAGATATACGTCCTAAATCAACACACGGTTTTCAACATACAACACACAAATAAAAGAAAATTTTCAGATATAAATGAAGCTTTTCTTTGGCATTGTAGACTAGGTCATATTAACGAAACAAGACTAAACAAGCTACATAAAGATGAATATTTAAATCCTTTTGAATATAAATCTTATGCGACTTTTCAGTCTTGTATCAAGGGTAAAATGACCAAAACTCCGTTTACTGGATACGAAGAGAGAGCTACGAAACTCTTAGGCCTCATACATAGCGGTGTATGCGGACTAATGTCTACACATGCTAGAGACGGTTTTTCTTATTTCATCACTTTTACTGATGATTTCTCAAGACTCGGACACGTGTTCTTATTAAAGCATAAGTCCGAAGCTTTCGAGAAGTTCAAGAAGTACAAACTTGAAGTAGAAAAACAAACAGGCTTGAGCATCAAGAAACTTCGATCAGATCGAGGAGGAGAGTATCTGAGTACATATTTTTCAGACTTCCTAAAAGATAATGGGATTCTCTCTCAGCTCACTCCCCCTTACACACCACAGCACAACGGTGTGTCAGAACGGAGGAATCATACCCTATCAAATATGGTACGTTCCATGATGAGTGATGCTGAGTTACCACTTTCATTTTGGGGGCATGCATTGGAGACTGCAGCATATCTGTTGAACTGGGTTCCAACTAAGACTGTGTTTACCATATGAGATATGGTATGGAAAGAGACCATCTCTTAAACAAGTTAGGATATGGGGTTGTCCGGCTTTTTTCAAAAAGCAGAATACAGACAAATTCGAGACATGATCGATTCAGTGTAAATTTGTGGGATATCCAAAACATTCGTATGGGTATCTATTCTACCACAAGGTGGAACAAAGAGTGTTTGTTTCTCAACATGCCACATTTTTAGAAAATGAAATTTTTACAAATACTGATGGCAATGCGGTAGAACTAGAAAAAGTTCTAGAGACACAAGTTACAAATGACGAATTGGTTGAACCTGATGTTGCAATAGAACCTCATGACCTCAGCCACTCCGTAGATCTAGTAGGAATTCTCGCCCACCGGAGAGATACTATGGGTTTCTCATTGATGGTGATAGAGAAGATTGCATCATTGATGATGATGACCCTATTAGTTTTTAGCAAACTATCACGAGTGGTGACTCAGTGAAGTGGCTGGATGCCATGAGATCCGAAATGGAGTCCATGTACACCAACAAAGTATGGACTTTGGAAGTTGTACCTTCTGGGGTAAAACCCGTAGGGTGCAAATGGATCATTAAAAAAAAGATCGGTATAGATGGACAGGTAGAGACCTATAAGGCAAGGCTTGTAGCGAAAGGATTTCGTCAAAGTCCAGTACTGGACTATGACGAATCTCTCTCTCCTGTAGCAATGCTTAAATCCATTCGGATCCTACTTGCTATTTCTGCTCACTACGATTATGAAATCTGGCAGATGGACGTTAAAACAACATTTCTAAATGGTGATTTAGAAGAATGCGTTTATATGGATCAGCCAGAGGGCTTCGTTGATAGTGGGAGCAATGAGAAAGCATGTTGGTTGCTTAAATCCATATATGGATTGAAGCAGGCATCATGGAGTTGGAACATCTGTTTTGATGATGCAATCAAAGAGTTTGATTTTGTCAAAAATCCAGATGAACCTTGTATTTATAAGAAGATTGTTGGGAGTACTGTCATATTTCTCGTATTGTATGTGGATGGCGCTCTCTTGATAGGAAACGACGTTCCTATGCTATAATCGGTCAAACTGTTCTTGTCATAAAGGTTCTCCATGAAAGACCTGTGTGATTAAGATTTATAGAGATAGATCTAAAAGCTTGTTGGAATTGTCCCAATCAAGGTACATTAATACCATCCTAAAGAGGTTTAGTATGGAAGATTCCAAGTGAGGTGCCTTACCCACTTGTCATGGAATCACTCTCTCCAAAGACTTTTGCCCGAAAACTGATGAAGAGAGAGCTCGCATGAGCATTATAACCTACGCTTCAGCCGTAGGATCTATAATGTATGCGATGCTATGTACTCGCCCTGATATAGCTTATGCACTAGGTGTACTAAGCAGGTATCAATCCAACACAGGGGAGAAATACTGGACAGCCGTGAAGAACATTCTTAAGTACTTATGAAGGACTAAAGAAATGTTCGTGTATGGTAATGGGGATCTCTAGATGGAGGCCTTTACCGATTCCGGCTTCCAAAGTGATAAGAATGACAACAAATCTATCTCGGGGTTTGTATTTACTCTCAATGGAGGGATGGTTTGTTGGAAGAGTTCCAAACAGGACACCGTTGTAGACTCCACGATGGAAGCTGAGTACATTGCTGCAAATGCTGCTGCCAAGAAAGCCGTCTGGATGAGAAAGTTCATCTCGGAACTAAAAGTATTTCCAACCATTATTGATCCAATACCATTGTATTGTGATAATAATGGGGCTATGGCGTTAGCCAAAGAGCCCATATCCCATCAGCGGTCCATACACATCCTGAGGCGATATCATTTGATCCTGGAGATAGTTGATCGCCGCGAGATCGAGATTTAGAGATGAGACACAAAGAACAACACCGCAGACCCACTCACGAAGGCCCTTCCATAGCCACAACATGAGCGAATTTTTTAGATGTTTGGTATAAGATACGCCTATAATTGGCCTTAGTGCAAGCGGGCGATTGTTGGATATATGTATGCCCTAGATGCCATTATTTGTATAGTGGATACTTGGACATGTATATATAGAGGACATTCTTGCTCGACATGATAGTATGCTATCTGGTTACTCTTTATCTTAACATGTTCACTTGATTGTGTATACTGTTCATTTGATACATGTTGATAAATACCTTAGGATAATAGCTTGACTACCATGACTATGATAGAGATCATACTAGTGGGGCATGTGTAGTTTATAAGAATATCCTTAAAATGTTCCTAGTCGTGGGTGTATCGAGACGGGAGCGTCGATGTTCCAGAGTAGACTAGTGTATACGTTTCTTGACCCATTTGATGGGCGATGGATGATTCCATATCCATTGGTTTTTGACATAAAAGATTGTATACGGGTGCTTAGTGGAGACTGGGTAAACTAAAAAGACTCGCCGAGAACTCCTATATGGTTTTATACCTATCGTCGGATAGCAGTTCTCAGGTGACACTGGTACAGGTTAGTCTGTAGAGTCTTGTGTGTTCTCCCAATGTGCTTTGATTTCCACCCTACAACGGCTCTACTGTGTCGTACAAACAGGTGGTTTTTGGGTACAGTCCTGAGACACATGGAGGCAATGAGCAATAGGAGGGGTTTCGTCTCTCCCGGTATTGGGAGTAGATGCTGCGCTATGCGCGATTGGCTATGACTCGAAGTCCCTGGCCAGGGCTGATGAAATTTACTGATAAGTGTTATCGGTGGTTTCTCGACCTATCATAGGCCACATCGGCATGACTTATTGAGCTATTGGGGTCGACGATACCATCCCTGGATTCAATATGCAACATATCAGACGAAGAGACCGGACTGTACGGTAAGTGTTACCAATAGCTCGATAGGAGTTTTGACAGGTTCGCTTGTTGCTCTTCTATTCGTACAATACCTGAGAGCCGCTACGTGCAGCTAGTACCGCTGACGGTTTATGGGTATCTGATATGATCACTACCTACTGCTAGCGTATTGAAAAGTCTTAGAGTCCCACAAAGGGGTTTCCGATCTCAGGTGAAGTGATGTAGGGCACATATGGAAATATGTGCGGGAGCTTGATTAAATGCGAGTATATGATATCGTATTTTAACCTAGCGGTTTTGATTAGTCGGGTTATATATGATATGACCGGGTTATTAAATCAATTGTTGATTTAATAAAATGACTAATTCTCTTTTTATGAATTCCTTTCTTTCTCATATATATATATATATATATATATATATACTTATAAATGGGATATCATGGTTGATGATACATGCAACATGGGTGTGCAAGACTTATATTGGATATTTATTTGGATTTTTAATCTAAATTGGAAATGAGTCATTACTTCTACATTGTTCTCAAAACATCTAGCTAATGACTCACTATTCCACTCACACTTATTTTTAATTAAATATCCAAAATATCTCCATGGTTCATAATTCATTCTTGACTTGAGCCTTCAACCCTAGTTGCTTCTTCTTCCTCTTGTTCATTTTCTAGGTTTTGAAAAAGAGAAGAAAAAGAAAGGTTTTCTTGAGAGAAAAATTCCCACTTCATCAATCAATATTAGTTTATCAAACTAGTATTGGTTGTTTACTTCACATCATCTTAGTGTAGTGACGCAAGAGCTTGAGCAAAAGAAACTCCGGGTGGATCATCGTGGACGACGAAGAGTTTCGAGCGGAGTTGATCCAAGCTTCAAGTGGAGCCAACGGAGTCCAAGAAGAGTAGGAGTTGTCTATAAAGATTGTAGTCCTCTTTCACTTAGGTTTAGACTCCTTTTAGCTTATGTTTTTCCCTAATCTCTAGTTTGATTTGGAGTTTGTGTGCATTAGCTCTCTAATTTTTTTAAAAAAATCTTTATTTTATGATGTTTAAACATAACTAGAGGTGCTAGTACACTCCAACAGATGTGTGGCTCATAACAGTTCGAGAAACTACTGATAACTCTTATCAGTAAATCTCAGCAACCCTGATCAGGGATTTTGCAGTTATAGCCAATCGAGCATAGCTCAACATCAACTCCCTATACCGGAAGAGACGAAACCTCTCCTATCGCTCACTGCCTCCATGTGATTTGGGACTGTACCCAAAATTCACCTGTTTGCACGACTCCTTCGAGCCGTGGTAGGGAGGAAATCAAAGCATAGTGGGAATCAAACAAGACATTATAACGATCTTGGGTTTACAGACTAACCTATACCAGTGTCACCAAAGAACTGCTATCTGACGATAGGCATATAACCATTTAGGAGTTCTCGGCGAGTCTTATTCGGTGTACCCATTCTCTAATAAACACCTGTGTACAATCTTTGATATCAAACACCAATGTCTAGGGGATCAACCATTGCCCCTATACAGGGTCAAGAAACGTACACACTAGTCTATTCTGGAATATCGATGCTCTGTCTCGATATCCCCTCGACTAGGAACAATTGAAGGATATACTTTTAGACTACCCTGGTCCCAATAGTATGATCCGCATCATAGTCCTGGTAGTCAAGCACATATCTTAAGGGCTTTATCAACATATAAGAGAAAGACATTATAAGAATACCAGTCATCATGTTAAGATAAAGTGTAACCAGACAGCATATTATCATGTCGAGCAACAAAGTCCTCTATATATATGTCCAAGCATCTACTATAATATACATCAATGTACAATAATGGCCTATAAGGCATACATATTCCTAACAATCTCCCACTTGCACTAAGGCCATGTGTTGTAGTATCCCATACCCAACATCCCAAAAAGTCTCTCAAACTGCGTCTGGGGGAGGGCCTTTGTGAGTGGATCCGCTACGTTGTCCTTCATGTCAACTCTCCTGACCTCGATCTCCCGGCGATCTACTATCTCCCTGATCAGGTGATACCGCCTAAGAATATGTCTGGATCTCTGATGGGACCGGGGTTCCTTGGCCAAAGCCACAGCTCCATTGTTATCACAATACACAGGTATTGGATGTTCAATAGATGGAACCACACCAAGTTCAGTAATGAACTTCTTCATCCAGACAGCCTTTTTGGTAGTATTGTTGGCAGCGAAGTATTCAGCCTCCATCGTCGAGTCTGCTGCGGTATCTTGCATGAAACTCTTCCAACATATCGCCCCTCTATTGAAGGTAAAGATAAAACCCGATACCGACTTACTGCCGTCCTTATCACTCTGGAAGCTCGAATCGGTAAAGGACTCCATCCGGAGTTCACCGTTACCATACACCAAGAACATTTCTTTAGTCCTTCTCAAGTATTTAAGAATGTTCTTCACAGCTGTCCAGTGGTTTTCCCTAGGATCTGATTGATACCTACTCACTACACCTAGTGAGTAAGCTACATCCGGTCTGGTACATAACATTACATACATGATAGAGCCTATTGCTGAAGTATAGGGTATTCTTTGCATGCGAGCCCTCTCCAAATCAGTCTTGGGTCTCTTTGGAGAGAGTGGTCCCTGAGCAAGCAGGTAAATTACCATGGTTGGAATCTTCTATACTAAACCTCTTTAGTATGGTGTCTATATACCTGGATTAGGATAATCCCAATATCCGTTTTGATCTATCTCTATAGATCTTGTTTCCCCCAATAAAAGAGCAAAGCTCTGTTCAAAATTTAAGAGGCAGCGCCTCACATGCCTTTCACGAGTGCGCCAGCGCCAGAGTTAAAAACTATTATATTGGCGCCGCACGTTGCTCCTCACTTGGACACCAACGTGTAAAGCACATAAAGGAATTAAACCGTTAATTAATGCTCACATGCACAACACGTGAACGCCGGCGCCGAGGTAGAATTAAATTCTACTCTATGTTAAACAGAGTCGTTGGATCAAAAATCCAACGGAGATGATAAATCATCAAGACTCAGAATTAAAATTCTGTTGAGAGGAAATATTCCTCAAATCTTTCTAAAATAAGAAATATACCTTCGGTGGGATCGTAGAATAAAATTCTATGTCCTCTGTAAAACAGAGGACCGTTGGATTAAAATCCAATGGTGATTAAAAAATCACCGTTCTACAGAAGAAATTCTGTATATGGGTAAATATTTCCCTAATCTTGTTAAAAACAAGAACAATATCGTCTGTAAAACAGAAGTCTTTAGATTAAAGATCCAACGGTGGGTAAAATTCCCCAAATCAATTAGGGTCTCTTAATGAAAGATTTCTTTAACTAATCAACTGACTTGCCTCTACTATATAAAGGACCCAAGACTTCAAGTCTAAAAAAAAAGAGAAAGCCCTCCATAAGCTTCTAAAAAAAACAACAAAGCAGAAAGCTCCAAAAAGGAACAAAGAAGAAGATCTCCCTTCTCAGAAAAAAATCTAGGTAAATAAAAAGAAGAGAGATTAAACATCTCATTTACCTATTGAAGGGTTTAACCCTTTTAAAAGAACTTAGTTCTTTCTCCGGATCTGAGATCCACAAGACAAGTTTCCCACAAGTTGAGAATTTAATTCTCCTCGGGAAGAACTTGTTCTTGAGAATCAAAAATTCAGAAAAGAATTATGAAATCGAAATTTTCAAAACAAAGCATATAAGGAAAAATCTAGCGCCCAGGGCCTCAAGTGCCCCTCACGTGGACGCCATAGAAAAAAGGAGTGCTTAGCACTCAATGAGCGGCGCTCAGCACCCAGCGCCTCACGTGCCCCTCACGTGGGTGCCACAGAAAAAAGGAGTGCTTAGCACTCAATGAGCGGCGCTCAGCGCTCAGCGCCTCATGTGGGCGCCACAGAAGAAAGAGTACTTCGCACTCAATGAGCGGCACTCAGCGCCCAACGCCCTACATGTTCCTCACGTGGGCGCCACAGAAGAAAAGAATACTTAGCAATCATTGGGCAGCACCCAGCGCCTCACGTGTCCCTCACGTGCGCGCAATAAAAAAAGGTGAGTGCCCAGTGCCTCACGTGTTTCTCACGTTGACACCACAGAATGGAGGAGTACTTAGCACTCACTACGCAGCTCATAGCGCTTCACGTGTCCCTCACGTGGGTACCATAAAGAGTGCCTAGTACTCCATACAAAGACAAAAAGGGGTAAAGTGTTTAACACTTATTGGGCAATCCCCATGACTAAAAGCCCACATGATTATATGTGAGCGTCAGAACTTGCATAAGTGCTTAGCACTCTTTGTACAAAAAGGGGGGACTGATTTTACAGAGCCCAAACAAGTGCTTGGCCCTTTTCAATAAAAAAACTGAATGGACCAAGCACAAATTGGATAGGCCCCTAGAGGATAGAACCTCCCTGATTCAGACCAACCGAGCCCATGTGCTCATGATTTCCCAAACTGATCTTAGTCCCAAATATGACGATTGATCTTCCAACTGATGATATCCAAAACGATACTCATCCCACATCCTCCCGAGGAAATCTTAGTCTCAAAATATGATTAATGATTTCCGGGTTTACCACTAACTCTTTTTCCCCTCAAATACGGGAATTTGTTCAAGGGTACATCTCTCCATATATCTGATCCACGTCGTTGTAATTCCTCAACGTTTTCAGAGAGGTGGCGGGTCCAGACAACCAACAGCTTTTTGGTGTACTGATGTGTACAGCTCAAATCAGACCGCACCCCAAACTGGGTGCATTCTATATCATCATTGTTCATCCCGTCACGTAACAAATACATGTGCGCGCAAGATGATCAACGGACTGAGACGTCCTTAAACTAAAATCTCACCTCCAAAATGGCGACCAACGGACCGAGACGTCCTTAAACTAAAATCTCACCTCCAAAGTAGTGATCAACGGACCGGAACATTCTTAAACTAAAACTCTCACCTCCAAAAGGGTGATCAACGGACCGAGACATCCTTAAACTAAAATCTCACCTCCAAAATGGTGATCAACGGACCGAGACATCCTTAAACAAAAATCTCACCTCCAAAATGGTGATAAACGGGTCGAGACGTTCTTAAACTAAAATATCACCTCCAAAGTGGTGATCAACGGATCGAAACGTTCTTAAACTAAAACTCTCACCTCCAAAAGGGTGATCAACAGACCGAGATATCCTTAAACTAAAACCTCACTCCGACGGATCGAGATGTCCTTAAACTAACCGTTGCTTCAAAAATGGCAACAATGGACCGAAATGTCCCTAAACTAAGGCAATAGGGCCCAAATGCTCTCTTGTTGGATCTGAAATAAAAATGATCCTAAAACCTTGTTAAGTAGATCTTAGTATCAAATTCGACTAACGTATCCTTTAAAAAACCAACCGAGCCCTAAATGCTCACATACGTTTAAGTCAATCTTAATCCTAAAATAGATTAACGGTCCTTAAATAAAAACCCCAAATCGTAGATATACGGATTTGGACTAATCCACGCCCTATGGGCGACAACATAAATTAGTCTCCGTATACAATCCACGGGCAACCAAAACAAATAAAAACACACACGAGACGAAGTGAACTTCCGGAGCAGGAGAAAGTGGTTATCGCGATGCGATTACGTAATTAACTTCAAGGGCTTGCGCCTGTAGGGAAGAGCGTCTCCACAATCAAAAAACCCTCGCAAATGAGGGGGGATCTGATGATTTGCTACAACGGCCGCATCCGTCCAAACCTTTGATATACGGTACCATAAATCAACTTGGCTTCTTCGGAGAGGTGGACGGATTAATCCAAATAGCATTTTCTCCTAAAATTCAAGCCAGACGTCCTAACGTCCTGGTCGCGTTTTTCGGTGGAGAACAGATTTTGGCACGCCCATTGGGACCTTTTCCTCTTTCCACTCCACACTTCGTGTGTTGTGTTTCGTGAATAAAATCGTGGTTCGCTAAGGTTGCCATTGGATTCGAGGTACTAAGATTTGGTGTCTTGTTCCTGTGCAGAAAGAAGAAGTGAACATCAATGGCTTCCATCTGCACCAATTGCAATGGCAACTCCCGCTCCGCCCCAACTGGAGGAGTGGCATATGGGGCCAATACGGCCTCCATCTTTTCAATGCCAGTGGGGCGGGTGACTCAAGCCACCACTGGATTATTCTTCGGGACCATGCTCCCGCCAGAAAGCTTCAGCGCCCCAGTGCCACCACAGGAAGCTCTCAAGAAGTCGGTCTTCGATCGACTTGCAACCACCACGGCCCTTCTCAATGGGTCATCCAAGTCTGCCACCTCAGTCTTCAACAGGCTGAACCGAAACTCTAGTGGGCCCACAAAGAGGCTCACGATAACTGAAGGGGCTATCCCAAAATGGATAGTCCTGCCAACTCCTGCTGCGGGTGAAGTCGTCAAAGGTGCTTCCCCTACCAGAAAATCGGCCTATGAAAGATTGGTCGTTCCCTCTCGACGGACGTTGGTCTTTGACAGGCTGGCACCAGCAGCAGCCCCTCATCAAAGTCGGGGGCATGACGGAGCTGCTTCCACAACTGAGGTGGTCCCGTCTGCAAGACACGCTCTACGTCGCCACTGGCGCTGAGTGAGAAAAGCCGGGGGCAAATCCCCTTCTAGACTCATCCCACCAGCTCCAATGGTGGAAGTTGATGTTGCTGTTCTAACCGAGAACGGTTTTGACCTACTTAGGAGGGTGCGAAAGAACTCTCCAACCACGGTGTTAAAGAAATCTCCACTTCTTGCTGAAAATATGACGCAGGCAAAGCCGAAGAAGCCTCCTCAACGGCTGCCCTTCCAAATCCATAGGGTCTGACGGAAAGTCCAAGATTCTGTGATAAAAAAGAATTACTCTCATCAACCAGAGAAAATGAAAGTTCGACAAGAGGAAAGCCATCCCTCCACCATACAGCGAGGGACTTCTTTCATACAGGCGCCTGCTACAATGGCTCCTACAACTTCAACCTTATACAAAAGGATGAGGCTGGAGAAAATACCACCACCAACAACAACAACAACTGAGCCTTTTATCCCAAGCATATGGGGTAGGCTACATGAACCAACATGAGAATCACGCCGGGTCCAGCATATGAATCCTCTGTCTCCACTCACTTCTATCGAACAATATACTTTCATTGAGTCCTTTGGCAACCATATCGTTTCGTATCACCTCCATCCATGTTTTCTTCGGTCTCTCTTTTGCCCTTTTGCCATTACCCATATCGAGAGTATCTATTCGTCGAACCGGTGCTTCCATAGGTCTGCGTCGCACATGACCAAACCATCTAAGCCGGTTTTCCCGCATCTTCTCCTCCACAGGTGCTACACCAACTTTTGCACGAATATCCTCATTTCGCACCTTGTCTTTTCTAGTGTTACCGCACATCCAACGAAGCATGCGCATCTCCGCTACGTGCATCTTCTGTGTATGATGCTTCTTAGGAGCCCAGCATTCTGTACCATATAATAAGGCAGGCCGAATAGCGCTCCGATAAAACTTCCCTTTCAATTTTAACGGAAAGTTACGATCACACAAAATCCCTGTTGCACTCCTCCATTTCAACCAACCAGCTTGGATCCTTTGATTAACATCACTATCGATCTCCCCATTCCTTTGGATGATGGAACCTAGATATCTAAACTGGTCGCTCGGTGATATCTTTTGCCCTTCCAATGTTATACCAATATGGTTTTGACTTCTCTGGCTACTAAATTTGCAGTGCATATATGCTGTCTTGGACCTGCTCAATCTGAATCCCCGAGATTCCAATGTTTGTCTCCATAATTCCAATTTTGCATTAACCCCTGCTTTCGTCTCATTTACTAGAACAATATCATCAGCGAATAGCATACACCAAGGGACCTCATCTTGAATAGTTCTAGTAAGCTCATCCATCACGATGGTAAACAGGAAAGGACTTAATGCAGATCCTTGATGTAAACCAATAGTAATCGGAAAATCACTTGTTAAGCCACCGCAAGTTCTGACATTTGCCACTACTCCGTCGTACATATCCTTGATTATGTCAATATACTTGACGGGGACCCCATTTTTCATCATTGTCCCCCATAATACCTCTCTAGGTACCTTGTCGTACGCTTTTTCTAAATCAATAAATATCATATGCAAATCTCTTCTCCTCTCTCGAAAGCGCTCGACAAGTTGACGAAGCAAATGGATCGCCTCTGTCGTCGATCGTCCAGGCATGAAACCAAATTGGTTCTCTGTTATCTTAATATCCTTCCTTAGCCTGTGTTCAATCACTCTCTCCCAAAGTTTCATGGTGTGACACATTAGTTTTATTCCACGGTAGTTTGAGCAACTTTGAATGTCACCCTTATTCTTGTAGATAGGTACAAGGATACTTTTCCTCCATTCATTTGGCATCTTTTTTGTCTGGCAAATCTTATTAAACAGATCTGTCAGCCATTTAACGCCTATTTCTCCTAAGCATCTCCAAATCTCGATAGGAATCCCGTCAGGACCAACCGCTTTTCTTAAACCCATTCTGTTCAAAGCTTCTTTAACCTCAGTAAGTCTTATTTTACGCATGAAATCACGATTTATATCTTGAGATTGAATGACAAGTCCATCCAAATTCTTAGTAAAGCTCTCATTGAACAATTTGTCAAAATAATCTCTCCATCTTTCCTTGAGAAAATACCACCACTGGCGGCAAATCCCAAAGGTGATGGATCCAAACGCCCCAAGTATGGGGCATAATCGTGCACACGGTTTACATAGCTTCCGGAAAAGAGGAAAGGCATGCTTCCATGGGTCATCGGCCGCAAACTCGGTCGTTGACAAAGTCTCAGGAGCAGCAACAAAAGCTCCAGGAGATGCTGACAAAAATGGCAGCACTCACGGGGTAAAAAGAAAGCCCGGAAGCAGCGTCTGAACAGCGCCATGAGCAGGAGACCGATACAGAGTTCCTGCGAAGGGTGCTGGATAGAAAGGATAAGGAGGCTGCGGAACAAGCTGCCAATATAAAACAGATGGCGCTTTTGTTCCAAGATATGGTGGGAATGATGATCCAGCAAGAACCTCCAACTGAAAACCCGCCGATAATTATCGAGGACGACAGAGGGGAAACATCAAACCCTCTTCCAGCTTTATCAACAGCCAGGGAGGAAACGATCTCCAAAGCTGGCCTTGATGATTACATAGCTCATCAAATATGAGCTCATCAAGCTAGTGAAGCGGCTGGCCAAACTGTCAAATTTGGGCGACCGTATCCGGCATGCTACGATCAAATACAGTACCCTCCAGAATACATGCATCCAACGTTCCAAATGTACAAAGGAAGTTGAAATCCTCGCCAGCACATCGTGAGTTTTAAATCCATGTGCGGCAACACTGGAGGAAATGACATATTGCTCCTCCGACAGTTCGTCAGCAGCCTGATAGGCATCGCCTTTGAATAGTACACGGGACTCCCAAATGATTCCGTAAAGACCTTCGATGAGATGGATATGCTCTTCTGTCATAGGTTCGCTAGTGTGAATAAACACACTACCGTAGCGGCGTTGGTCGACGAAACGGTTGGACTGAATGAGACATGGGTTCAATATATTACCCGATGGCGAAATCTCTGGTCAAAATGCGAGCAACGCATCGACGAAGCTACAGCTGTGGGAATGTTCGTGGCTACCCTTGACCTAAATTCAAAGGTGTTTCCATTTATAGCCCTCTTCAAGCCGACGACCTTCCAAGAGCTCATGAATAAAATGACTCGATTGGATCAGATGGGTCAAGACCCTTCATCATCCGATGATGATGAATGAAAAGCGGAGGCAAGGTGCGCCAATGCTCAACAGAAAATGAGCGGCTATGAAGCAACCTATCGCCAAAATAGCAACGACATAAGTATTTGCCCTCCTGAAATAAACACAGGGGGCATATTACTCACAGGCGGCAGAAGGAATGACGTGATATCTCATTCCTTGTAAATGAAGAAGATGCTCTATCAGTATCGGAAAGTGACATTGATGGGAAGGGGGCAAGTAATGTGTAAAATGCCCGGTACTTCCCGCAAAACAACCCGATTGGCATGATGATAGATGAAACAGTCCAAGAAGGTAAAGACAGCCTAAGGCGTGAAGTGTCCATGCATACAAAAGACATGCACCAACGCCTCAACAAGCAAACGTTGGAAGGAATGAGTTATGTAGCTCCCTGACTAAATGATAAACAATGGACCGAGATATCCCTAAACTAACAACAGACCGTAATGTCCTTAAACTAAAGCTTCACCTCAAAAATGATGATAATGGACTGAGATGTCCCTAAACTAACAATGGACCGAGATGTTCCTAAACTAATAATGAACCGGAATGTCCTTAAACTAGTGCGTCGCCCCAGATATGACGATACAGTCTCTTGAGATCCATATTGTAATCAAAGTCTTGATAGCAAAGATCTCAACATAAGTTCTACCGACTGTGCAGCTACTTCAGCGACAAAGCCACCCCTAAACACCACTGGAAAAAAAAACGGTATGTCCACAAGCAAAATGGGCACGGATGAAAACCCGAAAGGGCGCCGTGAGTAAAAACAGCAAGACTATCGGCGAGTTCGTGAAAACCCAAAAGGGTGCAAACTCGTAAAAAAACGGTATGTTCACAAGCAAGATGTGCACGGATGAAAACCCGAAAGGGCGCCATGAGTAAAAACAGCATGGCTACCGATGAGCTTGTGAAAACCCGAAAGGGCGCAATCTCGTAAAATTTTCACTTACGAGATCCTCTCGACTCATAAGGAAAACTCTTCCTATGAGACCCTCACGGCTCATAGGATTCAAAAGCCTTAAGCCACAGGGATCCAAACATGTTCTTAAGCTGTCGTATTCCCCAAGTTGCCCTACAGGCGGTCCAATATTGGCCCCTGTATACAATCCACTGGCACAAATAAATGATTTCCCCACCAAGTTCCACCAATGACGAGGAATGTCCTCATATAGTGAACGACACTTGTAAGTCCTCTCGACTTATAAGGAGAAAACACTCTTATAAGATCCTTACGGTTTATAAGAGAACACACACTTAGGAATCCCCACGATTCCTAAAGAGAAAATACGACTTCGAGATCCTCACGACCCGTAGGGAGAAATAACTTTATGAGACCCTTACAGCTCATAAAGTCGAAAAGTCTTAGTCGACAAGATCCTAACCCTGTGCACTAAGCCACCTTTGTTCAAATCAGCATAGGCAAATGATGATTCGCTCCTGGTAATATCCCAGTTGCAGCGATGCTGATGCCTAAATCGGTGTCAAACTCCAAGTTCTTTCACGGCAAATGATGATTCGCTCCTGGCAATATTCCAGTCGCAGCGATACTGATGCCAAGATTGGGATCAGATCTTCCATACTCGCAATAAAAATTAGCGAGCAAAAAATGCATATAAAAATAGCCGAAATGATGGGGTATATTGCAATAAAAATCAGCGAGCAAAAAATATATGCATATGAAATAGCCGAAATGTTTGGGCAACTCGCAAAAAAAAACAACGAGTAAAAATATAAAAATAGCCGAAATGATTGGGCACCGCGATAAATAGCTGAAATGATTGGGAAATCGCGACTTTCGCGATATGAAAAGCTGAATGGATAGAGCATCGTGGAAATAAAAAATAAAATAAAATAAAATTTCCTCTGCCTTGCAGGTGAGTCTACACCGACCCCTGTATACAATCCATGGGCATAAATGAAAAAGGGAATCATATTTTCCCACCGGCCCCGTCAAAGGGAGAGCCTGATCTTGACGGTTCATATACAACCTAGAGACAACCCCGGCGTACCTTTTCATTCCAGCAGGATGCAGACGCGACGTCAATAAACGACCCCAGGGTCAAAACAAAATGGAGCCATGGTAAAATTCCTAGCTCCAAGTCTTGACGGTTTACAAAATAACCTAAAAATTACCTCATCATTCATCTCGTTACAGTAGACGCAATGTCAACAACAACGTTCTCTCTTACTGCAGCAGGATATAGATGCGACGTCAACAAAAGACCCCAGGGTTGAAAAAAACGGAGCCATGGCAAAATTCCTAGATCCAAATCCTAACGGTTCACAAAACAACCTAAAGACTATCCCGACATTCTTCTCGTTACAGCAGATGCAATGTCAACAAAGGCTCCAAAATAGCCACATAGAAAAGGAAGCGAAGGCAAAATTCCTAGTTTCAGGGTCTTGACGGCAATTCAAATAAAATCCGAAAGACTATCGGAGATTGTTCTACACCAATGCAGAGTGGTTATGACTCATCGGGGCTCCCAAACTGAGCCTAACCTCAAGTAAAAAGCGACATGGAAAAATTCCTAACGCTTGCTCTTCCGACGGTCAAACTGCCTAAGAAGATTATTTGAAGACGTCTTGTCCATCCTCTGAAGGGATCAGAGACACGACAGTCGCGGGGCTACTCGAACAGCAGTGTAAAGTCTGCATATCGGGAAATACATCAGCCAACACGACGGTACCACGGACTAAAACCCTAGTACCACAAAACCTAACGGACCTTTGTCGCAAAGAGCAGGGGTTATCTATAATGTTAGGACGAGTTTGCCTATAAGCCCAAGGGAGGTAAACTAAATAAACTCTGAAATGAGTCCATAAACTAGAGACTCCGGAATGAGTTAATAAACTACAAACTCCGAAATGAGTACGTAAACTAGAAACTCCGAAATGAGTTCATAAACTAGAAACTCCGAAATGAGTGAATAAACTACAAGCTCCGAAATGAGTGAATAAACTACAAACTCCGAAATGAGTACATAAACTACTTCACGTCAATTCAAGGCAGAAAGGCGCAACCTATGGGCACCAACCGTGTGCTATGCAAGGCAGTAAGGAAAGTATTTGATTCATACCCGACTAAGCGTTCATTCACAACTGCATACGTACTTATATGGAAATAGTGTTCAAAGCGTGTTGATTTATGTATGTGTGAGAAGGATTAGCGCATGACACAATAATAGCGTTCGCACTTAGCAAAAATTCCTAAGGGTAAAGTATAAAACTCATGCACAGAGGCGAGATACACGTACGAATATATGATGAAGATGAAATATTCAATAGAAAACATTCAACAGTTAATAATAAGAGAAATACATTGAAATAAACATTCTACTCTACAGGGAAGAGATCACCAAATATAGGATCAGAGATACAGGGGTTAACAAAACAATAAACAAAGTTCCCCAATTCCCTCTCTATCCTCTCCACCATGTCGAAGCGGCAGTCTTCGCGAGGAGTTGCGCCCCATCGGTTAGCGTCGTGCTCATCAACGAAGGCAGACATGATAGCCCGGTGAGCCCATATCTGGCTCAGCAACTGAACCGAACGGTCCCTCAAAGACTGGGTAATAAAATGTGCCTCGTTAAAGCACTTGATCTTGTCCTCCGCCGCATTGAAAATCGCCGGAGTCATCTCTGCCAGATGAGGGGGGATGTCGGCAACCACGGGTATGAAAATCATCCGGAGCCAAATGGAGCTTATAGGAAGAGGAGAGCCCCTACGAGTCAAGAGTTCATACATCACCGCGTCACATTGAGCGTCGGTGAGGAGGAGATTCGCTAGCCGCGCACCAAAACGGGGAATAATCTCCTTGATACATACTTCCCATGGTTGCCGACAAGCATGAGGATGAGTGCAAGCCATAACTCTGAGTTCTTCTCGTGTGAGGAAGAAGAAAAAAATACCTTCAGATTATAAAGAGGGGCATTCAAATCTAGACACAGAAAATGTTGTGCATGATGGAGCTATTCCCAAGTCATGAGAAAAGAAAAAGTTGACTCATGGGAATCAGGGCAAGAAGATGAAATGATTCCTTCGGTAACGTCCCACGTGCATTGTAGGGTTCCTAGGCACGCTAAGGAGGTCTCACAAGGTATCGAACATGCCAATATAAAATTTTACGGTGCCAAGAAACCCTAAACTACGGATCGTTTGCTAGAAAACTAGGCGAAAAATCTAACTAGTTAACACTTAACTACAAGATACGGAAATACAACCTTTGTAGATCCGGTGCTCCACCTCCATAGCTCCGCAACGAGGTCCTCTCCGCTGTCCAAATCAAATCCGGTCTCAAGCGTCGGCTTCGTCGGAGAATGGGCAAGCTAGGTCGTCGATGTCCATGCCGAAGATGATCTACGTCGAGGCATCGATAGATCAAGCTCCACCTTCACCAAGTCATGAAAACTTGTGAAGGAAACACACTCTACTACTTGGCAAGAGGTAGAGGATGAAGAAATAGGAAGTGGGTAAACTTTAGTTTTGGATTTCTCACACTCTTCATCAATCCACCATTGATGAAGTTTGGTTTTCTTCACTTGAAGAATGAAGAAGATGAAGAAGAATATTATGATAAGAATTATAATAATGAGAAAAGAAATTCATTCTTATCATAATTGAACCATAGTTAGGTGTAGAGAGTCAATCATGGTTATATGGAATGGTTAAGTTAAGCATGAGACAAAAATGGTTACCTTTATTCAAACCTTCATGAAGATTCATAAACAAAACAAAACTAGCATCCATTTTTCCCTTTTTGCTTTTCCCAAAATGAATAAACAAATAAATAAATAAATGAATAATCAAATAGTAAACCCTAACCATTCCATTAACCAAGGTTTAATTCTATACACTTAACTAAAAAGGCATGTATCATCAAACATGATACAAGCAAGTGCACAAAATCATATCGCATATGCAATGCGCACACGCGAGTGAGAAAATCCATTTAAAGTGAACCGATACTAGTTAATGTAAAGTAATACATCATATATATAATTATACATTAAATCATTAAATCAACACTTGATTTAACGACCCGGTCATATCGCATATAACCGACTAGTATACAATGTATCGGCTTATCGAATCAATCCTTGATTCAATAACTAGGTTATATCGCATACAACCATTCGATACATTCATCGCGAGAATGGAATACGGTATCACATACACGCATTATTCTCGGTCCCGCACATATCTCATATGCGCTCCTATTTCGTTTCGCTTGAGCCAGGAAACCTCTGTGTAGGACTCTAAAGACTCGTCAATACGCCGGCAGCAGGTGATGATCATATCAAGCACCCATAAGCCGCAAGCGGTCTGCCAAACGTAACGGCCACCCGGGTATTGAGCGATCTGAAGATCGACGAGCAAGCCCGCTCACACTCCAGTGAATCCAACCAGTAACACTACCGTACAGTCCGGTCTGATCGTCTGATATGTCGCATATCTCGCCTAGGGGTGGTAAACGTCAGACCCCAATAGCTCGATAAGTCGTGTCGATATGAGGTCTATAACTGTTCGAGAAACTACTGGTAACACTTACCAGTAAATCTCAGCAACCCTGGCCAGGGATTTCCTGTTATAGCCAATCGAACACAGCGCAACATCAACTCCCTATACCGGGAGAGACGAATCCCCTCCTATCGCTCATTGCCTCCATGTGACTCGGGACTGTACCCAAAAACCACCGTTTTGCACGCCCTCTTGGACGTGGTAAGATGGAAATCAAAGCACAGTAGGAACCATACAAGACTCTATGACGATCTCGGGTCAACAGACTACTCTGTACCAGTGTCACCAGAGAACTGCCATCTGACGTGAGGTATAATACCATCTGGGAGTTCTCGGCGAGTCCGTCCAGTGTACCCAGTCTCTACTGAGCACCCGTATATCATCTCTGATGTCAAACACCAATGGATATGGGATCATCCATCGCCCATCTGTATGGGTCGAGAAGGTATACGCTAGTCTACTCTGGTATATCGATGCCCCGTCTCGATACACCCACGACTAGGGACTTTGAAGGATGTACTTATGGACTACCATATCCCCACTAGTATGATCCGCATCATAGTCCAGGTAGTCAAGTACAGATCCTAAGGGCTTTACCAACATGTAACAGAGAGACAATCAGCATACACGTTAAGGTAAAGATCAACCATATAGCATACTATCATGTCGAGCAAGAAAGTCCTCCCTATATACGTCCTAGCATCCACTACAATATACATCATATGTACAGTAATGGCCTCTAGGGCATACATATAACTAACATGCATGACACGTAAGCGCAGGAGCTAGTTCTTTTCAGGATTAAATCCTGAGGCGAGGCCCCACGCGCAGGACATGTGAGGCACATATGAACAATGGTATAAAAGAAGGGGAGGTTTTGTCATTCATACTTCAGAAAATTTATATATGGATGATAAAAAATATCATCAAAAGGTTTACAATGGTAAAACACTAAATTCCGGACATGGATTTAGGAATTTAGAAGCAAGTCCGGGTAAAGTGCTTCTGGCTTCTCTAACTATTTTCTTATGCATCTTCTTACGAATACAAGCGTCAGGATCCCCACTAATGTTATCCATTCTTTGGTATGCGGATATTATCGCATTCTGTTGGAAGACGTGATGCAAAATATCGACAAGGTCATCTCTTCGCTTCTTTGAAATCAGGCTCATCAGATATACTGAATGCACCTTATCTTCGGCATCATCAAGCGCCTCGAGTGGCATAGCCTCGTCAAGCCCAGGAATTACTGCCCAGATCGATCCAACGATAATGTTCAAGAGAGAAGAACGGCGGGGGAGTAACCGACCGTTGTAGTAGTCAAAACGACGCATAACCTCAGCACATTAAGTGTCGGTAAATTCTTGGCCTTGGCAACGGCCCTGGATGCGAATGTCCTCATAAGAGATAATCTCTTCGTGATCGTAAAGATGAGAAGCCATAATATCTGAAAAGAAAAATCAGTAAGTGGTTAGCAATCAAAATGATCAAGAAATCGCTCAATATGAGAATCTAAAAGGATTCTCATCAAATAAACAGTGGAGTTTAAGCAACTCCTAATATCCTCAAAAAACGAGTGCTAAAATGCACAACAGATTTCAAATCTGTCAAGAAATTATGAAAGGAATACAATTCCCAAAAGAATTTCTTTAAGAAATTCTTCAGAGACAAGCACTGTAGAACAATGGGATAACATCCCAGAACTCCACTCGAAAAAGGGAATTGAATTCCAAATAACCTTCAAAAAATAAAATTTCTAACAGGGTAAAACCCTAAAAGATCTTTAAGATCTACGATCTATTCAAGTAAATTTTTTTAGATCTTTAAAAGATCATTGCAAAAGAAGAGCAAGGCGCTGTTAATGGGTTAAAAACCCTAAGACATGAAGAGATTCCTCAAACATTAGGACATGGTCATGGTTCTTACCAAAACTTTGACAGAGTTTTGACTCTAAAAGAGTTTATTTGAACAGAGATCTGAGCTCTGAAAGGAGAATTAAATGCTCAAGATAGAAGCAAGTTAGAAATAAGATGAACAATAGACATTTCAAGGGCCAAAGACCCTATTTATAAAACTTTAAGAGACGGTTCAACTCCCTAGGAGATCGAACGGTGGAGAAGGTGCCACTGCTGCACTCACATGTGAGCCACGTGAGCGCAACGGGGGGGGGGGGCATTTGTTTCCCCCAATAAAAGAGCAAAACTCTATTCAAAATTTAAGAGGCAGCACCTCACGTGCATTCCACGAGGGCGCCGGCGCAAGAGTTAAAAACTCTTATAGTGGCGCCGCACATGCTCCTTACGTGGGCGCAAATGTGCAAAGCACGTAAAGGAATTAAACCCTTAATGAGCGTCTACATGTAAAACGCCAGCGCCCAGGTAGAATTAAATTCTACTCTGTGTTAAACAAAGCTATTGGATCAAAAATCTAACGGAGATGATAAATTATCAAGACTCAGAATTAAAATTCTGTTGAGAGGAAATATTCCTCAAATCTTTCTAAAACAAGAAATATACCTTCGGTGGGATCGTATAATAAAATTCTATGCCCTCTGTAAAACAGAGGACCATTGAATTAAAATCAAATGGTGATTAAAAAATAACCGTTCTATGAATAAATTCTGTATATGGGTTAATATTTCTCCAATTTTGTTAAAAACAAGAACAATATCTTCTGTAAAACAGAAGTCCTTGGATCAAAAATCCAATGGTGGGTAAAATTCCCCAAATCAATTATGGTCTCTTAATGAGAGATTTCTTCAACTAATAAACAAACTCGCCTCTACTATATAAAAGACCTAAGACTTCAAGTCTAAAAAAAAGGAAGCCCCCCATAAGCTTCTAAAAAAACATTAAAGCAGAAAGCACCAAAAAGGAACTAAGAAGAAGATCTCACTTCTCAGAAAAAAAAAAACTCTAGGTCAATAATAAAAAGAAGAGAGATCAAAACATCTCATTTACCTATTGAAGGGTTTAACCCTTTTAAAAAAACTTAGTCTTTTTCTGGATCTGAGATCTATAAGACTAGTCTTCCACAAGTTGAGAATTTAATTCTCATCGGGAAGAACTAGTTCTTGAGAATAAAAAATTCAGAAAAGAATTAGAAAATTGAATTCCTCAAAACAAAGCATATAAGGAAAAATCTAGCGCCCCGCGCCTCACGTGCCTCTTACGTAGACGCCACAGAAAAAGGAGTGCTTAGAACTCAATGAGCGGTGCTTAGCGCCCAGCGCCTCACGTGCCACTCACGTGGGCACCACAGAAAAAAAGAGTGTTTAGCACTCAATGAGCGGCGCTCAGCGTCCAGCGCCTCACATGCCCCTCATGTGGACGCCATAGAAGAAAGAGTATTTCTCACTCAATGAGCGGCGCTCAATGCCCAGCGCCCTACGTGTTTCTCACATGAACGCCACAGAAAAAAAAGAGTGCTTAGCACTCATTGGGCAGCGCCCAGCGCTTCATAGGTCCCTTATGTAGGCGCCATAAAAAAAAGGAGAGTGCCCAGCGCCTCACATGTTTCTCATGTGGACACCACAGAATGGAGGAGTGCTTAGCACTCACTAGGCAGCACCTAGCGCCTCACGTGTCCCTCACGTGGGCGCCATAAAGAGTGCCTAGTATTCCATACAAAAACAAAAAGGGGTAAGATATTTAACACTTATTGGGCAATCCCCATGACTAAAAGCCCAAATGATTATATGTGAGCGTCAGAACTTACATAAGTGCTCAGCATTCTTTGTACAAAAGGGGGGACTGATTATACAGAGCCCAAACAAGTGCTTGGCCCTTTTCAATAAAAAAACTGAATGGACCAAGCCCAAATTGGATAGGTCCCCAGAGGATAGAACTTCCCTGATTCAGACCTACTGAGCCCATGTGCTCATGATTTCCCAAACTGATTTTAGTCTCAAATACTACTATTGATCTTCCAACTAATGATATCCAAAACGATACCCATCCCACATCCTCCTGAGGAAATCTTAGTCTCAAAATATGACTAATGATTTCCGGGTTTACCACTAACTCTTTTTTCCTCTCAAATACGGGAATTGGTTCAAAGGTACATCTCTTCATATCTCTGATCTACGTCGTTGTAATTCCTCAACATCTTCAGAGAGGTGACAGGTCCCGACAACCAACAGCTTTTTGGTGCACCGATGTATACACCTCAAATCAGACCGTACCCCAAACTGGATGCATCCCATATCATCGTTGTTCATCCTGTCACGTAACAAATACACGTGCGCGCAAGATGATTAATGGACTGAGACGCCCTTAAACTAAAATCTCACCTCCAAAATGGTGATCAACGCACCGAGACGTCCTTAAACTAAAATCTCACCTCTAAAGTGGTGATCAATGGACCGAGACGTCTTTATACTAAAATCTTACCTCCAAAGTGATGATCAATGGACCAAGACGTTCTTAAACTAAAACCCTCACCTCCAATAGGGTGATCAATGGACCGAGATGTCCTTAAACTAAACTCTCACCTTTAAAATGGTGATCAACGGACCGAGACATCCTTAAACTAAAATCTCACCTCCAAAATGGTGATCAACGGACTGAGACATCCTTAAACAAAAATTTCACCTCTAAAATGGTGATCAACGGACCGATACGTCCTTAAACTAAAATATTATCTCCAAAGTGGTGATCAATGGACCGAGACGTTCTTAAACTAAAACTCTCATCTCCAAAAGGATGATAACGGACCGAGACTTTCTTAAACTAAAATCTCATTCCAACGGATCGAGATGTCCTTAAATTAACCGTTGCCTCAAAAATGGAAACAATGGACCAAAATGTTTTCAAACTAAAAAAACAGAGCCCAAATGCTCTCTTGTTGGATTTGAAATAAAAATGATCCTAAATCCTTGTTAAGTAGATCTTAGTCTCAAATTGGACTAACGCATCCTTAACAAAAAACCAACCGAGCCCCCAAATGCTCACATACGTTTAAGTCGATCTTAATCCCAAAATAGATCAATAGTCTTTAAATAAAAACCCAAAATCTAAGATATACGGATTTGGACTAATACACGCCCTACGGGCGACAACATAAATTAGTCTCCGTATACAATCCATGGGCAACCAAAACAAATAAAAACATACACGACACGAAGTGAACTTCTGGAGTAGGAGAAAGTGATTATCGCAATGGATAACATAATTAACTGTAGGGGCTTGCGCCTGCAGGGAAGAGTGTCCTCACAATCAAAAACCCCTCGCAAACGAGGGGGAATCTGATGAGTCTGCTACAACGGCCGCATCCGTCCAAACCTCCGATATACGGTGCCATAAATCAACTTAGCATTTTCGGAGAGGTGGAAGGATTAATACAAATAGTATCCGCCCCTAAAATTCAGGCCAGACATCCTAATGTCCCGGTCGCGTATTTCGGCGGAGAACAGATCTTGATCCCCAGTATGCAGGAGGCATCACCTAAATCCTTTATAGAGACCTTGTGTGATAAGAAGAGCTTGACCGAGTGTAGCATAGGAAAATCGTTTCCTATCAAGAGTATGTTATCCACGTACAATACGAGGAAGACAACCTTACTCTCTACAACTTTTTTGTATATATATGGTTCATCAATATTTTTGATGAAGTCAAACTCTTTGACAGCTTCATAGAAATAGATGTTCCTGCTCCGCGATACCTGCTTTAATCCGTATATTGATTTAAGCAGCTTGCACATGCCTCCGCTTCTCCCACTGTCTACGAAGTCCTCTGGCTATGTCATGTATACACTCTCTTCTAAATCACCATTTAGAAAAGCAGTCTTGACTTTCATTTGCCAGATTTCGTAGTCATGGTATGCAGTAATGGCAAGTAGGATCCTGATAGACTTAACCAAGGCAACAGGAGAAAAGGTCTCATCATAATTGACATCTGATCGTTGACGAAAACCTTTTGCTAAAATTCTAGCTTTGAAAGTCTCAACTTTTTCATCTACACCAATTTTATTCTTAAATATCCCCTTGCTCCCGATGGATTTTACCCCTTCAGAAGCAACTTCCAAAGTCCATACTTTGTTGGTATACATGAATTCCATCTCTGATCGCATAGCATCCAGCTATTTCACAGAGTATCCACTTGTGATGGCCTGCTCGAAACTATTTGGGTCATCAACTTCCTTGATGCAATTCTCGCTGCCACCGTCTACGAGAAAATCGTAATATCTCTCAGATGGTTGAGGAACCCTACTAGATCTGCGAAGTGGCTAGGGTTCGTTAGGGATATCTTACAAACTTGCATAGAACTGACCTTGCCTCGAGCTTGTCCGGATTTTGCTTTTTGACATAGGCCGGACAACCCCATATCTTGATGAAATTAAGACACGGTCTCTTCCCCTCCCATATCTCATATGGAGTGGTAGACACTGATTTGGTCGGAACCCTATTCAATAGGTATGCAGCTGTCTCAAGTGCATAACCCCAAAAAGAGATAGGCAACTTAGCAGTACTCATCATAGAGAGCACCATATCCAATAGTGTGCGATTCCTCCACTCCGATACTCCGTTGTGATGTGGTGTATATAGAGAAGTAAACTGAGAGAGAATCCTATTCTCTTTTAAATAGTCAAGGAATTCTGTGCTCAAGTATTCTCCTTCTCGAACAGATCGAAGAATTTTAATATTTTTACCCATTTGGTTCTCGACTTCGCACTTATATTCCTTGAATTTCTTAAAAGCCTCAGACTTGTATTTCAACAGGAACACATGTCCGAATCTTGAGAGATCATCGGTGAATGTAATAAAGTACGAGGAATCATTGCTGGCATGTGTAGACATAGGACCGCATACATCACCATGTATCAGTCCCAAGAGTTCAATAGCTCTTTCTCCTGTCCAGTAAACGGAGTTTTGGTCATTTTACCTTTGAGACATGACTCGCAGGTTTCATAAGATGTAAATTCGAAAGGATTCAAATATCCATCTTTATGCAACTTAGCTAGCCTTGTCGCATTGATATGACATAGTCTACAGTGCCACAAGAAGACTTCATTCATTTCTGAATTTTCCTCTTGTTGGTGTTCTGTATACTTAGAACTATGGTTTGATTCAGAATGTATATACCGTTACACAACGTACCAAACCCAATCAACACTTGATTTTGGAAAATGTTCATAACATTATCCTCCAATGTGAAATTATATCCTTCTTTTGTTAGCAACGAAGGTGATATAATGTTGCACATCATCTTTGGTATGTAGTAATAGTCGTTCAGAATCTGTGTATTACCTGTTGGTAACACTAGATGGTATTCGCCAACTGCTTTGGCTGCAACAATTGCACCATTCCCTACTTTTAGAGATTTATCACCATTTTCCGGTTCTCTACCTTTATTTAGCCCATGTAACAAATTACATACGTAGGATCTTGATCCGGTATCCAATACCCAAGACGTAGAGCAAACCGAGAAACAGTTCTCGGTTACGAACACGCCTGAAGAAGATGCATCGGTATGCTCCTTCTTCGTTCGGGTGGCATGGGAATCCGGGTATTCCCCCATTCCTTGTTCAGACTTATGACAGTCATAAGATAGAGCAGAACTTAGCCCAGTATAATAAACGGGTTTAGTCAATACATCCATATTATTATCTTGATTAAGACGTGTCATTGGTCGCTACCTAGATAGATAGAGAAGGAAACGCATTAGCGTGTGCTCTTTTCAAGATTGGATTGGTTATTATCTTATCTAATCAGGATCGCTCCCACTGTTTTTATCAAATTTTATTTCAAACCCTAAAAGGTAAGATTAGCCGAGATTAATTACACCCTAGAAGTTTGCCAATCATTCGGCCGGGCAGGTATTGGTACTCCTAGGGAGTCTTCCCATGCTTTCGCATGGAACTAATTAAATAACCTTGTTTCCGCAGGGGCATAACCCCGTTAACACTTTTCTTAGACACCTACTTGATCAGCTAATTGTAAAGTGGAAAAACTCTCCCAGGAGTAACACTTACTCACAGTGGGTATCGGGATCCAACTATCATATAGAAGGTATGCAATCTCAATGAAAATTTCAACACTTCAAATTCCCAATAATAGTGTCATGACCCGAAGGTACGGAACGTGACTGGCACTTAGATTACGAGACGTCTAAAGGCATAACGTAAACTAAGTCAGCCAAAGCCCAGAAAATTTAAACTAAAATCAATAAGAGTGAAGGAAACCTTTCATGAAAACGATTTTAAAATCAATTAAGTTGCATTGAACCCTTTTTAAAAACATCAAAAATTTCCGAAAATTTCGGCAGAGTCTCCTTTGTAAATACTAGCCCCCAAAAATAGGTACAACAAGATATATAACCTGTAATGAATAAATGGCATCCCCAAGCGGGAGCTAGCTCTTCGCCCAAGGCGGATCACAACCACACGCAATATATAAGCAATAGGAAGCAAATAAGCATAAAGAAATGCAAAAATAAGAAAAACACAACGTCGGCTCAAGTGAGCTCGACCCCAAAGAAACCACATATACATAAATCTCTCAGTCTCATTACTAGGTCGCATATACAAATAAAAAGTGGTAGATGGAGAATACTAGATACAAAGATAGTACAAAAGAGATAAAATGTTCTCGCAACTCACCTACGTGCAATGTCGCGAGTCTGAGCAAAAGAAGCCAATAATAAGATAATCCCGCCGCTACAAGGCAGACGGGTCCGACCTGCAAGACACTGTGGCACAACGGGGGTGAGTTGCCAGCTCGTGAGTAGAATATAATATCTAGTAAGGCTATCGTAAGAATGCACGCAAATGCGTCACAACATGTATGTCTAGATGTGATGTCATGCCACTAGTATGTATGCACATGTATGCAACATCAATACGGAATCTTTAAGTGTTTAAAATACTATAACCTTTGCATTCTTAATTTAGAAAAAGAATATCTGTGCAATAGCTAAAGTACCATCAATGAAATCATCTGAAAACCGTGTCAAGCATCGACACCAAATATGGAAATATCTGTCTCAATGTCTCACTATATCAATGTCTCAATACATCGGGCTCCGTCAGTCCGGATCGGCCCATATCATCAAATATCACGACAACGGTCGGTATCCTCCGGATATCCGCCGCGCCAGACATCACCGGTAGGTAGTCTTCCCCTACCAGGCTCATCGTCTATAACTCGATCTTCTTGCCCCGGGGTACCATACCGGGCCCACCATGTACCCGAGACGGTTCATCCACTCCTCGAATCGGGTCTCGAAATCCAACAGAAAATATGAAAACTCATGGTGGATGACACATACATCACGAGAAAACCGCAACTTTATTTAAAAAAATGATAATAATAAGCTTTTGTTAAATTCTTGCGGTTTTCCCCAAAATCCAGAAATCGCATCAATACTGAAATCCTCAAGAAAATCATACTACCCAACATGTTGTATATGATAAATGTTTATGATATCAAAGGTATGAAATTGATTTGTGACTAGGAATCTATGCAAGCGTGATGATGATATAAGGCATATACATGCTATGCAATTCAATGTATCATGTATGATGCAAGTGTTAATACTGAACTAAACAGGTTCTACAATGCTCGTGGCATGGCAATTACCAAAGGTGTGTGTGTCACATGAATAGTGCGCGTGCAACATGAGCCAATGGTAATGGTGTACGTGTCCTAAGAGGTGATATCACACATGTGTATATGGATAACCATGCAATGCCAGCAGACGGATAGCTATAAGGGTATGCAATGAATGAGATGGTTAACTAACTAGCTAGGCATATAGTTGCAAGTAATAAAGTGATCCTAACTATGGGGCGCATCGCGCCATCCAGACGATTTCCCCATAGATGTATTCATCTACTCACCTGGACGCCTCGCTAATCAGATCCAGCCACCGCTTTGCCTTTGCGCGCCGCGTCTGATGTTTCCGCAGCCGATCCTAAAATTGCACAACACAAACATAAGATTACATATTCCTAAAATGACGCAACTCACAATATGAAAAGATCAACGCTAACAAGTTAGGCACAACGTGCACTAGGTGCGCGGAAAACACACGAAAATCGCTAAAATCTTAACTAAAATCGTCGTTTCGGAGCAACCGTCAAAACTAAAACCCGAGTAGACCAAACTCCGCATTCGCACACCCTACAAATCATAGTAGATGCTAATTATATCGTCATGATAACACAATTAAGTCACTTTCTAATAATTTAGAAAACCTAGTAAGCATTCGCGTAAAAATTCCGATGCAAACCTCGCGGATTAACGGCTTAGCGATCGCAATATCGCACAAATTTCCAAACTAACCCACTAGATGGCCACAACACTAACCTTAACCCATTTACAAAACTTCAAACCCTAATTAAAATTCCAAAACTAATCTAGAATTTCATTAAATAAGGAATTATAAACAAAATAACACTTTAAAATTCTAAATTTGCTTATTAAACTCCAAATTTAACAACTTGATTAGAACTTATACCTCCCAAGTGTTGATTCCCTTGCACTAAGCCTCCAAAGAGGTCTCCTTTCTCCTTGTCTTAGACCAATTTGGGCTTGAGAAGGGATAGCATAAGGGTTAGGTTTGAATTAGTGAAGAAAAGTGTGTATTTTGTGGATTTTTTGTGGATTTTAGCATGAATTTTGAAGAAAGAAAATGGAGGGGGGGGGGGGAATGGGGGCTGTTGCAGGAATTCTCGGCCAGGGGTGGAAGGCATGGGAGAGAGGGAATTGTGTAGAAAATTCTGCACAAAAACTATCTTCTAAGGTCATTTAATGAATGTTACATCAAACTTTTACAAAAAACCCATTTTAAATTCATTTTTGATTTAAATTTCAAACCATAGAACTACAATCTAGAAAAGTCTTGATAAAATTTTATCAACACTAGATTTTAGTTTATAATGTTTCCTAAGTGAGTAATTTACCCATTTAAATTTGTATTTATCACTAATTTAATGTATTTTTAAAAGCTTAAAATAATATTAAAAATAATTAATTAAGGAATTTTTTTAAATAACTAGAAAATTTTAAGTGACAATTTAGTGACCAAATTTTAGCAATATCATATCTAAATTTTGTATAATTAGGCCTATATTGAAAATTACTTATTTTGACTTTTTACGGAAAAAACCGATTATTTTACCGATTATCGAAAAACTGCCGAAACGATATTCGAAGCGTTACAGTCTTCCCCCCTTAAAAAAATTCAGTCTCCGAATTTAAAATTTAACTATGCGTACCTTCAAAAAGATGGGGATATCTCTTCCTTATCTCGACCTCGGTCTCCTAGGTGACCTCCTCGCTGTTCGGATCACGCCAAAGATCCTTGACGGACGGTATAACCTTCGACCTCAATTTCTTTATCTGCCGATCCAAAATGACCACCGGCTGCTCGGTAAATGAAAGATCACACTCTAACTGGATCGTCTGGTGCTGAATCGCATGGGAAGGGTCATGAAGGTACTTGCGGAGCATCGAAACATGAAACACGGGGTGAACATCGGGGAAGCTGGGCGGAAGAGCTAACCGATAAGCCACCGAACCAACACGCTCTAGGATCTCGAAGGGACCAACATATCTAGGACTAAGCTTCCCTTTCCACCCAAATCGCATCACACCCTTCATCGGATAGACCCTCAGGAAAACATGATCGCCAACAGCGAACTCGAGTCGGCGACGGCGCCTATCAGCATATGATTTCTTCCTACTCTGGGCTGCTCTCATCCTGTCCCGAATCAGCTGTATCTTTTCGGTCGTCTCCTGTACGATCTGCGGCCCCAAAATACTGCTCTTCCTGAGTTCTGTCCAATATACAGGCGATCGGCATCGCCTCCCATACAAAGCCTCGAAAGGTGCCATCTGAATCGTCTCCTGGAAGCTATTATTGTAGGAGAACTCGATCAAAGGCAAATGACGATCCCAGCTACCATCGAAATCTAAAACACAAGCTCTGAGCATGTCCTTAAGAGTCTGAATAGTACACTCTGACTGACCGTCAGTCTGCAGATGAAAAGCTGTGCTAAAACTCAATCGGGTGCCCAAAGCCTCCTGAAGTTTCTGCCACAATCGGCTGGTAAACTGGGTTCCCTGGTCGGACGCAATGCAAGTCGGGATGCCATGCAGTCGTACGATCTCATCAATATAAACCCGGGCGTACTGAGCAAAGCCAAAAGTGGTCTTCATTGGCAGGAAGTGAGCCGCTTTCGTCGGTCGATCCACAATCACCCAAATAGAGTCATACCCTTGACTGGTCCTGGGTAGACCCACAATGAAGTCCATGGAGACTTGTTCCCACTTCCACTCAGGAATGGGCAAAGGCTGTAACTCGCCGGCTGGCCTTTGGTGCTCGACCTTGACTTGCTGACAAGTCAGGCATCTCGATACAAAGTCTGTAACATCCTTCTTCATCCCGTCCTACCAGTAAACCTCTCTCAAATCATGGTACATCTTGGTGGAACCTGGATGCACACTGTACACTGATCTATGTACCTCCTCAAGGATATCACGCCTCAGTCCCCCAGAATCTGGTACGCACAGTCGAGTCCCAAATCGAAGTATCCCCTGATCATTAATCATGAACTCGGAAACTCTGCCCTGCCGAATCTGCTCGATAATCTCTAAAATACGGGCATCGCCGGACTGTGCATCGCGGATACGGTCAAGTAACTGTGGGCGTGCTCTGAAATGGGCCAGCTGTCCCCCTGTAGGAGTAAACTCAAACCGCACTCAGCTGTCACATAAAACCTGCCAATCCGCCGTCGACTGCATCTGTACTGCACTCAAACAGGATAAGCTACCTCCGGGCCTCTTACTCAAAGCATTTGCCACCACATTCGCCTTGCCCAGATGGTATAGAACCTCGCAGTCATAGTCTTTTACCAACTCCATCCAACGGCGCTGTCTCAGATTCAGATCTCGTTACTGAAAGATATACTTCAAGCTCTTGTGGTCAGTGAATATCTGGCACGACTCGCCGTATAGTTAATGTTTCCAGATCTTAAGTGCAAATACCAATGCAGCCATCTCTAAATCATGAGTAGGGTAGTTCTGTTCATGTTTCCTCAATGCCGAGAAGCATACGCGATAACTCTGTCGTGCTGCATCAATACACAGCCCAGCCCCACTCGAGAAGCATCACAATATACTACGAAACCGCCTGATCCTGAAGGCAATGCTAACACTGGTGCAGTAGTCAGACGAGTCTTCAACTGCTGGAAACTATCCTCACAGGCCTCGATCCAATCAAAATGAACCCCTTTCGGGTCAACCCAGTCGACGGTGCAGCAATACGGGAGAAATCCTGGACAAAACGTTGATCATAGCCGGCCAGACCTAGAAAGCTGCGAACCTCTGTAACTGATACCGGTCTGGGCCAACGCTGCACTGCCTCGATCTTCTTCGGGTCCACACAAATACCATCTCTCGTCACCACATGACCCAAGAAGTTGACACTGTCTATCCAGAATGCACACTTGGAAAATTTGGCGAACAGCTGATGCTCTCTCAAAGTCTGCAATGTGATACGTAAGTACTGCTCGTGCTCCTCCCGGCTCCGAGAATAAACCAAGATGTCGTCAATGAAAAAAATGATAAACTGATCAAGATAAGGCCTGAATACATGGTTCATCAAGTCCATAAATGCTGCCAGGGCATTGGTGAGCCCGAACGACATCACCAAGAACTCATATTGACCATATCGAGTACGGAAAGCGGTCTTCAGAATATCCTCATTCCGAACCCGCAACTGGTGATAACCTGACCGTAAATCAACCTTCGAGAAAAACCCTGCACCCTAGAGCTGATCGAATAAGTCGTCAATGCGGGGTAGGGGATATCTGTTCCACACAGTAATCCGGTTCAGCTGACGATAATCAATGCATAAGCGTATACTGCCGTCCTTCTTCTTAACAAACAGGACGGGAGTACCCCAAGGTGACACACTCGGACGGATAAGCTCTTTATCCAGCAAGTCCTGCAACTTATCCTTCAGCTCTCTAAGCTCCGCCGAGGCCATCCGATAGGACGGTATAGAGATAGGCCCCGTGCCGGGAATCAAGTCGATGCAGAACTCAATCTCGCACTCTGGTGGCAGAACAGGCAGCTCGTCAGGGAATACATCAGGAAACTCTCTCACAACAGGGAACTGGTCCAACGGAACCTCTGTGGCGCTAGTATCACAAACATAAGCTAAAAATCCCTGACACCCTTTCCGCAAGAGCTGATCAGCGCGAAGAGAAGAAATCAAGCTGGGAAGGGTAGCGCTACGATCTCCCTGAATAACAAGAACCGTCTCACCAGGAAAACTGAATCTAACTGCCTTCTCACGGCAGTCCACAGATGCATAACAGGTGGCTAGCCATTCCATACCAAGAAGAACGTCGAAGTCTAGCATATCGAGGAGAATCAAATCAACTGAAGAATCTCTCTCCCCGATATGAACGGGATACGATCGGTACACAAAACGGGTAACAAACGACTCGTCTACCGGAGTAATAACGATAAGCGGCTGATCTAACGAAGAAGACTCTCGGCCCAACCTCGGTGCAAAATATGTAGATACATAAGAATGTGTGGAGCCTGGATCAAATAATACCCCTGCATCAAAAGAACATACTGGCAGAGTACCTGTCACGACGGCATTGGATACCTGTGCATCCTGAGAAGTCAACGCGAACACTCGGGCCTGTCCACCACTAATAGCTGGCTGTCCTCTGCCTCTACCTCGGCCTCTGCCTCTGCCTTTGTCGCCTCGTCCTCTCTGAACAGGACCTCCACGCCCACGACCTCTAGAAGCATTTGTCTGGCATGGAGCCTCATCAGGGGTAGCAAGTAGAGCTCTCTGAGGAGGTGGTGAAGGTGGTAAGGTCACATGTGGCACTGTCGCCGTGCCCTGATGCCCCATGGTACAGTCTCTGATACGGTGGTACTGACTCCCGCACCGAAAACATCCTAGCGACGACTGCTGGGTCTGTGGATATGAACCAAATAACTGACCCCATCTCAATCCTCTGCCGCCGCCATCTCCCGGAAAGAATCTATCACGGTGTTTACCCATCTGCCGCTGGGCTGGCGTATCAGTACGGATCATCTTCGGCCCAGAAATGACCGGAGTCTCAAAAATGCGCTCCTCCAAAAGTAAGGTTGCATCCATCGCGGCTGCGTATGTGTCAAAGTGCTGGGTGCCGATGGCAAGGATTAGTTGTGTGTCAAGCCCTCGCACAAACCTCTTTATCCTCTTCTCTTCAGTGTCTACTAGGTACGGAGCATATCGAGACAACTTGGTAAACTGTATATCATACTCAGACACTGTCATCCCAGGAGTCTTGCGCAAAGACTCAAAACTACAGGCTCGAGCATCCCGGACACTCTCCGGAAGGAAACGGGCAAGAAATGCAGCTGTAAACTCGTCCCAGGTCACAGGAAGTAGTCCTGCAGCTCGGATTCTTTCTACTGAATCATACCACGTCTGGGCAAGGCCCTCCAGACGAAAACTCGCGAACTCCACCCATCTATCATCATAACACCTCAATGAATGGCAAATCCTAGCCATCCTATCAAGAAATGCCTGTGGGTCCTCTGTCGCATCCGTACCGGTAAAAGCTGGAGGTCTCAATCTCATAAACTCCTGTAGTGAAACAGGGATAGCCATAGTAGTAGCAGGAGTAACCGTCTGGGCAGCAGGTACAATCGTAGTCTGTGCGGTGGAAGGAATGTCCTCGGATCTCTGTGCCCGACTGGCCTCAACTAACGATCCCATCATCTGTCACAACTCCTGCATACTGGCCTCTAATCTGGCAATATGGTCTGGAGATGGCGGATCAATCTGACCCTGAGGGGTAGGTATATCATCCCGCTCGATCCTCGCCTCAGACGAGCCCGCTCGAAGCTCATCCCTAGCGGCAGCCCGCTGAGCTCTCGTAGTCTTTGGTGGCATCGAAACTGGAATAAGAAACAGGAGCGATAAGAACATTGCAATTGAATCAAGGGATGCATGGAATCAAGGAGGAAATACAAGCAATTATGTTCTAAGGTCACTTAGGCAGAGTACCGTATCGTAAGTATGCCGCGGAACATACCCACGCTACGCCACTCTGCTTAAGTCACCTACTCCATCTACCAAGGGTCGTCCTATACTCAGAAAGGTAAAACCTACGCTCTAATACCAATTTTGTCACGACCCGAAGGTACGGAACGTGACTGGCACTTAGATTATGAGACATCTAAAGGCGTAATGTAAACTAAGTCAGCAAAAACCCAGAAAATTTAAACCAAAATCAATAAGAGTGAAGGAAACCTTTCATGAAAACGATTTTAAAATCAATTAAGTTGCATTGAACCCTTTTTAAAAACATCAAAAATTTCCAAAAATTTCGGCAGAGTCTCCTTTGTAAATACTAGCCCCCAAAAATGGGTACAACAAGATATATAACCTGTAATGAATAAATGGCGTCCCTAAGCGGGAGCTAGCTCTTTGCTCAAGGCGGATCACAACAACACGCAATATATAAGCAATATCAAGCAAATAAGCATAAAGAAATGCAAAAATAAGAAAAACACAACGTCGGCTCAAGTGAGCTCGACCCCAAAGAAACCACATATACATAAATCTCTCTGTCTCATCATTAAGTCGCATATACAAATAAAAAGTGGTAGATGGAGAATACTAGATACAAAGATAGTACAAAAGAGATAAAGTGTCCTCGCAACCCACCTACGTGCAATGTCGCGAGTCTGAGCAAAAGAAGCCAATAATAAGATAATCCCGCCGCTACAAGGCAGACGGGTCCGACCTGCAAGACACTGTGGCACAACGGGGGTGAGTTGCCAGCTCATGAGTAGAATATAACATCTAGTAAGGCTATCGTAAGAATGCACGCAAATGCGTCACAACATGTATGTCTAGATGTGATGTGATGCCACTAGTATGTATGCACATGTATGCAACATCAATACGGAATCTTTAAGTGCTTAAAATACTATAAGCTCTGCATTCTTAACTTAGAAAAAGAATATCTGTGTAATAGCTAAAGTACCATTAATGAAATCATCTGAAAACCGTGTCAAGCATCGACACCAAATATGGAAATATATCTGTCTCAATATCTCACTATATCAATGTCTCAATACATCGGGCTCCGTCCGTCCGGATCGGCCCATATCATCAAATATCACGACAACGGTCGGTATCCTCCGGATATTCTCCGCGCCAGACATCACCGGTAGGTAGTCTTCCCCTGCCTGGCTCATCGTCTGCAACTCGATCTTCTTGCCCCGGGGTACCATACAGGGCCCACCATGTACCCGAGACGGTTCATCCACTCCTCGAATCGGGTCTCGAAATCCAACAGAAAACATGAAAACTCATGGTGGACGACACATACATCACGAGAAAACCGCAACTTTATTTTAAAAAAATGAAGATAATAAGCTTTTGTTAAATTCTTGCGGTTTCCCCTAAAATCCAGAAATCGCATCAATACTGAAATCCTCAAGAAAATCATACTACCCAACATGTTGTATATGATAAATGTTTATGATATCAAAGGTATGCAATTGATTTATGACTAAGAATCTATGCAAGCGTGATGATGATATAAGGCATATACATGCTATGCAATTCAATGTATCATGTATGATGCAAGTGTTAATACTGAACTAAACAGGTTTTACAGTGCTCGTGGCACGGCAATTACCAAAGGCGTGTGTGTCACATGAATAGTGCGCATGCAACATGAGCCAATGGTAATGGTGTACGTGTCCTAAGAGGTGATATCACACATGTGTATATGGATAACCATGCAATGCCAGCAGACAGATAGCTATAAGGGTATGCAATGAATGAGATGGTTAACTAACTAGCTAGGCATATAGTTGCAAGTAATAAAGTGATCCTAACTATGGGCCGCCTCGCGCCATCTAGACGATTTCCCCATAAATGTATACATCTACTCACCTGGACGCCTCACTAATCAGATCCAGCCACCGCTTTGCCTTTGCATGCCGCGTCCGATGTTTCCGCAGCCGAACCTAAAATTGCACAACACAAACATAAGATTACATATTCCTGAAATGACGCAAGTCACAATATGAAAAGATCAACGCTCACAAGTTAGGCATAACGTGCACTCGGTGTGCGAAAAACACACGAAAATCGCTAAAACCTTAACTAAAATCGTCGTTTCGGGGCAACCGTCAAAACTAAAACCCGACTAGACCAAACTACGCATTCGCACACCCTACAAGTCATAGTAGATGCTAATAATATCGTCATGATAACGCAATTAAGTCACTTTATAATAATTTAGAAAACCTAGTAAGCATTCGCTTAAAAATTCCGATGCAAACCTCGCGGATTAACGACTTAGCGATCGCAATATCGCACAAATTTCCAAACTAACCCAGTAGATGGCCACAACACTAACCTTAACCCATTTACAAAACTTCAAACCCTAATTAAAATTCTAAACTTAATCTAGAATTTTATTAAACAAGGAATTATAAACAAAATAACACTTTAAAATTCTAAATTAGCTTATTAAACTACAAATTTAATTAGAACTTATACCTCCCAAGTGTTGATTCTCTTGCACTAAGCCTCCAAAGAGGTCTCCTTTCTCCTTGTCTTAGACCAATTTGGGCTTGAGAAGGGATAGCATAAGGGTTAGGTTTGAATTAGTGAAGAAAAGTGTGTATTTTGTGGATTTTTTGTGGATTTTAGCATGAATTTTGAAGAAAGAAAATGGGGGGGGGGGGGGGGGAATGGGGGCTGTTGCAGTAATTCTCGGCCAGGGGTGGAAGGCAAGGGAGAGAGGGAATCGTGTAGAAAATTCTACACAAAAACTATCTTTTAAGGTCATTTAATGAATGTTACATCAAACTTTTACAAAAAAACCCATTTTAAATTCATTTTTGATTTAAATTTCAAACCATAGAACTACAATCTAGAAAAGTCTTGATAAAATTTTATTAACACTAGATTTTAGTTTATAATGTTTCCTAAGTGAGTAATTTACCCATTTAAATTTGTATTTATCACTAATTTAATGTATTTTTAAAAGCTTAAAATAATATTAAAAATAATTAATTAAGGAATTTTTTTAAATAACTAGAAAATTTTAAGTGACAATTTAGTGACAAAATTTTAGCAATATCTTATCTAGATTTTGTATAATTAGATCTATATTGAAAATTACTTATTTTGACTTTTTACGGAAAAGACCGATTATTTTACCAATTATCAAAAAACTGCCGAAACGTATTCGAAGCGTTACAAATAGTTTTTACCCCTAACCTCCTATGACCTTGACAGAGGTTAACAAACCATAGGTCGCTAGTCAAGTTCTACCCGTTCATTTCTTGATTGAATTAAACCCACCCGCATGACCCTTGACGGAGGTCAACAAGGCCGTACGACTGCCCTAATCCAATCGTATCACATGTGGCAGATAAGCACTAATCAGCTACTGCACACTACACCTTGATGGAGGTCAACAAACGCAACACGAATACTACATAGTATTTATCTGAAATGATGGAGGGCTACGGCTAGTTTTAAGAAAACATTTAACGTAATGAACTTGATATCGTTGTAGAATCTAGTGATTTGAAAAAGGAGTGTCTTTTGTAGCTTTTGCTAGTTTCGCTAAAGAGGTCACTCCCGGTGAAGGGATCTCAGCTCTTTTCTCATCGAATGAGGTGCTAGATAATCATCAAAGAATACCACTATGCAAAACAAGAACTATAGAAGCTATAAAAACAAAACCGAGTGGGTTGTAGCATTTGCTAGTTTTGCTAAAGAGGTCACTCCCGGTGAAGGGATCTCGGCTCTTTCCTCATCGAATGAAGTGTTGGATATTCATCAAGCAATACCACTATGAAAAACAAGAACTAGAGAAGCTATAAAAACAAAACCGAGTGGGTTGTAGTATTTGCTAGTTTTGCTAAAGAGGTCACTCCCGGTGAAGGGATCTCGGCTCTTTCCTCATCGAATGAGATGCCAGATATTCATCAAAGAATACCACTATGTAAAGCAAGAACTAGAACTACCTTTTTTTAAAATTTCGATTTTACAATATTTTTAGTTTTCTTTTCTTTCATTAATCTCATTAATGAAGTCCCATCATTTAATGTTTTCTAAACCTCACAGAAAAATGAAACGAAAATAGAACGTACGCTTATGCCATCCGCATTCGCCATGGGGCCCCGTCATACACCGTTAGGTTACTTAACTAACGGCAGAGCGGGGGCTGGACTAGCGCGGGTGCAAAATATAAGTAACGTTTATTATATATCATATATATAATATAGCATTCGTCTCACGCAGTTATATGATCAACATCACAAAACCAAGCAGCCGAATTCAACATATGAAATATTGGATATACTAGAAGGTCCGTGTTTTAAATTCAGCCAGTAATGAAAAACACGGATTCCACAGTCGTGATGAATAGTCAAACCTATATCCCTAGACCCCAACGAGAGCGGCAAGCAACCCTTCCAATTCTAGAGTTAGGAAACCCGGTCTCGACTCTTCGGGTTGGTCTCCCACTGGACTCTAGAACCCGGTTACTTGTACTCCCCGCCTTGAGTCTTTCCTAATGCGGAAATGTAAATAATATACATCAGTGATGACATCATCCTTAACCCGGAAGTGTCCCAATAAAAGAATATTATATACAAATTTTACATGAATGAAAATAAAAACTTTCATCTCACATAAAAACCCCAGCTATTCATTCATGATGATCCAATAAACATATCACCAGCAACACATATCATCTCATGTCATCAACGTTAGTAAATATGCGTATCCCGAAATTCATTGACATATAGCAACGAGATCGGGTTACCCCACATATTACACTTACGGTCGTAGAAAAGAAAATGAAAAACTATAATAATTAGAATCCGTATATCGTTAGACATCATAAACCCGGAATATCTCATATTCCGGATTTCATGCCTAACCTATAAATCTTGTATTTTAGTCTCAAAATGAAAACACTTTTCAATTACTTTAGTCGAGTAATTCAACAGGATTCCCGACTACATTATCGAATACTCATCGGGAACTTTAGCAGATGGCCGCACCCCCGATATCGTCGACGAAGTGCACTAAGACGGAACACCGTGCCCACAAGCACCCGAGTGGGTGCTTTTGGCAATGGGGTTCTCCTACAGTCATTTGGTCGGGGTTATGGGGTGTAGCTGTCTACTAGAGTTACCCGGCGAGTGTTCGCGTACATACGCGATTGCGACGGAGTTTTGATCGCCGCGAGATCGAGATTTGGAGAGGAGACACAAAGAACAACACCGTGAACCCACTCACCAATGCCCTTCCACAGCCGCAACATGAGCGAATTTTTGAGATGTTGGGTATGAGATACGCCAATAATTGGCCTAAGTGCAAGTGGTAGATTATTGGATATATGTATGTTCTAGAGGTCATTATTTGTATAGTGGATGCTTGGACATGTATATACAGAGAGGACATTCTTGCTCGACATGATAGTATACCATCTGCTTACTCTTTATCTTAACATGTTCACTTGCTTGTGTATACTGTTCATTTGATACATATTGATAAAGCCCTTAGGATAACAGCTTGACTAGCATGACTATGATGGAGATCATATTAGGGGCATGTGTAGTTTATAAGCATATCCTTAAAATATTCCTAGTCATGGGTGTATCGAGACGGAACATCGATTTCCATAGTAGACTAGTGTATACGTTTCTTGACCCATTTGATGGGTGATGGATGATCCTGTTAGGAATATGTATGCCCTAGAGGCCATTATTATACATGTGATGTATATTATAGTGGATGCTTGGACATATATATAGAGAACTTTCTTGCTCGACATGATAGTATGCTATCTGATTACTCTTTATCTTAACATGTTGACCGGTATTCTTTACCGTCTTACTCTCACATGTTGCCCTTAGGATATGTACTTGACTACCAGGATTATGATGAGCTCATACTAGTGGGGCCTGGGTGGTCCAAAAGTACATCCTTTAATCAGTTCATAGTCGAGGGAATATCGAGACTAGGGCATCGATATTCCAGAGTAGATTAGTATGTACGTTTCTTGTCCCTCAGAGGGCGATGGTTGATCCCACAACCATTGGTGTATGACATCAAAGATTGTACACAGATGCACATTGGAGAATGGGTACACCGAACAGGACACGCCGGGGACTCCTATGTGGTAGTATACCTATCGTCAAATAGCAGTCCTCTGGTGACACTGGTACGGTTAGTTTGTAGACCCGAGATCGTCATAGAGTCTTGTATGGTTCCTACTGTGCTTTGATTTCCTCCCTACCATGGCTCAAAAGAATCGTGCAAACAGGTAGATTTTGGGTACAGTCCCGAGTCACATGGAGGCAATGAGCGATAGGAGGGGTTTCGTCTCTCCCGGCATTGGGGGTTGATGTTGCGCTATGCTCGATTGGCTATAACTGGAAGTCTCTGGCCAGGGCTGCTTATGAGATTTACTGATAAGTGTTATCAGTAGTTTTTCGAACCGTTATAGGCCAGACATCGGCATGACTTATCACGTTACTTGGGGCTGACGTTTACCACCCCTAGACATGATATGCGACATATTAGACGAAGAGACCGGACTATACGATAGTGTTACTGATAGGCTTCATGGAGAGTATGGACGAGCTTGCTTGTTGGTCTTCATATCGCTCAATACTCGGGTAGCCGTTACGTCCAGCTAGTACCGCTGACGGCTTGTAGGTGATTGATGTGATCATCACCTACTGCTGGCGTATTGACAAGTCTTTAGAGTCCTACACAGAAGTTTCCTGGTTCGAGCGAAACGAATTAGGGCACATATGTTGATATGTGCGTGGGCCTGATTAAATATGAGTATGTGATACCGTATTATAATCTGGCAGTTATCTGATGTCCGTCGGGTTATATATGATATAACCGGATTATTGAATCAAGTGTTGGTTTGATAATGTGATATTCAGATTAATGATATTAGTCGGTTATATGTGATATAACCGGATTATTAGATCAAGTGTTGATTTAATAATGTGATATATATTATATGTGATATAATTATATCTTAACTAATATCATTAGCTCACTAATTACTTTATATATATATATATATTTGATATATATAAATATATATTATTATATGAAGCATGCCATGTTTTTCTATTTTGAGAAAATAGAAAAATGAGGTGTAAATTGTGGAGATATTTGTGGAATGGGTAAGGCATGGGTTTTATTATTTGTATATTAGTCTTGACTCACTATTCAAGCATGGTTGCAATTTAGAATTGCCATTTTATTCCATGCTTGAATAAGTGAGGAAAGAGAGAGTCATTTTTAGTTTACTCTCATTATTTTCATTCTTCATGCCTTAGCCATTTCTTGAGCTCTTGCTTCCTCTTGCTCTCTACAATTTTCTTCACCTCACTTCTAAGTTCAAACCCTCACATATGATGTGAATCATTGAATTTGTGAAAACCCTAGTGACCAAATTAAACCCCTACTTCACCATCACACATTAGATTAGCAATTTGATATAGAGTGTTGCCTTCACTAATGAGATTAGTGAAGGGTTAGCTTGAGCTTGTGGACTTCAGGTGGATCGTCTTAGGCGCGAAAATCACGAAGGAGGTTCGTTCAACTCGAAGAGGAGCCTAGTAGAGTCGCGTGGACTTCAACCCGGAGCTATTGAAGAGAAGGACTCGAATTACAAAGGTTGTATGCTCTTTTCTTCTTTTTAGTTCATCACAAAGGAAAACCCTAATAATCTAGTAAAGATCTTATTAGTCTAACTTAGCACCTAATAAAATTAAAATTTGGCATGCTTGATGCCTCTAGAACCTCATGGTTATGCTAAGGTCGACTTTCAAATCCCATATCCATTGGTGTTTGACATCAAAGATTGTATACGGGTGCTCAGTGGAGACTGAGTACACTGAACGGACTTGCCGTGAACTTCTATATGGTATTATACCTATCGTCGGATAGCAGTTCTCAGATGACACTGGTACAGGTTAGTCTGTAGACCCGAGATCGTCATAGAGTCTTGTGTGTTCTCCCACCGTGCTTCGATTTCCACCCTACCACGGCTCTACCGAGTCATGCAAACAGATGGTTTTTGGGTACAGTCCTGAGACACATGGAGGCAATGAGCAATCGGAGGGGTTTCTTCTCTCCTGGTATTGGGAGTAGATGTTGCGCTATGCGCGATTGGCTATGATTCGAAATTCCTGGCCAAGGCTGATGAGATTTACTAATAAGTGTTATCAGTAGTTTCTAGACCTGTCATAGGCCACATCGGCATGACTTATTGAGCTATTGGGGTCGACGATACCATCCTTGGACTCAATATGCAATATATCAGACGAAGAGACCGGACTGTACGGTAAGTGTTACCAATGGCTCGACGGGAGTTTTGACAGGTTCGTTTGTTGCTTTTCCGTTCGTACAATACCTGGGAGCCGTTACGTGCAGCTAGTACTGCTGACGGTTTATGGGTATCTGATATGATCACTACCTACTGCTAGTGTATTGACGAGTCTTAGAGTCCCACAAAGAGGTTTCCAAACTCTGGCGAAACGATATGGGGCACATATGGAGATATGTGCGGGAGCTTGATTAAATGCGAGTATATAATACCATATTTTAATTTAGCGGTTTTGATTAGTCGGGTTATATGTGATATGACCGGGTTATTAAATCAATTATTGATTTAATAAAATGACTAATTCTCTTTTTATGAATTCCTTTCTTTCTCATTTATATTTACATATATGTATGTGTGTGTGCGCGTGTATTTATAAATGGAGTATCATGGTTGATGATACATGCAACTTGGGTGTGTAAGACTTATATTGGAGATTTATTTGGATTTTTAATCCAAATTGGAAATGAGTAATTACTTCTACATTGTTCTCAAAATATCTAGCTAATGACTCACCATTCCACTCACATTTATTTTTGATTAAATATCCAAAATGTCTCCATGTTTCATAATTCAATCTTGACTTGAGCCTTCAACCCTAGTTGCTTCTTCTTCCTCTTGTTCATTTTCTAGGTTTTGAAAAAGAGAAGAAAAAGAAAGGTTTTCTTGAGAAAAAAATCCCCACTTCATCAATCAATATTAGTTTATCAAACTAGTATTGGTTGTTTGCTTCACATCATCCTAGTGTAGTGAAGCAAGAGCTTGAGCAAAAAGAACTCCGGGTGGATCATCGTAGACGACGAAGAGCTTCAAGCGGAGTTGATCCAAGCTTCAAGTAGAGCCAAAGGAGTCCAAAAATAGAAGGAGTTGTCTACAAAGGTTGTAGTCCTCTTTCACTTAGGTTTAGACTCCTTTTAGCTTATGTTTTACCCTAATCTCTAGTTCGATTCGGAGTTTTTGTGCATCAGCTCTCTAATTTTTAAAAAAAAGTTCTTTGCTTTATGATGTTTAAACCCAACTAAAGGTGCTAGTACACTCCAACAGATGTGTGGCTCATAACAGTTCGAGAAACTACTGATAACTCTTATCAGTAAATCTCAGCAACCCTGGTCAGGGATTTTGCAGTTATAGCTAATCAAGCATAGCATTACATCAACTCCCTATACCAGGAGAGACGAAACCCCTCTTATCGCTCACCGTCTCTATGTGATTCAGGACTGTACCCAAAATCCACCTGTTTGCACGTCTCTTTTGAGCTGTGGTAGGGAGGAAATCAAAGTACAGTAGGAATCACACAAGACACTATGACGATCTTGGGTCAACAGACTAACATGTACCAGTGTCACCAAAGAACTGCTATCTGACGATAGGTATATAACCATCTAAGAGTTCTCGGCGAGTCATGTTCGGTATACCCATTCTCTAATGAGCACCTGTGTACATCTTTGATGTCAAACACCAATGGCAATGGGATCAACCATCTCTCCCATACAGGATCAAGAAACGCATACACTAGTCTACTTTGGAATATCGATGCCCTGTCTCAATATCCCCTCGACTAGGAACAATTAAAAGATGTGTTTTTGGACTACCCTGGTCCCAGTAGTATGATCCACATCATAGTCCTAGTATTCAAGAACATTTCCTAAGGTATTTATCAACATGTAAGAGAAAAACAGTATTGTAGGTTTGCTAGGCACGCTTACAAAGTTCCACGAGGCATCAACCATGCCCGATTTAAAAATTAGCCGTGCCGAACAACCCGAAGCCGGATCTTTAAACAGGGTTTAGGCGAAAACAAACATGTTAAACACTTTAATACTAAGTGAGAGTGATTACAACCTTTGTAGATCCGGTCCTTCACTTCATACGCTCCGTGTTGAAGTCCCTTCGCTGCGATCATCATGCTCCGGACTCTCGAGAGGCCCCACGAAGAGAAAGGTGCAGTCTTGCTTCCGATCTTCGATACAAAGATGATCTACCTTGAAATTTCATTAACACAAGCTAACACTACTAAAATTGAGTGAACACTCTCATCTAAAGGGCAAGGGAAGATGAGGATGATGAAGTAGGATTTTCTCTCTCTTTATTTATCATTTTCTCACATTTATTCATCACTTGGAAAAAAGCTAGTAAGTTTTTTCCATGAAGAAAGAAGAAGGAAGAAGATGAAGAATAATGATGGAATTCCTTTTGTGATGAATAGTAATCAAGAATATATGATTGATTATCAAACCATGGTCAAGGATGAGAGGCTAAACCTATGTAGAGAATAAACTAGAGTTAGGGTTTGGTTAGGTCAAAGCATGAGTCATAAATAAATATCTTTATCATGACAAAATAGAATCCTTCTAGAATGAACAAGAAGGAGCTAACCCTAATCAAACCCTAATTCCATTTTATCATCCTTAAACATGTTTTATAATAAATCATATCATGTCACAATAATATATATCACATATATATTATATATTTGCAACAAAAGAAAATAATACAATTAATATATATCACATATATATCAATGTATTAATCAGGTGAGAAAAAGAATCTCTTAGTGAGCTAATATTAGTTAATGTAATTTAATATATCATATATATTATTATACATTAAATTATCGAATCAACACTTGATCCGACAATCCGGCTATATCGCATATAACCGACTAATATTTATCCGCCCCGATTCATCGAATCAACACTTGATCCGATGACCCGGCTGATATCAAATATCGCGAGAATAGAATACGGTATCTCATATCGCATTATCCTCGGTCCCGCACATATCACATACGTGCCCCTACTCCGTTTTGCCTGAGTCAAGAAACCTCTGTATAGGACTCTAAAGAACCGTCAATACGCCGGCAGTAGGTGATGATCATATCAAACACCCACAAGCTGCAAGCGGTCAGCTAAACGTAACAGCCACCCAGGTATTGAGCGCTCAGAAGATCAACAAGTAAGCCTGTACATTCTCCTGTGAATCCAAACAGTAACACTCCCGTACAGTCCGGTCTCGTCGTCTGATATGTCGCATATCTCGCCTAGGGTGGTAAACGTCAGACCCCAGTAGCTCGATAAGTCGTGTCGATATGAGGTCTATAACAGTTCGAGAAACTACTGATAACACTTACCAGTAAATCTCAGCAACCATGGCCAGAGATTTCCGGTTATAGCCAATCGAACACAGCACAACATCAACTCCCTATACCGGGAGAGACGAATCCCATCCTATCGCTCATTGCCTCCATGTGATTCGGGACTGTACCCAAAAGCCACATTTTTGCACGCCCTCTTGGACGTGGTATGATGGAAATCAAAGCACAGTGGGAATCACACAAGACTCTATGACGGTCTCGGGTCAACAGACTACTCTGTACCAATGTCACCGGAGAACTGTCATCTGACGTGAGGTATAATACCATCTGGGAGTTCTCGGCGAGTCCGTCCAGTGTACCCAGTCTCCACTGAGCACCCGTACACCATCCTTGATGTCAAACACAGATGGATATGGGATCATCCATCACCCATCATATGGGTCAAGATGCGTATACGCTAGTCTACTCTGGTGCATCGATGCCCTGTCTCGATACACCCTCGACTAGGAACAATTATAGGATATACTCGTCGACTACCGTTGCCCCACTAGTATGATCTCATCATAGTCCCAGTAGTCGAGTACATATCTTAAGGGCTTTATCAATACGTAATATAGAGACAATCAGAGTACATGTTAAGATAAAGTACAACCAGATAGCATACTATCATGTCGAGCAAGAAAGTCCTCCCTATATATGTCCAAACATCCATTACAATATGCATCTTATGTACAGTAATGGCCTCTAGGGCATACATATAACTAACAATCTTCCACTTGCACTAGGGCCATCTGTTTTGGTATCGCATACCCAACAATTAGCCATGGTTGAAGTATCTCATACTCAACCATCCCATAAAAGTCTCTACTGGGAAAAAGGTCTTTGTGGTGGATCCGCGCTGTCGTCCTCTGTGTCTACTCTCCTAAACTCGATCTCCCTGGAGATCAACCATCTCCATGATCAGGTGATACTGCCTAAGAATTATATCTGGATTTCTGATGGGACGGGGGTTCCTCGGCTAAATCCACAACTCCATTGTCACACAATGGTAGGAACGAAGTTCATCTCATGAACTTATATATCCAGACTGCCTCTTTGGTAGCATCCTTGGTAACGATGTATCTTGCCTTTAATCGTCTAGTAAGTCACGGTATCTAGCTTGGAACTCTTCCAACATACCGTCCCTCCACTGAGGGTAAAGACAATGCCTGTGACTGACATTCAGTCGTTCTTATCACCCTGGAACCTTTCCAGTGATTCTCCCCAGGATCGATTGATACCATCTCACTACAACTAGTGAGTATCCTAACATCCAATTAGATCTATCTCATAGATCCAAAACCCAGGATTTAGGAGGTATCATTTTGATTCTATATGGAGAATCATTGTGATAAGTGGAGATTGACCGAGCGTAGCATAGGAAACTCCTTCCCTATCAAGAGTATGTCATCCACGTACTCTACGAGGATCGCCACCATACTCTCTACTGCCTTTTGTATATACAAGGTTCATCTACCATTTCGATGAAGTCAAACTCTTTGACTACCACATCAAAACAGATGTTCCAACTCCGCGATGCCTGCTTTATCGCATAAAATATCTTGCACACGTTTCTGCTGCTCCCACTGTCTACGAAGCCATCTGGCTGTGTACTTATAGACGCTCTCTTCTAAAACATCATTTAGAAAAGCAGTCATGACACCCAACCACCAGATATCGTAGTCATGGTATGTAGCCGTGGCAAGTAGGATCTGGATGGACTTAAGCATAGCTTTGAAAGTCTCAACCTTTCTATGTACACCAAGTAATCTTCTCAAGATATACTTGCTCCTGATAGGGATTTAACCCTTCAGATAAAGCAACCAAAGTCTATACTTTGTTGGTGTATAAGGATTCCATCTCAGATCGCTAAGCATCTAGTCATTCTTACAGAGTCCCACTCCTGATGGCCAGCTCGAAACTAGTTGGGTCATCATCTCATGATGCAATCCTCGCTCCCACTGTCATAGAGAAACCGAAGTATCTCTCAGGTGGGTGAGGAACCCTACTAGATCGGCGGAGAGGCTGAGGTTCGTTGGAAACTATTGAATCTTTTGGTTCTACCAAATCATCAGCTGCAGTTTGTATAGCTGGAACATTTCCAGTTCTACATAACAGACCTTGCCTCGAGCTTGTCCGGATTTTGCTTTTAGACATAGGCCGGACAACCCCAAATCTTAACAAACTTAAGATATGGGCTCTTCCATTTCCATATCACATATAAAGTGGTAGGCAACTGATTTGATTTGAACCCTATTCAATAGGTATGCAGCTTCTCAAGCGCATAACACCCAAAAGAAAATAGGAAACTCAGTAGTACTCATCATAGAGCACACCATATCACATAGGGTGTTATTGCTCTGCCCCGATATACCATCGTGCTATGGTGTATACAGAGGAGTAATGCTGAGAGAGAATCTCATTCTCCTTTAGAATAGTCCAGGATTTCCGTGCTCAAGTATTCTCCTCCTTTATCTCATCAAAGGACATAATACTTATACCCGTTTTTAGTTCTCTACTTCTAACTTATATTCTGTGAATATCTCAAAAGCTTCGGACGTGTGTTTCAACAGGAACATATGTCTGAATCTTGAGAGATCATCAGAGAATGTAATGAAGTACAAAAAACCGGTCTTGGCATGTGTAGACATGGGACCTTCATACATCAGCATGTATCAATCCCAAGAGTTCACTAACTCTTTCTCTGTTTCCAATAAACAGAGCTATGGTCATCTTATCTTTGTGACATGACCGGCAAGTTTCATAAGATGTAAATTCAAACAGATTTAAATATGCATCTAAATGTAACTTAGCTAGTCGGGTCGCATTGATATGACCTAGTCTACAATGCCTCAAGAAGGATTCGTTCATTTCTGAACTCTTCCTCTCGTGTGTGTTCTGTATACTAAGAACTGTAGTTTGATTTAGAACGCCAATGCTTTTAGATAATGTGCCTGAACCGATCAACTCTTGATATAGGAAATGTTCAAAACATTATCCAACAAGACAAAATTATATCACTTCTTTACTAATAAAGAAACTGATATGATGTTGTATATCAGGTTCGGTATCTAATAACATTCGTTCAGAATCAATGTATTCAGGTAATACAGGGTGATAGTGACCAACAGACTTGGCTGCAACACTTGCACAGTTTTCTGTCTCATGAAACTTATCACCCGTTCTCAGTTCTCTACCTATCTGTAGCCCATGTAACAGATTACATATGCGGGATCCTGATCCGGTATCACATATCCAGGACGTAAAGGATACTGAGAAACAGTTCTCTGTAATGAACACACCCGAAGATGATGCATCAACATGCACTTTCTTCGTTTGGGTGGCACGGGAAATCTGGTATTCCCCAATTTCCTGCTCTGTCTTATAACAATTATAAGTTGGAGCGGGACCAACGTTCCCCAGCTCAGTATAACAAGCGGGTTCGGTCAATTCATCCGTATTATTATCTTGATTAAGGCGTGATATGGTCGCTACCTTTAGAGAGAGAGAAGAAAACACTCAGCGTATGCTCTTGCAAGATTAGATTGGTTATCTAATATATCTAATTAGGATGTCTCCCACTGTTTTAATCAAATCTTCCTTTAAACCCTAAAAGGAAAGACTAGCCGGGATTAATTACACGCTACAAGTTCGCCAATTTTTTAGCCAGGCCAGTGCCGGTACTTTGAGGGAGGTCCTTCGTGCTTTCGCACGAACCTAATTAAAGTAAACCTCGTTTTCCCAGGGGTGTAACCCCGTTAACACCTTTCTAGATACCTACTTGATCGGCTAATTGTAATGTGTAAAACTCTCCCAGGAGTAACTCTTACTCGCAGCGGGTATCGGGATCCAACTATCTCATAGAAGGTATGCAATCTCATTGCAAATTTCAACACTTGAAATTCCCGATAATTTTGCCCCTAGCAACTTATGACCTTGGCTAAGGTCAACAAATCATAAGTGCTAGCCAAGTTCAACCTGTCATTTCCCGATTGAATTAAACCCACCCGCACGACCCTTGGCTAAGGTCAACAAAGTCGCACGACTACCCTAACTCAATCGCATCATATGCTTATACAGATAAGCACTAATTAGCTACCGCACATTACGCCTTGGCTAAAGTCAACAAACGCAGCACGAATACTAAGAAGTACTTATCTGAAATGACGGGGGGCTACGACAGATTTTTAAGAAAACCTTTTGCGTAATGAACATGATATCGTTGTAGAATCGATTGATTTTAAATGGAGTGTTTTTGAGGCTTTTCTAGTTTTGCTAAAGGGGTCACTCCCGGTGAAGGGATCGTCGGCCCTTTCCTCATCGAATAAGGTGCAGGATATTTCACAAATATCACTATCCAAAGCAAGAACTATAGAAGCAATCAAAAGACAAACCGAATTTGTAGTATCTGCTAGTTTCACTAAAGAGGTCACTCCAGGTGAAGGGATCTCGACTCTTTCCTTATCGAATAAGGTGCTGGATGTTCTACAAGGAACACCGCTATGCAAAGCAAGAACTAGAGCTACCAGTTTTTTTAAACAAGTTTCTACAACATCTTGGATTTCTTTTATTTCATTAATCTCATTAATGAAGTCCCATTTTAATATGCTTCACAAGCATCATCTTTTGAAACGAAATCTGCAATATAACATATATCTCATATATATAATATAAACATTCGTCTCAGGCAGTAATATAATCTCATCACAGAATATTGCAGCAGAAGAACATATATGAAATATTGGATATACTAGGACGTCCGTGTTTTAGTCCGAGCCTGTATAAAACACGGATTCCACGGTCGCGATGAATAGCCAAACCCACATCCCTAGACCCCTACGAGAGCGGCAAGCAACACTGCCAATTCTAGGGTTAGGAGATCCGGTCTCGACTCCTCGAGATGGTCTCCCACTGGACCCTAGAACCCGGTTACTTATGCTCCCCGCCTTGGGTCTACCTAATGCGGAAAAGTAAATAATATACAATGGTGACATCTTCCGCAACCTGGAAGTGCCCGAATAAAAGAATATTACATACAAATGAATTTTACATGAATGAAAAAGAAAAACTCCCATCTCACATAAAACCCCCCGGCTATTCAAAACGCGACGATCCAATATAACATATCACAGCAACACATAATATCACATATCATCAACGTAAGTAAGTATGCGTATCCCGATTGTCGTTGATGTATAGCAACGAAGCCGGCGATACACCACATACTACGCTTACGGTCACAGAAAAGAAAGTGTAAAACTACAACAGTTGGAATCCGCAACCTTTTTAGACATCGCATGCCTAACCAAATGATTCCTTAGACATCGCATGCCTAACAATTATAAACCCCGCGTTTTAGTCTCATTATCGAAAACTCTTTTCAATATCAAGTCGGGCAATTCAACAAGATTCCCGACATTCTGATCGAATGCTCGTCGCAAACTTTAGTAGACGGCCGCACCCCCGATGTCGTCGACGAAGTGCACTAAGGCGGAACACCGCTGCCGCGAGCACCCGAACTGATGCTTTCGGCGACGGGGTTCTCCTACAGTCACTTGGTCGGGGCTATGGGGCGTAGCTGTCTATTAAGTTTACCCGGCGAGTATCCGCGTACGCTACGTGATTGCGACGGACTTTTGATCACATCAAAATTCCGTGGCAACCGATCAATTTGAGACTGAAGTGCTAGATTTATAACATTCAAATTAGTTATCTCATAACTACTTGTGGATTCCAAATATTGTATCATATTCTAGATAAATAGACAATGTTAAACTTTCCGATCGAATAATCAAACACCCAAGATTTCCCCAATATATCTCAACACTTGAAATCAGTTTAAAAAAATCCATCACATGCCACAGTACCAATGGTCCAGCCGTAGAAGGGTCAAGACAACGCCTCACATGTGGCACGCCGTACTGCCCCAAACCCAAAGGTTCAAAGGGCAGTTCAAGACGGTCATATAATCGAGTTAAGGTTTGTTGTCTTCTAGAGGGTCCATCGCGTTACTTGCACTACTTAGAACGTCTTTAAACTACGGAAAAATCCAACACTTGGAAATTTCCCGGCAGGGGAAAAAGTGGGTATTTAAATCGGGTCGAACTTTTTAACATTTACTAAAATTATCCGGAAAATATAGACGAAGTTAAACATCCCGATCGAAATACCGAGTCCCCAATACAACCCAAAAAACTCAACTCTTGAGTAGAATTTAAAAATTCCCAGAAAATACAGCACTACAATATATGAATTACTGTGCAAATTTCAAAACCAAATGTGACAGAATGGCCGCGGAACCGCCGCATGAGGCATGCTCGTGCCGCGGTTCTGCGGTGGTTTAGAGGAATCATGCTCACATGCTTCACAGTAATTCATAAAAAAGCCTGCTTATTTTTCTGCATATTTTTAATTCTCAAAAATCCCCGATTTCAAAAAATGTACAGAGAAGGGTTTCGGATTAGGGTTTCGGGTTCGTTCGGGTTTCTAACATCGTCTACACTTCTCCTAAACCTCTAGCTTGGCTCTGATACCACTGTAGGTTTGCTAGGCACGCTCACAAGGTTCCACGAGGCATCAACCATGCCCGATTTAAAAATTAGCCGTGCCGAACAACCCGAAGCCGGATCTTTAAACAAGGGTTTAGGCGAAAACAAACATGTTAAACACTTTAACACTAAGTGAGAGAGATTACAACCTTTGTAGATCCGGTCCTTCACTTCATAAGCTCCGTGTTGAAGTCCCTTCGCTGCGATCATCATGCTCCGGACTCTCGAGAGGCCCCACGAAGAGAAAGGTGCAGTCTTGCTTCCGATCTTCGATACAAAGATGATTTACCTTGAAGTTTCATTAACACAAGCTAACACTCACTAAAATTGAGTGAACACCCTCATCTAAAGGGCAAGGGAAGATGAGGATGATGAAGTAGGATTTTTGCTCTCTTTATTTATCATTTTCTCACATTTAGTCATCACTTGGAAAAAAGCTAGTAAGCTTTTTCCATGAAGAAAGAAGAAGGAAGAAGATGAAGAATAATGATGGAATTCCTTTTGTGATGAATAGTAATCAAGAATATATGATTGATTATCAAACCATGGTCAAGGATGAGAGGCTAAACCTATGTAGAGAATAAACTAGAGTTAGGGTTTGGTTAGGTCAAAGCACGAGTCATAATAAAATATCTTATCATGACAAAATAGAATCCTTCTAGAATGAACATGAAAGAGCTAACCCTAATCAAACCCTAATTCCATTTTATCATCCTTAATCATGTTTTATAATAAATCATATCATGTCACAATAATATATATCACATATATATTATATATTTGCAACAAAAGAAAATAATACAATTAGCATATATCACATATATATCAATGTATTAATCCGGTGAGAAAAAGAATCTTTTAGTGAGCTAATATTAGTTAATGTAATTTAATATATCATATATATTATTATACATTAAATTATCGAATCAACACTTGATCCGACAATCCGGCTATATCGCATATAACCGACTAATATTTATCCGCACCGATTCATCGAATCAACACTTGATCCGATGACCCGGATGATATCAAATATCGCGAGAATAGAATACGGTATCTCATATCGCATTATCCTCGGTCCCACACATATTACATACGTGCCCCTACTCCGTTTTCCCTGAGTCAAGAAACCTCTGTGTAGGACTCTAAAGAATCGTCAATACGCCGGCAGTAGGTGATGATCATATCAAACACCCACAAGCTGCAAGCGGTCAGCTAAACGTAATAGCCACCCAGGTATTGAGCGCTCAGAAGATCAACAAGCAAGCCTGTACATTCTCCTGTGAATCCAAACAGTAACACTCCCGTACAGTCCGGTCTCGTCGTCTGATATGTCGCATATCTCGCCTAGGGATGGTAAACGTCAGACCCCAGTAGCTCGATAAGTCGTGTCGATATGAGGTCTATAACAGTTCGAGAAACTACTGATAACACTTACCAGTAAATCTCAGCAACCCTGGCCAGGGATTTCCGGTTATAGCCAATCGAACACAGCACAACATCAACTCCCTATACCGGGAGAGACGAATCCCCTCCTATCGCTCATTGCCTCCATGTGATTCGGGACTGTACCCAAAAGCTACCTTTTTGCACGCCCTCTTGGACGTGGTATGATGGAAATCAAAGCACAGTGGGAATCACACAAGACTCTATGATGGTCTCGGGTCAACAGACTACTCTGTACCAGTGTCATCGGAGAACTGCCATCTGACGTGAGGTATAATACCATCTGGGAGTTCTCGGCGAGTCCGTCCAGTGTACCCAGTCTCCACTGAGCACCCATACACCATCCTTGATGTCAAACACCGATGGATATGGGATCATCCATCGCCCATCATATGGGTCAAGATGCGTATACGCTAGTCTACTCTGGTGCATCGATGCCCTGTCTCGATACACCCTCGACTAGGAACAATTATAGGATATACTCGTCGACTACCGTAGCCCCACTAGTATGATCTCATCATAGTCCCAGTAGTCGAGTACATATCCTAAGGGCTTTATCAACATGTAATATAGAGACAATCAGAGTACATGTTAGGGTAAAGTACAACCAGATAGCATACTATCATGTCGAGCAAGAAAGTCCTCTCTATATATGTCCAAGCATCCATTACAATATACATCGTATGTACAGTAATGGCCTCTAGGGCATACATATAACTAACAAGTATAAGAATATCAGACATCATGTTAAGATAAAGAGTAACCGGATAGCATACTATCATGTAGAGCAAGAAAATCCTCTATATATATGTCTACGCATCCACTATCATATACATCAATATACAATAATGGCCTCTAGGGCATACATATTCCTAACACACACACACACACATGATAATAAAAAATAATAATAATACATGAAAGCATAAAATGGAAATGAAGCTTGAGCAAACCAACTATAAAAACATAACGAACGCACATTCAAATTTATTTTGACGAACAAACATTACGTATTGAGTTCGCATAACTTGTACGACCCATTAGTCGGAGGTTCCCTCATTTCAGAACGAGTAGTAATTAACGGCAGTTTAGTCCGCGGGTGTCGGAGATTACGATTTCCACAATCAATAAAACCCAGGCTACCCTAGGCGGGAGAATCTGTATAGAGCCTGATAAGAGAGCGCATTCCTGTTTAAATAGGGTAGCGAAAAACACTCTACAGATTCTGGTACGTTCGGTGAGACCTTATCTCTCCTCCCATATTTCGGGTCAAACAATCGTATGAACTCAATTAGCATATACTTCGTTATTGTACTGAAATCATGTTTCTTCTTGCAGGTTAGGAACTTCCAACCGCAATCTCAAATTCAACGACGATGTCTCCAAGAGTATGCTCAGCTTCTGACGTGACCCCCGTCGAATACACAATCAAGACAATTGGTAGAAGCTCTTTCGTCTACGTAGATGTTAAACCAAACGCGTCCGTCTAAGTAGACGTTAAACCCCGTCTAAATAGACGTTAAACGAAACACTTTCGTGTAAGTAAACGTTAAACCAAGCTCTTCCGTCTAAGTAGACGTTAAACTAAACTATGTTAAAGTAAACTCTTCGGCCTAAGTAAACGTTAAACCAAATTCCTTCTCTAAGTAGACTTTAAACTAAACTCTTTCGTCTGAATAGACGTTAAACCAAATTCCTTCATCTAGATAGACGTTAAACTAAGCACTCCGTCTAAGAAGACGTTAAACTAAGCTCCTCCATCTAAGTAAACGTTAAACAAAATATTCCGTCTAAGCTGACATTAAACGCTCCTGTCTAAGACGACGTTAAACATTCCGTTGAATCATATCAAGTGGCAAATGAATAAAGATGACGACCCTGTTCTCGAACCAAAGCACAAGTCGGCGTTTGAGCAACTTTCTATCTCCCCATCTGGGGGCGAAGTCGTTAACTCATAGGGGCAACGAGACGTCCTAGGCCAGCCCGGGCGAGGCCTATGACGATCACAAATACAATCGTTTTCTCTAGACTATCTATCGGTCAGCCTAAAACGGCCACATAAAAAGTAGATGCCCGCTAATTTCTTAAAGTGTAAAGGCTAAAGTAGAAACGGATCATGTATAGAGTCAATAAAAGAGCAAGGGCTTCTATTCTATTAGAGTTCGTAAGGTTCCAAGAACATGGCTACCCTGCGACAAAAGTCGGATCTGTCGTGAAAATCAACAGCTCTTTCGAACCGTTAAAATCGGTGAAGAAGCATGCTACAAACACAAAGATCAAGAAAACAATAATTCAAAGAATTCTGCAAAACGCGTATCTAAGCCCCAGAATCAAAAGAATAACACAATCTCATCAAGGGCATGCCAAGATCCACTCGCCGAGAAAAATCAAAAGAAAAAACTCAAAGAGAGGGTACCAATTGTATCCAAGACCCGGGTCGGACCGACTGTCCTCGGTCGTTTGTTTTCCCTGAAAGTAGCAGACTACAACAATAGTCCAAAAGCACAGTAAATAACTCTACGAATGATATAGCATTGGACATATACACAATCCACACAGCATATATGGTGGGACCAAAAAGAACAAGTCCTCCTACGCTTCACAACCATGATAACGATATGGTTGCCGCTGTCCAACCCCGGGTTGGTTCAGATGATGTTGAAGACTTTATTTAGGCATCAGGGTAAAAGGAACTCATAATTCTTAAAGACTCAGGTGACAGTGATAGCCCGGTCTCCGTCCATAAAATATGGGACGAGCAATGTTCCTATATCTTCAGAAGCAGCTACCCATTCTAAAGAGACCGCATGAAGCGAAGTAACCAATAACCCCAATTGCTGTCCGCATTACAGAGTATTGGGGCATACAATCAAAGACTGTCTCATTTTCGAGGGGTGGGTTGAGAACCAATACAAAGATTGGAAAATCTCACTGTCTTCCAGATAACTTTGCAATAAGGCACCGATAAGGTCAAACAAAGAATAAGCGCAACACTGACCCCTAAGTTGTTAAACTGGGAAATAAAAAAAAGAAGAAAAGAAAAAGAAATAAAGGGTTAGTCCACAAGCAAAAGGGGCATGAATGAAAACCTGATAAGGTTTCGTGAGTAAAAACAGCAAGACTGTCCGGGAGCTTACGTAAGGGCGCGAACTAGTAAAACAAAATGACCCCTAAATCTTTAAACTGGAAATAGATAACCCCTAAGTAGTTAAACTGGAAACAAATAAAATACCCCCACGGCGAATGATGAGTCGCTCCTGGCACTATTCCAGTGTAGCGATGCAGACGCCAACCGAAATTCAAATCCCAAAATCCTCCAATGGAAAATGATGAGTCACTCCTGACACTATATTTCAATGTTAGCGTGCTGATGCCAAACCAAAACCAAAACCCTAAATTCTCCAAAAGGAAAATGATGAATTGCTCTTGGCATATATGCTCCAGTGTTAGCAATATTATGCCAGCCCGCAAAATTCTAACTCGAGTCTTCTTCTGAGAAAAAGGCAGTCCACAAGCGAAAGGGGAACAAATGAAAAGCATAAAAGGCTTAATGGGTAAAAACAACGAAACTACCCGCGAGCTTGTGAAAACCCACAAGGGCGCAATCATGTACAAGAAAAAAAGATCCAAGTCCTACTCGACGAGTGCTTTCAAGCTCAAAGAAGGTCCCGTCAAACATTGCAGGAATCTGACAAATCAAATCAAAGTCCAACTCGACAAATACCTCCAAATTCAAAGAAGATCCCGCCAAAACAAAGCAGGAATCAAGTAAATCAAATTAAAGTCCCACCCAGCAGTGTTTTCAAGCTCAAAGGTCCCGCTAGACAGATTGGAACCCTCTAAACCACATCAAATCAAATAAACTTCAAGTCAAATCAAATCGGGTACCGGACGAGTTTGCCTCTGGAACCCAATTACAGAGGTATAAATGTTGACCTTACTCCCAAATCAAATTAAATCAACCACATTAATAGCGACTCTCCATGCCGGTGATACGTCAATAATGACTCTCCACATCGGTAACACGTCAACAGCGACTTTCCGTGCCGGTGATACGTCAAACAATGACTCTCTGCCTCAGTAGCACGTTAAACAACGACTCTCCACCTCAGTAGCACGTCAACAGCAACTCTCCGTGATGGTGACACATAAACAATGACTCTCCGCCTCGGTAGCATGTCAACAGCGGCTCTTCGTGCCATTGATACGTCAAACATCGACTCTTTGCCTCAGTAGTGCGTCAAACAACGACTCTCCGCCTCGGTAGCACGTCAAAAATTATGCTCTGTGCCACTGATACGTCAAATAGCGACTCTCCGTCTCAATAGCACGTTAACAGCGACTCTTCGTATCGGTGATATGTCAAACAATGACTCTTTGCCTCGGTGGCACGTCAACAGCGACTCTGTATATCCCCAGTTCCTTATAAATTTTTATGTATTTAAATAAACATTTTTCCCTATTTTCTATTTAGTTATTCCTATTTCCCCTTCTCTTTAAATTTCTAAAACCTAACCCCAACTAACCCAAACTCTAACCCAGACCCACACCCCCGGCTCAAGCTCCAACCCTAAGCCCCAAGCCTAAGCCCTAAGCCAGCCCTTCCCTTTTCTCTTTCTCCCTTTTCTTTCTTCTTTTTCTTTCTTCTTTTTGCCGAGTCCTCACCTATGACTCCTTCTTACTCCTTCGCTAACGTCCCGCTCGACTCGGTCCCCTACGATAAAGCAATCCCTAACGTTCACCCTCGAGATTCTCTCGCCTGACTCCCCTTAATCTCGGCTCCCTCTAACCGAGCTCCTCTCTCTCTCTATAATTCTCAATCCCTCTCACTATATCATCTCATTCTCTCTCTCTTCCCCTAGCTCACTGCCTCACCACCGCCGAGCTCCTCACCACGCCATCACCTCCTCCTCTCAAACCATCACCACTACCATACCATCTCACTCACTCCCTCACCCGCTATAGCACAGATGTCCTCGCCATCACTCACCTCCATCCTTGCCTCCAAGCCATCACCGGTGACCCCTCAGCCACTGCCAACACCAACGACAACCTCTACGCCGCCAAAGCCATCCTCCACCTCATCTTCTCCAAACTGAACCCCTTTTCCTCCTACAGCACTTTCCTACTGCTCGCTTCCACCGCACCCTCATACCACCACCGCCTGAGCACCGCTGACAAACTCCTCACCTCCGTCATCGATCCTAAGACCTACTGCTATTCCACCAAGCTTCTTCATTGAGCAACCGAGCCTCATTCCCACTGCGCTTAAGCTCACTGCCACCACCGAGCCCCTTCTGCACCGTGTCGTCACTATCGTGGTCTCCTTGCCGCAGCTAAGCTCCGCCGTGCCACCGCTTGAGCCACCGCCATCGCCACCAGTAACACCAACCCACAGCATTCGAACCGGGCTCCCAGCCTCTTCTCCAAGAAGAGCTTAGCCAAGCCAAACCCTAGACGCCACTTGCCATGACGTGCCTAGCCGTTGCTGCCATTATCGCTATCGTGCCGTCCATCGCCGTCGTCGTGTTGTCATCACAGGCAAGAGAAAACCCATCTCTTGTTAATCATGCTATTATATATATAAATTAATTAATAGAGTTAGATTAGTGTATGTGCGCACACGCGTATATGTGTGTGTGTGTATTGCGTTAAGTGATGATCGAATACTTGTGCATTGAGCCATCGTTATTGGTTGTATTGAATCGAACCCAACTCGGGTCCATTAATCGTATGGATATTTTATTAGAATTTACATGAATTAATTGTTATTGACCGACACTCGTATACACATACTAAGTGTTTGATGCGAAACCCTAAACCAAAACCCATTTACAAATGGTGGAAATTATGAATGAAACCCTTTACTGATAATGAATATCGGGTAGGAAATTGAGTCAAAAATATTGACATTATCATAATGAAATGATACTCCTATTTGGTTACGTCAAATCCGGAATTCATCGCACTTGTCACGTTGAAAATCTATATTAAATTAAATACATAATGAAATTCAATATTCTAAGGCTCGTATCGAAGCAGACTAGATGACCTATAACCCTATGCAAATTTTTATTTGATATGACCTTGATACAATAATGAAAATTTGAGGGAAATACAGCTCTGGACTGCAGTCCAGAGAAGTATTTTCTGATGACACCTGATTTTAAATGCCTGTACATCCCTTTATAAATATGAAAATACGCGGAGTTCTATATCGTTTCGTAGATAATTAAGTTATCTAGCAAATGGTGTTGGGTTCATTTAATTTAAGTACTGTTTGCTATTTTAAAAATATTTTAGATCGTCGTCATGTCCTGCAGTTTTCTACAGTGACAATTTATACACATAGACTTTACATTGAACACATCTCCCCGTATACATCGCCTATTATTGATACATCTATTGCGTTGAAAACCTAACTGATAGGGCTAGGTTTTATTCAACTGTAGCACCCCCTGAATCTGACATAAACTATAGAAAACTGAGGTCAAAGTTGGGCTTCCAGTTCTGAAACTGGAATTCCAGCCGCTTACACCCATTCTAAAATGAATATAACTCCTTGATCGGAAAACCTATTGATATGAAATCAATTTTACTGATTAGATAATCAAGTATACTTTATATACTTTTTATATTGTTTTGCTTAATTCTGCACGTGTGATTTATTATGAATTTTTCAAACTGCATGACACTGGCTGCCCTTAATTTAGTGAACGTTTAATTAATGCATTCCTACCATATCTTGTGATTGCTTTACACCAATTGTTTAGTGATTGTTTACATTAAAATCCTAGCGACCGATTGTATTGTTGATTGACAAGTGTTAGTGACTGGGTTGTGGCAAGTACGATAGTGGATTAGTGATTGAAAATGATACTGATAAGTGAAAACGTGATTGAATAGTGTAATTGATACATACTTGTACACAATCAATGAAACTATTTAGTTATTGCATTATCGACGTCTATGAGACTTATATAAGTGTAACTATAACTGTTATGGGACGGCTATGGAATCAATTATATTAGTATTATAGGTAAGACATCGTGGGTTGCCCACTAGTCTAGAATACAAGTCTAATCATGCTTGATGGAGACCCGTCTCCAATTCTCGAGTAGACTTGTCATAGCTGACTGGTATTTTAGGTTTGTGGTCGGAATTTGATATAGACACGCGGGGTTAGGGTAGTTTGAGTGTGAGTTCGATCAACGGAATCTCAGGAGTCTATTGCTAGCACAATCATTTCGTTTTGCTGGGGAGGCCGAGCTTGGAATGGTCCCAATCATTTCGTTTTGTTAGGGAGACTGGGCGCGGAATGGTACAAATATTTTCATACATGACATTTAGGCCCGTATTTCCTTTCCCCTAGGGCTTACCCTTAGGTTGGGAATACTCTTACGGTGTTGACGCTCACACTTAAACTGACGATAGATTTAGTGATATGGACATTAAGACTTAGAAACATATAGGTTTAGTAACATAGACATTGAGACTTAGAAACTGATAGGTTTAATGACATGGACATTGCATTGATTACTGATCTGATACACTTGTTATATTGTTTATCTGTACCTGTTTTATTTCATGCTCACGACATTACCTTATGTTTGCTACTTTATGTTTATTATTATTGCACATATTATACACTGCTATATTGTGTTGCCCTAACGACCTGAGTATGCATGCTCAGAGCGGAAAGTGGACTTAGCCCAGATCAGGACTTAGCCTCTTTGAGGATATTGCGGAAATCTAGATCAGCGACGTCAAATCTATCTTTCCTTTATCACTATCTGGTTAGTTATTTCTTTTGCTCGTATCTGCTGCACTTTGATTCGTTTAAACGTGATAGACTTAGTGACTGTATATCTCGTTATTTGTGTTAGATTACTGCTTACCATGTACTGCTAGAAGCCGAAATATGACTACGGCAGGATTTTTCTTTGACCGTAAGAGTATGGCTGGCCTAGTCACCCTTCGTATTCCGTATTTTAAGAAGCGGGGCGTGGCAGAATCTCCGTACCAATGATACGTCAAACAACGACTCTCCACGTTGGTAGCACGTCAACAGCGACTCTCCGTATCGGTGACACGTCAAGCATAGACATCCATGTCACAAAAAGGGAATCAAGTCAAGCATCGACCTTTATATCGCAAAAAGGGAATCAAGTCACATATCGACCTCCATGTCACGAAAAGGAAAACCAAGTCAAGCTCGCCATCAAAGAAAATCCATCAATTTCATGCACGCGATGCACACAGACTGCGTGCACTTAATGATGGGGGGCACTTTGTTGGGGTCAAATTTTACACCCCTTTGTTCTAAAAGTCAAAGTCAACGCTCGTACAAGCGGGCCAAGTCCGAGTCAAGTTCTAGCCCAAGCGAAGATTGACCTATGCCAAGAAAAGAAAAAGAATTATGAAATAAGTAGGTCTAATGTAATTTTTTTATGAATAAATGTAAAGAAATAGACAAAAACCTAATTTGTAAAGCCTAAGGGCCTAAATGAAAAGTTTAAAGGCTATAAAAGCCAACCCTGTGATGAAATAAAAAGGGATTCTTCTCTGTTAAAAATTTAGTGTTTTGAGCCGTCTATCTTTTTCTCGTTCTCTCTCTCTCTCTCTCTCACACACACACACACACACACACTCTCTCTCTCTTTCTCTCGCAGGTTCTTTTTCTCCTCTTTTAATAAAAAACAGAGGAAGCTTTTCTTTTCTCAAAAGAAGAAAACATATCAAGGCGCCAAAACTCATAAGGAAGAGAAGAAGAGAAACAAGATCCCATCACATCCCAAAAGAGATTTTTTATCTCTCCTTTCATCCTTCCTTAAAAATCCAGAGCCTACGAGAAGAAGAGACATTTTTTTATTATTATTCGAGATCCAAATCCATATTCTTGAAGATTCAAGATGTTGGGTAGTGGGAGTGCCCCGGCCATCGAACCGTGGCCAAATGCGGAACAAAAATTTCTTAAAACCCGGCGCTACCATTACCCGATTTGCAAGATCGAAACCATTAACCCTAAAACTAGCAATCTAAGAAAAGAGATAGGAATAGTTATGCCTAATGAACCAAGTCCTTCGGGTCAACCATTTCCAAGCTCCAAGTGATGCGGATCGACTTTGGTCGCCGGTCTTCCTTCATCTTCGATGATCCACCTGAGGGAAACGGCGCAAGCTTCAGGTTTGCCAAGCGAACCAACCGACTCTTCAAAATTGCTAGAAATGGAGAGTGGGGAGTGTAGGATAGTGTCACTAAAACTTTTTCTCTCATCCATAAAACTCATGGAGCAACCATAGAAGATGATAAGGTGATGATCAAAGGAGATGGCATGAAAATTGGCTAAGTATTTTTCTGTGTGAGCATGAGAGTGAGAGAGCACAAAATGAATCACAAAATGAGCAAGCTTCCCCCCACCCACAATATGGCCGGCCCCCCCTCTCATGCCCCCACTAAAAAATGTCAATCTCAATTTCATTAAACAAATACCATACCAATCTCTACATTGCACAAAAGCCATACTTTGACCAAAACCATACCCTTGCCATGTCATCATTTCCATCTCATTATGAACAAATGATTTTCAAAAGAAAATCAATAATGAGGTGGCATCTTCTAGAAGCCATTCCGTATAAATACGGAATGCTTCCCGGTATATGTATCGAAATACATATACGCGTATTCGTACGAAAATACGAATAGCTAAGAGAGAAAATGAATAGTGAGCAATAATACTAGAAATTATTAAATCAAAACTTGATTTAACAATCTGGCTTAATCCTAAACCGCTAGTATTATCAACCGTCCGATTAAAATATGTGCAGTCCTTGTACATATTTAATCGGACACCTGTATGTATCAACATACATCATCTACACCATATCGCCTGAACCGAGAAAACCCTCTATGTGGGACTCTAAAGACTCGTCAATACGCTGGCAGTGGGTTTAACCACAAGCACGTCAGCGGCACTAGCTGTACGTAACAGCTACCCAGGTATTGAGCGAAAGGAAGGCCGACGAGCAAACACATCCAAACCCCTTCTGAGCCTGTCAGTGACAATATCCGTACAGTCCGGTCTGTTCGTCTAAGAGTATCGCATATCGAGTCTAGGGGGAGGATAAAGTCAGACCCCTAATAACGCGATAATTCGTGTCGGTATGAAACCTATCACTACCCGAGAAACTATCGATCCTGGATCGGTAATTCTCACATACCCCGGCCGAGGATTTCTAGTGATGGCCATCCGTGCACTGCACGACATCAACCCCCAGTACCGGGAGAGACGAATCCCCGACGATCCGCTCACTGCCTCCATGTGGCTCGGGACAGTACCCAACTAAAACCTGTTTGCACGACTCCTTTGAGCCGTGGTAGGGTAGTAATCAAAGCACAGTAGGAACTCACACGAGACAAATGACGATCTCAGGTCGACAGACTAACCTGTACACATGTCACTAGGGAACTGCTATCTGACTATAGGTATAATACCAACTAGCATGTTTTCGGCGAGTCCGTCCAGTGTACTCATAACCCAATGAGCACCTGCATACTATCTTAGGTGAACAACTAACACCAATGGCTTGTGAGATCAGCCACCGCCCCTCGTCAGGGTCTAGATAAGTATACACCAGTCTACACTGTAGTATCGATGTCCAATCTCGATACTCGCACGACTAGGGACATTTAAGGATGTGCTTACAGACCCCCAGCTCCCACGTATGTGATCGCCATCACAATGCTGGTAGTCAAGCAAGATCCTAAGGGCTTTATCAACATATACATGATGATAAAGACAAACCAGATAGCATACTATCATCTCGAGTAAGACTGTTTTATCGGTATAGGTCCTCCCTCAATCATCATGATCACCTGTCTGCGACTATGATAATTGCCTTGAGGGAATTATAGCCAACAATCTCCCACTTGCACTTAAGGCTAATTATTGCGATGTCGCATACTCACAGCCCGTGTAATACCGAACACCCAACTCCTCTACTAATCAGTTTCACAAAGCTCGTTTGTAAAACTATTGTATTCGAGAAATACCCTCAGTGAGTGGATCCGCTCCAGTGTTTCTTTCTTTGTCTCTCTTTATCTCAACTTCACGGAGAAAACTATCTCCCGAAATGAGCAATACCCGTCTTAGAATATTTCTGGATATTTGATGGGACCCAGTTCAGAAATGAACTCCAAATTCAGCAAACTTCTTAGACTGTATCATCTATTGAACTTAATCAGTATGCTGCGCCATGCCTTCCTCAGTATCCGCTTGGACCACCTGTCCAAAATACTGCCCCTCGTCAGAAGGCAAAATAATAACTCTGACAGTCACTCTGTCATCCAGGTCACCTTGGAAGCCTGAAATGATAACCGTCTCCCGAAGGACACTGCCGTTATCAAAACGCTAGAACATCTACTTATGTTCTAAAACTGCTTCCTAACGTTTCTCCAGAATTGGATTAATATCATAACTTATTGCATCTAGTGCAAAAACAACATCTGGTGTGGTACTTGACATCTCATGATTGACTCAATTGCCTAAGTAAGTGATATGCCAATCACGCACACCCCTCTCCCCTTTAGTCTGTAAGACACCTTTAGAAAGGGTGACTCCATCAACTGCAGGTACACCACTATGCCAGGAGTCGTCCATTCTAAATATTTTTAGAATACTGTCTAAGTACCCAGATTGGGAAACTAATCAAATCTAGATCTAAAACTATAGATCCAGTAACCAGAATGCCTGATATTATATCCATAACCTGTGTGGAGAAAACACTGTGTGACAACCAAAGTATAACCGATCGTAGTATAGGAATTTTACTTCCTACTCTGTGTATGTCATCCTCAATACCAGAACACACACCCTACTACTTTCTTAACAGATCCATCTCCTATTCTGATGAAGTCAAAACCTATGACTGTCACATCAAAATAGATGATCTATCTCCGCCATATCCGCTTTAGTCTATAAATAGACATGCTACTTGTCCACTATGCTTCCGCTGCTCCCACTGACTACGACAACCCTTTGGCAGAGTCATATACACGTGCACTTCCAAAGCTAGTTTAGAATGACGCTATACTCATCCTTCTGCCAGGTCTCATAGTCTAGAACAACAGTTGTGTCAAGTCCGGGTAAACAAGAACCTTCATGTCATCGTCCTTGAGGCTACCTGAGTACCTCTCGGGTGGCTGGGGTTACCCTCCATATCTGCAAAGTGGCTAATGGAATGTTAATCCTGATTGAATCTTTAGGTCCTATTAAATTTTCCGTAATCGTTTGTGGTTCTGGAATCACTTCCAGTTCTACCATACTCTCACTATTGTTTTCTGAAAAAAAATTCCATTGTACTAAAATTGTGGCGAGTCAAGAACAATATCACTATCGATCTTCCAGATGGTAGAAAGTTAACCCTCGTCAAAGCCCGGGATAACCCACAAACAGCCATTACTGAAACGTGCCCTGAGTTTATCCGGATTCTGGTTTTAAGCATCAGCCGGACGACTCCCTATACCTTAACATCGTTAATATATAAATTGATTCTATATATATCTAATATAGAAGCAAAATCACTAATTTAATTGGAACCAGATTTAAATCATGCATCTATCTCCAGTGCATGTCAACTAAATGGAGAGAGGTCAATCAGCATTACTCAACTTAGGAGTCCGTCCAATTATGAGTAACCTGAAAGAGAAACAAGTTTCTCAAAACCATTACTATCAACTAAATACCTCATACAAGTATCTACATCTTCGATCACCTTGAAGAATCCCGATACTTGCGACACCTGGTTCTCTACTTTATTCTTGTACCTATAACTTCTCAAACTTGGACCTTGTATTTCTACGAAACACTTGTCCAAAATTTGAGAAGTCACAAGTAAACAGAATATAGTACGAGGACCAACCCCTTTGTCCTAATGGACACTAGACAGCATACAATATTTTGTATAAGTCCCTTGAGTTTAATCTTTCAAACCCTGTGAGTCGTAGGTTGAAAACTATATCCAGGTGATTTCCTCAAATATCACCAATTACAACGAATTCCGATATAATGAGGATGATCACCTAATTCCCAATAACTTACTCCCACTCATCATCTGTAAAACCATACAGATGTGAGAATCATACCTGGTAAATACATACCCTGGAGCAAGGGTCTAATTGGGAAATCAGTTTTCTATTAACAATACACAGTGAAACTGAAACATGAATATGTTTCGAAGGGGTATCCGGGTATTCCTAGTAATGCCTCTTCCATTATCAGATTCATGATTGTAACCGTATATTTCCTTTCCATCTCTCCAATTTCTTTTATTTGTCTTTACTCATTACCTTCTGTACACCATCGTTAGGCTAAGTGGTTTTCTTCCTTCCCTACCGTTCGGCACCAGCCTATGGTTTGGAAGAAGACTATCCAATAAGCATAATAGGTGTACTCTCCTAATCCTAGGAACACTCGCAACCTGAGAGAAGGTAAGGATAAAAGACAACTGAATAAAGCTTATTCCTATTTCTCCTGAACCAGAATCCATTCTCGAAAAAGTTCCTTCGAGTTCGTATATAATCATACGATGGATTTATCCATTGGAATTGGATGTTCATAGTGATATGGGGTGTTCTGGAGAAATACAAAGGTGAAGTAGGAGTGGCGATGAAATACATGGTTTGGTCGTGAATCATAGCAGTCACATTTTACTTTGCCCTCTTTCTAATCCCTTTATTTGTCTTTACTTATTACCTTCTGCACACCTCACTTAGGCTAATTGGTTTTCTTCATTCCCTACCTTTCAGCACTTGCCTATAGTTTGGAAGAAGACTATCCAATAAGCGTAATAGGTGTACAGTCTCCTAATCCTAGGAGCCCTCATAGCCTGAGAGAAGGTAAAAGGAAAAGACAACTGAATAATCCTATTCTTTTTCTCCAGAACCAGAAACCATCCTCGAAAAAGTTCCTTCGAGTTCGTATATAACCATACGATGGTTTAATCCAATGGAATTGGATATTCGTAGTGATACGGGATGTTCTGGAGAAAAGCAAAGGGTAAAAGAAAGAGTGGCAATGATGTATGCAACTTGGACAATCCAAAAGCCAGTGTTTTAAAGAAAGTTCGGTTAACTTGGTTACTGAGTCAATGTCTAAGGTCGGGGCATGGTCGATGCCAAAGAGAGAGAGAGAAAAGAAACACTCAGCGTGCACTCTAACCTAGATCAGAATGGATAATCATTTTATCTAATCTGGATGGCTCCCACAGTTTTCTCAAATTCTCCTCCAAACCTAAAAGGAGAATTAGTCGGAATCACCCAAGGAGTAATCCTACTCATCAGTGGGAATCGGGATCTAACTATCATCGCATGATAACTTGATGGAAGCCACTCAAGTCACCACACTCCAGAAGGTATGCGCATGCCTGGCAAGTTTCCTATATGTTTGAAACTCCCGATATGATTTTTACCCCAAGCTGCTTATGACCTTGACGGATGCCAACAAATCATAAGTTGCAAGTCAAGTTCTATCCGTCATTGTCCTGATTAATCTAGACCCATCCGTACTCGCCCTTGACGGATGCCAACAAGGCTGCACGACTGTCCTAGATTAATGCATATCCATGCTACAGAAAAGTAACACATAGCTACCGTACACTATGCCTTGACGGAAGCCAACAAACATAGCACGAATACTAGGCGCTGCTTTTCTGAAATGACGGAGGGCTACGGCTGGTTTTTGGCGAAAAACCTTTAACGTAATGAACTTGATATCGTTGAAGGAATCCAAGTGGTTTTTTATAAAAGTATAGTAGCGAAAACTTTTGCTAAAGAGGTCACTCCCGGTGAAGAGATCTCGGCTCTTTCCCCATCGAATGAGGTGCAGGATATTCCAAACTGAATACCACGATACAAAGCAAAAAGTAATCGACTATAGTAAAATTATTACGTTGACGCAAACTTCTTCCTAAGGGGTCACTCCCGATGAAGGGATCTCGGCCCTTGCCTCGTCGAATGAGGTGCAGGATATTCCAAACTGAATACCACTATGCAAAGCAAAAGCTTACGTCTGTAATGTCAGTTTTAAAAAACTTGGTTCCAACAACATCATTTTTATATTGGTTTGTTTTCCTTGCATTGATAAAAATCAACACAGTCCCATCAATTAATCACACCAGAAAAGAACGAAAATAAAATGTACGTATATGCCACCCGCATTCGCCACTGGGTCCTGTCATCACCTGTTAGGTTACTTAACTAACGACAGAGCGGGGACTGGGCTAGCGCGGGTGCAAAACATATACAACATCTACTAGTATATATAAATATATATAACAATCGTCCCAGGCATGATAAATGCAATATCACAGAAAAGTAATAAGTATCACAGAACAATACAGATAATCTGGGAGCCCTGGGTTTCATAGAGCTACAACTGAAACCCGACATTCCCCTGGTCGTATGGATAGCCCGTGCAATGAACTCCTAGACCCCTACGAGCGCAGCAAGTTACCCGCCAAAACCTGAAGTGAGCAGCCCCCTTCAGCAAAGTGAATGGACTACCCAGCACTTCACGGAATCCGGTAACTTGAGCACCCCTCCTTGGGTCAACCTGTACCCCCTACGAGTACGGCGAATAGCTCGCCAATTCTAGAGTGAAGCCCCCTCCGTCTCAACCCCATGAGATGCGGGCCCGTTGCCCTCTAGAACCCGGCTATCCGTGCACCCCACCTTGGGGTAATCCTAGTACAGAAAAGAAAATAATATACAAGGGTGACATCGATCTCAGCCCGGTCGTGCCCTAAAAGAATAATATACAAACAGGCAGTGAAGGCAGTCCACATGTCGGACGCTCGCCCCGCAATATCAAATGTACAAATAAATCCGAACTGCACTACCATTGCACATAAGCTATCCACCACGACAATCCGCAACATCACAGCACAACACAGAATATCAACGTGAATGTCACGTTCGCAAACCCGTCTAAAAGGACTATAGCGATTAGACAAGGTTTACCGATCAAATGACATTCACGGTCACAGATAGAAATGTAAAGTACTGAAAAATTACACAGTTAAAAATTCGATCGACTAAATTTATCCGCAAAGGCCCCAAAAGCAAATCCAGTACTCAAAAGATTCTGGGCCAAAACCATATATCACAAAAAATCACAATTCAATGTTCTGAGCTACAGGAAAAATTTCACGGCCCGTCGCTACTAAAAGGCCGCTGAACCGCCGCTAATAGGGGGTTAGTGCGGCAGTTCCGCGGCTCTTTAGAGGTTTCAGGAGTCCAAATTTTTTCTGCACTCATAAAAACGCCTGCACGGATTTTTAGGCCTCTGGAAATAATTTTCGGAGCACTTTAAAAAATCGACAGAAACTTGACAATACAGAAAAATGTTTCGGAAATTTTGATCGATCGAGATTTTAAGCTTGTAAAAACTAGCTAGTAGGGGTTAATGGGTGGCTCTGATACCATTGTTGGGTAGTGGGAGAGCCTCGGCCATCGAACCGTAGCCAAATGCGGAACAAAAATTTCTTAAAACCCGGCGCTACCATTACCCGATTTGCAAGATCGAAACCATTAACCCTAAAACTAGCAATCTAAGAAAAGAGATAGGAATGGTTATACCTAATGAACCAAGTCGTTCGGGTCTTCAACCATTTCCAAGCTCCAAGTGATGCGGATCGACTTTGGTCGCCGGTCTTCCTTTATCTCCGATGATCCACCCGAGGGAAACGGCGCAAGCTTCAGGTTCGCCAAGAGAACCAACCGACTCTTCAAAATTGCTAGTAGTAGAGAGTGGGGAGTGTAGGATAGTGTCACTAAAACTTTTTCTCTCATCCATAAAACTCATGGAGCAACCATAGAAGATGATAAGGTGATGATCAAAGGAGATGGCATGAAAATTGGCTAAGTATTTTTTTGTGTGAACATGGGAGTGAGAGAGCACAAAATGAATCACAAAATGAGCAAGCTTCCCCCCACCCACAATATGGCCGGGCCCCCCTCTCATGCCCTCACCAAAAAATGTCAATCTCAATTTCATTAAAAAAATACCATACCAATCTCTACATTGCACAAAAGCCATGCTTTGACCAAAACCATACCCTTGCCATGTCATCATTTCCACCTCATTATGAACAAATGATTTTCAAAAGAAAATCAATAATGAGGTGGCATCTTCTAGAAACCATTCCGTATAAATACGGAATGCTTCCCGGTATATGTATCGAAATACACATACGCGTATTCGTACGAAAATACGAATAGCCAAGAGAGAAAAAGAATAGTGAGCAATAATACTAGAAATTATTAAATCAAAACTTGATTTAACAATCTGGCTTAATCCTAAGCCGCTAGTATTATCAACCGTCCGATTAAAGTCTGTGCAGTCCTTGCACATATTTAATCGGACACCTGTATGTATCAACATACGTCATCTACACCATATCGCCTGAACCGAGAAAACCCTCTGTGTGGGACTCTAAAGACTCGTCAATACGCTGGCAGTGGGTTTAACCATAAGCACGTCAGCGGCACTAGCTGTACGTAACGGCTACCCAGGTATTAAGCGAAAGGAAGGCCGACGAGCAAACTCATCCAAACCCCTACTGAGCCTGTCAGTGACAATATCCGTATAGTTCGGTTTGTTCGTCTAAGAGTATCGCATATCGAGTCTAGGGGGAGGATAAAGTCAGACCCCTAATAACGCGATAATTCGTGTCGGTATGAAACCCATCACTACCCGAGAAACTATCGATCCTGGATCGGTAATTCTCACAAACCCCGGCTGAGGATTTCTAGTGATGGCCATCCGTGCACTGCGCGATATCAACCCCCAATACCGGGAGAGACGAATCCCCGACGATCCGCTCACTGCCTCCATGTGGCTCGGGACTGTACCCAACTAAAACCTGTTTGCACGACTCCTTTGAGCCGTGGTAGGGTAGTAATCAAAGCACAGTGGGAACCCACACGAGACAAATGACGATCTCAGGTCGACAGACTAACCTGTACACATGTCACCAGGGAACTACTATCTGACTATAGGTATAATACCAACTAGCATGTTCCCGGCGAGTCCGTCCAGTGTACTCATAACCTAATGAGCACCTGCATACTATCTTAGGTGAACAATTAATACCAATGGCTTGTGAGACCGGCCACCACCTCTCGTCAGGGTCTACATAAGTATACACCAGTCTACACTGGAGTATCGATGCCCAGTCTCGATACTCTTACGACTAGGGACATTTAAGGATGTGCTTACAGACCCCCAGCTCCCACGTATGTGATCGCCATCACAATGCTGGTAGTCAAGCATGATCCTAAGGGCTTTATCAACATATACATGATGATAAAGACAAAGCAGATAGCATACTATCATCTCGAGTAAGACTGTTTTATCGGTATAGGTCCTCCCTCAATCATCATGATCACCTGTCTGCGACTATGATAATTGCCTTGAGGGCACTATAGCCAACACAAGATATATTTCTTTTTGTTTCCGGAGCCAATCGGAATCGGAGGAGGGTGACCCCATCAAAAGGAAAGCCTTCACGCTTTTCCCTTAGGGAAACCCTCGGGATTGCGGACTTCGGTCCGTATTTCCCTTTGGAATGTGGATTTCGGTCCACATTTCCCTTTACTGGTGGGTGAGGAGTTTTCCGTATTTCACCTTTCAGTACGATAAATCGACGAATCTAGCAGTCATACTGCCGAAATGTTGGTAAAATGCGCATGCTTCGTCCCAGTATGAAATTAAAATATAAAAAAATTAAGAAAATATATCAATCAAAATGATTGTTGATGTTTGTAACACCCTGACACGATGGTACATTTCTATTATATTGGGCATCTTTTACTTATTATTGTTTGATTGGTATTTGGATGGTTATACGTGTTTATCAAGTTTCGTACCCGATCCATATGCATGTTAAACTATAATGTTTTATTGGTAATTTTATATGCTACCAATCTATTTATATCTTAATTAATATGCATACAATATATTGCCCAGATTACTTTAATCCAATATATATTGTAGTTTAATATTTCATTATGATAAGATCTTTAAAATCTCGTTTAAATCTTGTAACCATATATTAAGGGGTTTGTGCAAGTTAACTTTTTATGTGTGTGTTGTAACCATATATTAAGGGTTTTGTGCAAGTTAACTTTGTAAGTCGATGTGCAACACCCCACGAGTTGCGGGGAGGCGGAAATATGAAAAACAATCTTCTTTTGTAAACAAACATCGACTAACCGAAGATCTTTTCTAAACAATACTTAACAATAAGCATAGAGTTCTAAGCTACTATGTAAAGAGATTATACCAAACGATTCTAGTCCTTCGTCTTTATGATCTCTATGGCCTCCTTGGATCTCCACGTCCTCCTCGGCTTCCTTCCGTGATAGACGATCCACCGAGAACCCTAATCCAAGCTATTACCTCTAAACTTGAGGTTACTTAGTTTCTCTAGTTGCTAATTAAAGTAACTAAGGTGATGTAGAGTTAGGTTATGGAGTGTTTAGTCTTTACTAATCCTTGTACTCAACTCATGAGTGGTAGGTTAGGATTTGGAGAAGGAGAGAGAGCTTGAGGAGAGAGAAGGTGGAGATGATAATGATAATAGAAAAGCTTCTCACTTGAATATATCAAACATAATGAATTATCAAATAATATCAATTAAATGATTATTCACCATGCTTCATTTATTCAAGAAGAGTGATTCATCATGTGAGTCATTAGATCATTAATGATGCATTTAATGATATGATGAATCATATGAATGAGTCACTAAAGCAATTAATGAAAATGCCACCTTAACCCCTTATGTCACATCCTTCTAGAAGCTTCTCGAAAATTACGAGAACGCCCCTCGCATCCGTGAAAACACGGAAAAACTTTAGACTGTATAAATCCAATAACCTGATACTAGAATCTGGCATAAACCAAAGCCGGCTAGTAAAAACTGTCCGAATATCGTACGTGCGTTTAAACACGTATGCGTCCGAACCTTTGATGTAAAACCATACGACCTCCATATCTTTTCGCCTGGGTTTGGGAAATCTCTGTGTGGGACTCTAAAGACTCGACTACTACGCTGGCAGTGGGTTTAACTACAGGCCGCAAGCGGCACTAGCTGTACGTAACGGTCCCTAGGTAGTTGTCGATAAGAAAGCCGATGAGGTAACCCATCCGAAATCCTACTGAGCCTGTCCGTGACAATATCCGCGCAGTCCGGTCTGTTCGTCTAAGAGTATCACATATATGGTCTAGGGAGGTGGTGGACGTCAGACCCCTAATAACCGTACAAGTCGTGTCGGTATGGCTCTATCACCATCCGAGAATCTACTGATCAATCTATCAGTAATTCTCAATCAGCCCTGGCCAGGGACTTATGGTAATGACCAACCGATCACCGTGCAATATCAATTCCCTATACCGGGAGAGACGAATCCCTAACAGTCGCTCACTGCCTCCACGTGGCTCGGGACTGTGCCCAACTAAAACCTGTTTGCACGACTCCTTTGAATCGTGGTAGGGTAGTAATCAAAGCACAGTGGGAACTCATACGAGACAAATGATGACCTTAAGTCAACAGACTATCTGCACACATGTCACCTGAGAACTGCTATCTGACGTTAGGTATAATACCATCCAGTCAGTTCTCGGCGAGTCTTGTCCGGTGTACTCACACCCAGTGAGCATCTGTATACAATTTTAGGTGCACTCCACCAATGGCTGTGGGACCAGTCCATCGCCCCTCCTCAGGGTCTAGATATGTATACACTAGTCTACTTCGAAGTATCGATGCCCAATCTCGATACTTCTGTGACCAGGGACATCTAAGGATGTGCCTATCGACTATCCAGCTCCCACAAGTATGACTGCCATCACAACGCCGGTAGTCAGGCCAACACCCTATAGACTTTATCAACATGTATATATAAACACCAAGTAAAATATATCATATGTTAAGACAAAGACAAACCAAATAGCGTACTATCATATCAAGCAAGACTGTCATGTACATACATATCCCTAGCATCCTATACAATGAAGGCCTCTAGGGCATATATATCCAACAATCTCCCACTTGCACTAAGGCCTATAATTGGCGCAATGAGTACCCACTGTCTCTACCAGATCCAGTTGCTGGCGTACCGCATGCCCAACATCTCAAACAGCCTCTCGAACTGCACTTGAGGGATGGCCTTGGTGAATGGATCTGCCGTGTTGTCTTTTGTGTCCACTCTCCGTATCTCGATCTCCCGACGATCCACGATCTCCCTGATCAGGTGAAACCGCCTTAAGATATGCCTGGATTTCTGATGGGACCTTGGTTCCTTCGCTAAAGCTACAGCGCCATTGTTATCACAATACAAAGGTATTGGATTGGTAATGGACGGAACCACCTAAAGTTCAGAAATGAACTTCCTCATCCAGACAGCCTCTTTTGCGGCTTCACTAGCAGCTATATACTCAGCCTCCATAGTTGAGTCTGCGACGGTATCCTGTTTGGAACTCCTCCAACATACCGCCCCTCCATTGAGGGTAAACACAAAACCCGAAATTGATTTAGAATCATCCTTGTCACTTTGGAAGCCGGAGTCGGTAAAAGCCTCTACCTGGAGGTCCTTATTACCGTAAACTAAGAACATCTCTTTAGTCCTTCTTAGGTACTTGAGAATGTTCTTCATCGCTATCCAATGTTTCTCACCTGGGTCAGACTGATACCTTCTTACCACACTTAGTGTGTAAGCTACATCCGGCCTGGTACATAACATCGCATACATTATTGATCCTACCGCCGAAGCGTAGGGTATAATGCCCATGCGAGTCCCCTCTTCATCAGTCTTTGGAGACATCTCTTTAGAGAGGGTGATTCCGTGACAAGCGGGCATATTACCGCGCTTGGAATCTTCCATACTAAATCTCTTTAGTATGGTGTCAATATACCTGGACTGTGAAAGTCCCAACATTCTATTAGATCTATCACGATGGATCTTAATGCCCAGAATGTATGATGCATCTCCCAAGTCTTTCATAGAGAATTTCTGTGACAAGAAGAGCTTTACTGATTGTAGCATAGGGATATCATTCCCTATCAGTAGAATGTCGTCGACGTACAAAACGAGGAAGACTACCGCTCTTTCCACAATCTTCCTATAAATACATGGTTCATCTACATTTTTGATAAAGTCAAATTCTTTGACTGTCTCATCAAAGCAGATGTTCCAACTCCGCGATGCTTGCTTTAATCCATAAATGGATTTAAGCAACTTGCAGACTCTTCCGCTGCTCCCACTGTCTAAGAAACCTTCTGGTTGATCCATGTAAACACTCTCTTCTAAATGTCCATTTAGAAAAGCTGTTTTTACGTCCATCTGCCAGATTTCATAGTCATGGAAGGCAGCAATTGCAAGCAGGATCCGTATGGATTTAAGCATAGCTACAGGTGAAAAGGTTTCATCATAGTCCAATCCTGGTCTTTGACGAAAACCTTTTGCTACGAGTCTAGCTTTGCAGGTTTCCACTTGTCTAAATGCACCAATCTTCTTTTTGAAGATCCATTTGCATCCAACTGGTTTTACTCCAGGAGGAGCAACTTCTAAAGTCCATACTTTATTGGTGTACATGGATTCCATTTCGGATCTCATAGCATCCAGCTATTTTATCGAGTCACTACTCGTAATAGCCTGCTGAAAACTAGTAGGCTCATCATCATCGATGATGCAATCCTCTCGATCCCCATCTAGAAGAAAACCATAGTATCTTTCAGGAGGATGAGAAAGCCTACTAGATCCGTAGAGTGGCGTTGGTTCGTCATGTTCTATTGAAATCTGAGGTTCTACTAAGTCCTCGGTAGCAGTTTGAGGTTCTGGAATTTCTTCCAACTCTACCGCGCTCCCACTAATTTCTTTTGCAAGAAATTCGCTTTCTAAGAAGACAATGTGGAGAGCGACAAAAACCTTTTGTTCTTCAGTGTGGTAGACCATATACCCCCTTGAATGCTTGGGGTATCCTACAAACTTGCATAAAACCGATCGTGCCTCGATCTTGTCCGGATTATGCTTTTTAACATATGCCGGACACCCCCATATCTTGATATACTTGAGATATGGTCTCTTCCCACTCTACATTTTATATGGAGTGGTAGGTACAGACTTAGTTGGAACTCTATTCAATAGGTATGCGGCTGATTCTAGAGCAAATCCCCAGATGGAAAGTGGCAACTCAGCACTACTCATCATTGAACGCACCATATCTAATAGCGTGCGATTCCTCCTTTCTGATACACCATTATGCTGAGGTGTATAAGGCGGAGTAAGCTGAGAGAGAATTCCATTCTCTTTTAAGTATTCAAGGAAACTGGTACTTAAGTATTCTCCACCTCGATCAGATCGAAGTGTCTTGATGCTTTTACCAGTTTGTTTCTATACTTCATTTTTATACTCTTTAAATTTCTCAAAAGCCTCGGATTTATGCTTCATTAAGAACATATGTCCATACCTTGAGAAGTCATCAGTAAAAGTGATGAAGTAGGAGTGACCACTTCGTGCATGCGTAGACATCGGACCACATACATCATTGTGTACTAGTCCCAAGAGTTCAGTGGCTCTTTCTCCGTGTCCAGTGAACGGAGATTTGGTCATTTTTCCTTTGATACATTATTGACAAGTTGCATATGATGAATATTCAAACGGATCTAAATATCCATCTTTATGTAACTTAGTCAACCTTGTTTCATTTATATGACCAAGTCTACAATGCCATAGGAAGGCTTGATTTGAATCTGGAGCCTTTCTTTTACGCGTGTTTTGAATATTGAAAATTTGAGGTTGATTAAGTGTGTATATGTCGTTTTCCAGTGTGCCAAACCCAATCAGTTCTTGATTTAGGTGAATGTTCATAACATTTCTTTCAAGCGCAAAATTATATCCTTCATTCGATAACAAAGATACTGATATAATATTACACAACATACTGAGAATACAAAAACAGCTGTACAACACCAAAATGTGCCCACTAGTCAACCCTAGGTGATATTCCCCTATTGCAATTGCATCTACATGTATTCCATTGCCCATCCGGAGAGTCATATCACCTGTCCCCAGCACTCTACTATTTCTCAGATCCTGCAATGAATTACAGATATGAGAACCAGAACCGGTATCAAGTACCCATGATGTAGAGTTAACTGAAAGACAATTTTCGATTACAAACACACTTGAAGTAGAAGCAACTGCTTGCTTCATGTCCTTGGCTTTGAAGGCCTGACAATCCTCCTTCCAGTGCCCCTGCTTGTGATAATAGAAGCATTCGTTCTTTTCTGTCTTCACCCTTCCTGCCTTGTTCGTTCCCTATACCTTCTTGACCCCACCTTTCGGTTTGGTGGCTTTCATCTTTTTCTTCCCTTTAGCTTTCGCTTTAGATTTAGAAGAAGATGACTGGCCAACATATAGAACGGGGGTCTTCTTCTTTTTCAAGGAGGTCTCTGCTACCCTCAACATATTGAGGAGTTTTAGAAGATCGGCTTCCAATTCGTGCATGTTGAAGTTCAGCACGAACTGAGAGAAGGTGTGGAGAAGGGACTGCAAAATCAAGTCGATATACAAATCATTCTCTAGCACGCATCCCAGGTTTGCGAGTTCCTCAATGAGGCTGATCATTTTGAGGACGTGCTCTCCTACAGGCGATCCTGGAGCTAACCTCATCTGGAAGAGTTTCCTTGAGGTCTCGTACCTCGCGATACGGGAGTGCTCTCCATACAAATCCTTGCAATGGAGAAAGATGGATACAATATCCATATTCTTGTGCTGTTTCTGGAGTTCATTGTTCATGGACGCCAGCACGATACACTTAGCTCACTCACAATCTAGATCCCAAGTTTTGCGAACTTCCTTGTCCACAACTGAGGAATCTGGTCCTGGGATAAGGGGAGGAACAGCGGTGGTAACATATGCTACTTTGTCATAAGTCAGTGCGATATTGACGTTCCTTAGCCAATCTTTATAGTTCTGCCCGGTCAGTATATTTTTTTCAAGTAATAGTTTTAGTCCTGTCATGGTAGCTGCCAGAGAGAGAGAAAAGAAAACACTCAGCATGTACTCTTACAAGTTTAGATTGGTTTATTAATTTATCTAAACAGGATGGCTCCCACCGTTTCCTCAAATTCTTCTTCAAAACCTAAAAGAAGAACTAGTCAGGATTTAATCATACGTCACAATACTTTCTTAACCTTTCAGCCAGGCCGGTGTTGGTACTTCGAGGGAGGTTTTCCAACGCTTTGGCGAAGTTCCTTAATTAAATAAGCTCTTTTCCCTGGAGGCGTAGCCCCACTAACACCTTTCTAGTCACCTACTTGGTTTATAGTATTGATTGTTAAGTGAGAAAAATTCCCAAGAGTAATCCTACTCATCAGTGGGATCGGGATCCAACTATCATTGCATGATGCCCTAGATGGAAGCCACTCTAGTCAGCACACTCCAGAAGGTATGCTAAATCTGCAAGTTTCCTTTATGTTTGAAACTCCCGATGTGATTTTTACCCCAAGCTCTTATGACCTTGACGTAGGCCAACAAATCATATGACGCAAGTCAAGTTCTACCCGTCGTTGTCCTGATCAATTTAAGTACATCGTACAAGCCCTTGACGTAGGCCAACAAGGTGTACGTCTGTCTTAAACTAATGCATCTATCTATGCAACAAATAGGCACACACACTGCTACCATACACTATGCCTTGACGTAGGCCAACAAGCATAGCATGAATACGATGTGCTGTCTATCTGAAACGACGGAGGGTTACGGCTGGTTTTTGGCAAAAAACCGTTAACATAATGAACTTGATATGATCGAAGGAACAAAGATAGCTTTTATTTAAAAGGAGTGGTTTAATCTCCGCATTTAAAATTTGCTTTTTCAAGAAAACCGAGTGGTTTTAGAAATTGTTCCAACAATTCAGTTTAGGTTTTATTTTCTTTGCATTAATAATAATGCGTCCCATCATTAACCTATCATTACAGATAACAACGAAAATACAATGTTCTCTTATGCCATCCGCATTCGCCACCGGGTCCCGTCATCACCCGTTAGGTTACTTAACTAACGGCAGAGCGGGGGCTGGGCTAGCGCGGGTGTAAAACATAAGTGACGTCTAAATAGCTATCATATATAGATATTGTAAATTCGTCAGACGCAATAATAGGCATTCCAGATCACAGATAAACAATATTGGATTTGCAAGCAATCCGCGTTTCTATTGAGCCTGCAATGAAAGACGGATTACACAGTTGTGATGAATAGCCATCACCCCACCCCAGACCCCTACGGGTACGGCAAACTACCCGCCAAGTACCAGAAGTGAAGCGGTCTGCCTCAACACTTTAAAATACCCGGTAGTTTGTGCACCCCACCTTGGGTCTATCCTAGGAGCAAAAACAGTAAAAAGAAATAATACAACGGTGGCTACAACCGCAACCTGGATGTGCCCCGTAAAATAATATTACAACTTATTACAATTACATCGAATGAATTAATACAATAACCCATCTCAAAACCCGGCTAATCATCACAATAGTCCAATACAGTTCATATCTACAAACAGTTAAAAAACATTACAGATATGTGCAACCCCCTGCCAACCGACATACTAGCAGTTAGGGGAGGTTTACGAACACATAATAAAGTTCACAGATATAATCAAACAAGCAAATATCGTATAATTTCGATCGATTAAACACATTAAATTTTGCTCCAATACTTCTCTGCAAATCTGAAACCTGAGCAAAAATTAAATCATACCAGAAAATACAAAATATCACAAAAGATGCACAGAAGAAAACTGGGCTGAATCGGCCCCAACTCGGCCGCGGATCCGCGGCGGATCGGTGGGATCGGCCGCGGTTCCGCGGCTCTTTGGCCGATTCAGGAGCCCATTTTTCTTGTGTGTTCTTATATTTTCTTACTGGTCATTCTGGAGGTCCTTGAAAAATTTTTGGACTTCATTTTAAAATCGACAGAAACTATGTGATATCGGGTTTTTTTCCGGTTTGTTTTCCGTTCGAAATTCATACAACTTTGCAAGTGTGTTAATTATTGTTTAGTGAGGCTCTGATACCACTGTAAGTCGATGTGCAACACCGTACGAGTTGCGGGAAGGCAGAAATATGAAAAACAATCTTGTTTTGTAAACAATCATCGACTAACCGAAGATCTTTTCTAAACAATACTTAACAATAAGCATAGAGTTCTAAGCTACTATGTAAAGAGATTATACCAAACGATTCTAGTCCTTCGTCTTTATGATCTCTACGGCCTCCTTGGATCTCCACGTCCTCCTCAGCTTCCTTCCGTGATAGACGATCCACCCGAGAACCCTAATCCAAGCTATTACCTCTAAACTTGAGGTTACTTAGTTTCTCTAGTTGCTAATTAAAATAACTAAGGTGATGTAGAGTTAGCTTATGGAGTGTTTATTCTTTACTAATCCTTATACTCAACTCATGAGTGGTAGGTTAGGGTTTGGAGAAGGAGAGAGAGCTTGAGGAGAGAGAAGGTGGAGATGATAATGATAATAGAAAAGCTTCTCACTTGAATATATCAAACATAATGAATTATCAAATAATATCAATTAAATGATTATTCACCATACTTCATTTATTCAAGAAGAGTGATTCATCATGTGAGTCATTAGATCATTAATGATGCATTAATGATGCATTTAATGATATGATGAATCATATGAATGAGTCACTAAAGCAATTAATGAAAATGCCACCTTAACCCCTCATGTCACATCCTTCTAGAAGCTTCTCGAAAATTACGAGAACGCCCCTCGCATCCGTGAAAACACGGAAAAACTTTAGACTGTATAAATCTAATAACCTGATACTAGAATCTGGCATAAACCAAAGCCGGCTAGTAAAAACTGTCTGAATGTCGTACGTGCGTTTAAACACGTATGCGTCCGAACCTTTGTCGTAAAACCATACGACCTCTATATCTTTTCGCCTGGGTTTGGAAAATCTCTGTGTGGGACTCTAAAGACTCGACTACTACGCTGGCAGTGGGTTTAACCACAGACCGCAAGCGGCACTAGCTGTACGTAACGGTCCCCAGGTAGTTGTCGATAAGAAAGCCGATGAGGTAACCCATCCGAAATCCTACTGAGCCTGTCCGTGACAATATCCGCGCAGTCCGGTCTGTTCGTCTAAGAGTATCTCATGTATGGTCTAGAGAGGTGGTGGACGTCAGACCCCTAATAACCGTACAAGTCGTGTCGGTATGGCTCTATCACCATCCGAGAATCTACTGATCAATCTATCAGTAATTCTCAATCAGCCCTGACCAGGGACTTATGGTAATGACCAACCGATCACCGTGCGATATCAACTCCCTATACCGGGAGAGACGAATCCCCAACAGTCGCTCACTGCCTCCACGTGGCTCGGGACTGTGCCCAACTAAAACCTGTTTGCACGACTCCTTTGAATCGTGGTAGGGTAGTAATCAAAACACAGTGGGAACTCACACGAGACAAATGACGACCTTAAGTCAACGGACTATCTGCACACATGTCACCTGAGAACTGCTATCTGACGTTAGGTATAATACCATCCAGTCAGTTCTTGGCGAGTCCTGTCCGGTGTACTCACACCTAGTGAGCATCTGTATACAATCTTAAGTGCACTCCACCAATGGCTGCGGGACCAGTCCATCGCCCCTCCTCAGGGTCTAGATATGTATACACTAGTCTACTCCGGAGTATCGATGCCCAAACTCGATACTCCTGCGACCAGGGACATCTAAGGATGTGCCTATTGACTATCCAGCTCCCACAAGTTTGACTGCCATCACAACGCCGGTAGTCAGGCAAACACCCTATGGGCTTTATCAACATGTATATATAAACACCAAGTAAAATATATCATATGTTAAGACAAAAACAAACCAAATAGCGTACTATCATATCAAGCAAGGCTGTCATGTACATACATGTCCCTAGCATCCTATATAATGAAGGCCTCTAGGGCATATATATCCAACTTTTTATGTGTGTGTGTGTGAGAGAGAGAATAATGGAGGAAAGATGCCATAGGAGGAAATATAAATATATATATATATATATATGAGAATAATGGAGGAAAGATGCCATAGGTGGGAATTTCCTCCTATGGCGTCGAAAAAATACACCCTCCCTCAATTTTTCCGACAATCGACACCCACCATTTTCATCGTTATCATCTAAGATATGGGTACACCAGATTTCATGTGATTCTGCAACCCTTTCACCGTTGGTTTAGCAATGTAAAAAGTTCTATTGTCAGTAAACCATTAATTTTGAACCCACTAAACAACAGTGAAATGGTTGAAGAATCACATGAAATTTGGTGTACCCACATCTTAGATGATAATGATAAAGATGGTGGATGCCGATCGTCGGAAAAATTGTGGGAGGGTGTATTTTTTCAATGCCATAGGAGAAAATTCCCTCTTATGGCGTCTTTTCTCCATCAACCTCTCTCTCTCTCTCTCTCTCTCTCTCTCTCTCTCTATATATATATATATATATATATATATATATATATATATATATAAAGGAGGAAAGAGGCCATAGGAGAGAATTTCCTCCTATGACGTCGAAAAAACACATCCTCCATCGTGTTTTCCGACGATCGGAATGCATCATATTCATCATTATCATCTAAGATGTGGGTACATTAAATTTAATGTGATTCTACAAGCTTTTCACCGTTGATTTAGCAATGTAAAAAGTTCTATTGTCGGTAAACAGTTAATTTTGAACCCACTAATTCAACGGTGAAAAAGTTGTAGAATCACATGAAATTTGGTGTATCCATATCTTAGATGATAACGATGAAGATGGTGCATTCCGATCGTCGGAAAACACGATGGAGTATGTGTTTTTTGACGCCATAGAAGGAAATTCCCTCCCATGGCATCTACCCTCCATTATTCTTTCTCTCTCTCTCTCTCTCTCTCTCTCTCTCTATATATATATATATATATATATATATATATATATATATATATATATATGGTCGTGATAGTTGTAGATTAAAAATATGATGGATATTTAAAATCCTTTTAAGCTTTACAAGATCCTTAAACAAATCTATGGGGGGTAATGTGAATTTTGCCAAACCTATTTTACTTCAACATCTCTCTCTCTCCAAATATTTTTCCATCTCTTTAAATCATATTATATCATCATCACCTTCATATTCTTTCCTTCATCAACAAAAACCCATAGCAGCCGAGATCCCCCTCATCTCAAAACCCTCGGCCGTGATCAGCTCACCGGCGTCTCCTTCTTCTTCCTCGAGGACCCGAGCACCCTACAACCCATCAAACCGAAACCATAATTCCTTTAAACACACCTAACCTATCTCCTTCTCCCCGATCTCTATCCCTCTCTCCTTAAAGCCCTAGCCAAACCCACGCCTCCTTCATACAGTCGAGCACCTATCTCCCTTCAACCCCAACTCCACCACCGGCGCTTCCTATCAACCGAGAACCCCAAGCACCAACAGCCGTCGCCGACCTCCTTTGCGCAACAACCCGAGACCCAACTTCATCTTCCCTCACCGCCAACAACCCATCACCATAACCCTAATCCTCGGAGACAGCATCGGCCCTCTTGTCACTGGCATCGTACAGCAGGTCATGGAGGCGATGCGCGTGCCCGTGTACTTCGAGACCTACGACATCCATGGAGACATAATCTCTGTCCCCACCGAGGTCATCGAATCGATCAAAAAGAACGGGGTTTGCCTCAAGGGGGATTAATAGCCATGCCATTGGGAGGTGGTGTCAATTCCTTGAGTGGTTAGCTGAGGAAGGAGTTGGATTTGTATGCGTCCCTTATGAATTGCTTCAATCTGTCGGGGTTGCCGACGAGGCATGAGAATGTGGATATTGTGGTGATTAGGGAGAATACCAAGGGAAAGTATATTCAGGGCTGGATGATGAGGTTGTTCCTGGGGTCGTAGAGAGTCGAAAGTTGATAACAAAGTTTTGTTCGGAGAGGATCACTAAATATGTCTTTGAGTATGCGTATATCTTAACAACAGAAAGAAAGTGACTGTTGTGCATAAGGCCAATATTATGAAGGTTGCAGATGGTCTATTTCATGAATCATGTTGCAAGATTGAAACAAAATCTCCAGGGATTACGCATAACGAGATTATAGTGGACAACTACTGCATGCAACTTGTTTCAAATCCTGAGCAATTTGATGTCATGCCCAACCCATCAAGCCTAATTCAGACCGAGCATAACCCAAGATCCATGCTCGAGACCGATCGAGATCAAGCTTTGATTATTGCATCGCGTGTATGGTTGTTCGCGTGTTTGTCTCCGAGGCAAATATTTCTAAATACTTATGACATACTAATTACGGCCGGATCATATTTGGCGTAACAATATTATTATTATTATTATTATTATCATCATCGTATAATTAAATTGATCGATCGAGGCAAGTTTCTAACTACTACATGCTATAGTTACGCAATATACACATATATTGTTGTAATACTATTATTCTGTTATTTTATGCGATTATATATATTTATAATTCTTATGCCGTTAAATAATTTAACATTAATAAGTTTTTTATAATTTTAGTTATAATGTTTTACGCAAATATATCTAAATAATAATACCTAATGATTATGTCAAAACTATTCTAATACGGTCAAATTGATAGATTGAATTTGTAGGAAGTGATATGATCATTTTCATTACATCATGTATCGCATCTAGATAACTGTTACAACTATATTTCCTGCTATTCATCATGACTTGTTTATGCGATGTTATTGTGATATAAACACTTCACCTGTTTTAGTACACCATTCCTGACATGCTTGTAACCTGACATCCTATTACTGTTACCGTTATCATGCTAGTACCTATTTGTTATAATATTTACCAATACCAACAGTTCTGATATTGACTTGATTGACCTGACTTGTTGTCCTGGTGTACGTAGACTTGTTGTCCTGGTATACGTAGACCTGTTGTCCTGATGGACGTAACATATACCTGCTTGCTCCTGTATTTGCATTAAGTAGATATTATTTCTATACCTGACGTGAACATAAAACTTAGGGAAATCAAGAATGTAACTGAATTGTAACTCAAGAGAATATTACTTGCGTCCGTGATTCCGAGGGTAACGGAATAATCATTCTTGTTTCATACATCTTGCGTCCGTGGTCCCGGGAGGTAACGGGATATATCTTGCGTCCATGGTCCTGGGAGGTAACAGGATATATACTGTTGAGTTACATGAAGAAGACATTAATTGATTTTAAATACCTTTAAGATAAATAACATAGCGACATGAACCCTTAGAATACACATGATATGGTTGATACTGATATCTTGCTTGTTGCATCACATGTACTGTTATCGTTTATTGTGTATACTCATGACATCCCATTCTTGCACATGGCATACTATATCACCTATCGTTCATATTATTATTATAATATTTATGACGCACTGACATCTGGGTTTTGTATAGTCCAGATCCTTTGACTTTAGCACAGGAAGATCGTGAGTACTTCGATAAGCTTGCCGATCAGTGAGGAGCTTTCCATTGATCTAGTTGTTAGCAATGGTTTAGTTTCTTTCTAGTTTTGAACTTGTTGGAATTATCATTATGAGCCCATGAGAGACAAATATCAGTTATTGTTTCTTTATTCTTTTCCTTGGATCTTTATTTCTTCCGCTGCTGTTTCATGTTATTATTTCTTGTGGATATTGAACAAGTTATTGATAGATTTATTATTATATTGTTCTTGATTACCGATTGACAGCCGTAATGTGATTATGGAAAAATATTTTCTTACCGTAGGTTGCATGATTGGTTTTGTTGCATTTCCAAATTTGTGTATTTTGGAAAGTGGGGTATGACAATGTTTATCCTCATTTGGTTATTAATTTGATTATTCTATAGAGTTTAAACTTGTAATGGTTTTTCTGGTAAATAGAAGCAACAGGTTCAGGTTCTTAAAAAAATCTTTTTTAAAGCTGCATGCTTAAAAGTATGTTCCACTATCTCATGTAATGTGTTGTTGGTGACTTGGCTTTTTGTAACACCCTAATTCGTTATACCATGCTCTATTTGATTATTTTATTTATTTTATGGCTATCTCTTGATTTTATTCGTTTTGGGTGCGGATAGTGTCTTGGTTTCTGTACTTAGTATCCGACCCGACCCGCATACTTAGAACCCGTCTTGGTTCTTGATTATATTTTATCCTTGCTAGTGCTGAGGATCCGTGCTCGCATATGTTCTGTATACCTGCATCATATATCTGGCATCTGCATATTTTTTTTAATAATACATTTATAGTCAAATATTATATTTTTTAAATACCCAGCATGGCCTGCATCATACGCCAGACCCTATGGTTGCATCCGTGCATCGTGTTCACGTCCCGTTTAGTGAAACGGACTCATTTGGATCGCTACATGCATACTACGTGTATCCGTTCTTGGGGGTATGCATTTTCTTTAACCGGGCATCGCATTTTGGTTTTGATTGACACGTATATTATCCATATTTTCAAATCTTAATTTTAGACCCAACCCGGCTATATTTTGGAATATTTTTGTATTAGCCAGTAAACTCAAAAAAAAATACTTAATATTATATTCTTTAATATTTAAACTGTTTATACCAGTTATATTTCTCTAACAAAAAAAGATATTTTCTAAATAATTTCTAGTATTCTAATCCTAACTCTTCTCAGTCTCTCTCATATTATTTATATATTCTTTCTTTTTAAACCCACTCCCCACGTTCCCGCTCTCTCTCACCTTCTTCGTTTCTTTTCCCGCCTCACCTCCGACTCGAAACCCTAATCCTAGCTTCACCCGCGCGTCGCCGACGCCGCCTCCACCCTTGACCTCCTCCTCTCATCGCCGACATCACCTCATCTCTCTCCTCTCCCCATGACTCCTCTCCCCAGCAACCTCAACCCAACACCCCAACCCAAGAACCCCGACTGCACAATCCAGCACCCGAACCTAAGCCCTCGTCGTCCTAACACCTCGCGGACGATCACTTCCTCGGCCTCACCCCGTCACCACCACCTCCATCTTCTCACCTCTCTTCTCCTTTCCCGACTCTCCCCTGCACACGATGAGAATCACGAAGAACCCTGCACGCCTGCAACTCGCGCCCGCACCCTCGTCGCCGAAGCTCCGACCACGTTGTCGTCTCCACACCCTCGTCGACACCTTCTCTTCCCTCTCTACTCTCTTCTTCTCCCCAACACCTGAGCCCCTTCCCTGCACAGAACCCCGATCCCCGACGTCAAGAACCCGTGACCCCCTGCCTTGCCATCGACCCTCAGGTCGCCGACCCATCTTGTCACGTCCCGCTTCTTAGAGTATGCTAAAATAGGCACGTGACATAGCCAACCATGCTACCTGTGGATAGGAAATATCCTTCCACAGTCACATTACGGCTGTAGAGATATCAAGAACAATAATAATAACTATCTAATACATGTCCATAAGCCAGAATAACGAGTCAAGAAATAATATAATATGCGGAAGCAATAGATCCAATAAACAAACACCTGGAAAGTAAAACTGGATACCAACAGGGTCCTCACCGCTCGGTCTAACAGCGGCGGTACTTCTGATCAGTCTGCAACAAAGGTAGAAGATCTGGGCCATGCAAAACCCAGACGTCAGTGCGTCATAATATCAAGCAATAAAATAAACAGGGGTAGCAAGACATACATGTAGGTGTATAAATAGTAAAACAGGTACGACAGTAATATAAATGAGGTCAGTGAAGGGTAGTGTGCAGTGAGTAATCTAAACTGGTCTATTGGGTTCACTACTCTCAAGTCTTTGAAATCAATGTGATGAATCATCAATGTAACTCAATAGTATCCCGTGCATACCCGGGACCACGATCAAGATTCTCGGGATGGAACCAAGACATGCCGCTAGGCACTAAAACAGGAAATATGTATAGATGAATGATGTCAACAGCATTATCCCAAGGCTGGCCTAGCCTCTAAAACTGATCAGTATAAGCAAGCGAACTGTCGAGTTACAAGTCAGGTTTCATCATTGATTTCCTCATACCCCCAAATTATAAGTTTAAGTCGGGTATTAATAAATCTGGAGCTAATGCCAATACAGGATCAAGCAGGTACAGGTTTGTCTGGATAGACAACAGGAAATGTCCGTAGGGACAACATGTCAAGTTTGTTGACATTAGTAACAAGATCAGGTAACAGGTAAGGCTATGGTGCATCAGGTCAAGTCAGGTAGTGTATAGGTATCATGTCATGTCACGAAGTGCACGGTATCACGCCGTTTCAAGTAATGGTATATCAAGTCATGTCAGGGGTGCACAAATGTCATGTGGGTACTCGTAATCAAACCATAATAAGCATGGGTATACAAAACAAGTATGGGATACTAATGGAACAATAAAATGGAATACTGTGATATGGTATGCAAAAGGTATAGATTAAAACATATGGATGCACAATTATCGATTTGGGTTAAGATTATAGTTCTAACACTAAATAAAATACACCTTATCAAATATGGAATGTTAAAATCACATTATTATGTATTAAATGATCTAGGGATACAATTGTATATATATACTAAACGAGATGGATGCAAAATAGGTATCCGAAAGGTTAAAACTACTAAAAATGGTACTATGGGCTATACAACTAAGCAATATGCGATATAAATATGGATGTGGGTACAATGTATTGTAATCTAATATGCAACAATGTATGTTTTCATGTTCTAGATCTAAAATGATATAAACGGGACATCGAAATGTTAAAATGAAATATGGGGCACTAGATTTAAACAACAGGTATAGTATTTAATTAAAATAAATATGTAATAATATAAATAGCATGTAGCAAGTTTTACTTGCCTTATGGATCGCGATACGGATACGTGCTGCAACGTCCAATGTCGGTAAAAGCTGCGATGCACATACGCGTGCCCGGAACGGAACCAGCCAATGTAAGAAGTGACCACACTGCACGAGAACGTCTTCTGGGTCGCCCGGATCGTCGGCGACAGTACGGCTCCGGCAATGACCGGAAATACCAAGATCGAGAACAAGAAAGAAAAGAAGAAGAAATTAGAAGAAGAACAAGAAGGATAAGGGCTGGTGCTCAGGTTTTTCTCTGGGGTCAGAGACAAGGGCGAGGGGATGACGACGATGGGTCATCGACGGTGAGGGTGCAGGCGAGGGTTTTCCGGTGATGAGGCAATGGGGTTGCGGGTTTCTTGATGTCGGGGATCGGGGTGCTGGGTTTCTGGTGCAGGGAGGAGGATATGAGAGAGGAGAGAGGTGGTGATGATGGGGTGAGGCCGACGGGGTTGGAGCTCCGGCAAGGCACCGGCGAGGCAGTGGCCGCAGTTCTTGGCGTCGGGGTTCTCTTCCAAGGTTCGAACGTGCAAGGATGGGCTCGATTGTTGGAGGATAGGGAGTGATGGTGGTCGGTGAGATGAGTGGAGGACGAGGGTTAGGTAGCGACGAAAAGGTGATTGCTCGGCGAAGGCGACGACCAGCGATGGGTTCAAGGGTTCTTGAAGTCGGGCGATGGTTTGCAGGTCAGGAAATAAGAGAGAGGGGAGATGGAGGAGAGGTGATGGAGAGGTGAGTTTGAGGAGGAAGACGACGAAGGTGGAGGTGGCGAGGGCGGTCGGCGACGGCGATGGCTGAGGTTGATGGTTCGGAGAAGGTGGGTGTGCAGGGAATCACCAGGGAGACGAAAAGGAGGAGAGAGAGTCGACGATGTCGAGGAGACGAGATCAGGGAGATAGGGGATGGTGACTAGGGGAGGTCGACGGCAAGGCGAGGTGTACGGTGAAGGTTGGGTCGTGGGTTCGTGGAGGCGAGTTGAGTTCGTCGGGTTTGCAGGCGTCGGGAGATGGAGGAGGAGGAGAGGAGAGAGAAAGGAGGTCGAAGAAGGAGTCGGCGGTAGCGAGGGGCGAGCGCGGCGTGGGTTTGAGCGAGCGAGAGAGAGGCGGCGGCGAAAAAGAAAAGAGGAAGAAAAGGAGGAAGACGTGGGAACAAAAATAGGGTTAGGTTTCAAACGGGGTTAAAAAATTAAAGAATATATACACAGTATTTTAAAGAGAGAGAAAGAGTCACGAGAGAGAGAGAGAGAAAGAGAGAGAGGTCTGTTAAAATTAGATTTAGAAAATCTTTTTAAAATATTCCTGGTTAAATCGTATTATATAAATATATAATTAACAGTTACGTAAGTATAATATAAAAGAATATAATATTAGTACGTTTTGAGATTTTGGCAAATGCAAACTTATTCCAAAACACGCCCGGATCGGGTCTAAAAATTCGGTTTTAAAACATGAAAAATATATGCGACGTTCAAAATTCAAAATGAATACTCGGGTAACGAAAATGCATACCCCCAAGAACGGATGCACGTACGTGCGCATAGCCATCCAAACATGTCCGTTTCACTGAACGGGACGAGAATAAGATGCGCAGATGCTACCACGGGGTTAGGGGTATCATGCAGGCCATGCAATGTATTTTTAAAATATTTTACGTGACTTAAAATGTTATATGGTAAAAGATGCAATGCCATATAAAATGCCAGTATGCAGTATTTAAGAAAGTGCACATGTCTATGTAACAAATCAAGATAATTCATAAATATGAATCAAATAAGTTTCAAGCAAGCGGGTCGGGTCGAATACAATGTAAAATGTAAAAAAAATACCATCGCACCCAAAACACGATAAATCGAGAAAAGACCATAAATAAAGAAATACGTACACTGGTATCGGTATAAATGAACTAGGGTGTTACATTATACCCAACTACAAAAAGAATTTCGTCCTCGAAATTCCAAAAACAAGAAAATATAAACAATCAACAAACTACAGGAATAGATGTGGAAACTTCTGCCGGATTTCATTTTCTCGTTCCCAAGTTGACTCTTCATGTGAGCGATTTCCCCAAGAAACAAGCACAAGAGGGAAAACCTTGTTCTTAAGAACCTTTTCTCTTCGATCCACAATCGACATCGGTCGCTCCTCAAAAGTTAAATTCTCTCTTACAGTCAGCTCCGAATGATCCAGCACGTGTGTTTCATCTCGAACATACTTACGGAGTTGAGATACATGAAACACATCATGAACATTCGCCAAAGATTACGGTAAAGCCAGTCGATACGCCACTTCTCCAATACGTTCCAAAATCTCGAAAGGCCCAACGAATCGAGGACTAAGATTGCCTCGACTCCCAAAACGAATCACTTCTCTAGTCGGTGATATCTTCAAGAATACCAGATCACCAACAGCAAACTCTAGAGGTCTTCTCGATGTATCTGTAAGTCGATATGCAACACCCCACGAGTTGCGGGGAGGCGGAAATATGAAAAACGATCTTGTTCTTTAAGCATACATCGACTAACCGAAGATCTTTGCTAAACGATAATTAACAACCATAGAAGTTCTTAACTACTATATAAAAAGATTATACCTAGTGAATCGTGTCCTTCGTCTTTTAAATCTCTACGTCCTCCTCGGCCTCCTCTAAGTGATAGATGATCCACCCGAGAACCCAAATCCAAGCTTCACCTCCAAACTTGAGGTAACTAAGTTTCTCTAGTTGCTAATCAAAGAAACTTAGATCATATAGAGTTAGGTTATGGAGTGTTTAGTCTATTCTAATCCTTGTTCTCAACTCATGAGTGGTGGGATTAGAGCTTGAAGAGAGAGTGAGCTTGAGGAGAGAGAAGGTGAACTAGAATAAATCAAAATGAAATTGTTTCTCACTTGATATATGAAGCATAATGAATAAATCAATAAATGAATAAATGTGATTATTCATCATGCTACATTAATTCAATTGAGTGATTCACTATATGAGTCATTAAGCAATTAATGATGCATTAATGATATGATGAATCACACAAAATGAGTCACAATTGCATTTAATGATAATGCCACCTAAACCCTCAAGTCACCATGCTTCTAGAAGCTTCCCGGAAATTACGAGAACGCCCATGTTTCGCCCAATCAGAGCAAAGCTCTGTTGAAATTCAAAATTCAAAAATTCTGAAGCAACGCTTCAAGTCTCGGGCGCAACGCGCCACATGTCAGGCGCTGATACGTCAGCGCAGCGCCCAAGAAGGCGCACCCAATCAGAGCAAAGCTCTATTAAAGGAAGCAACGCTTCGGTTGCGCAGGCACTGCGCAGTTGCGCTGCGCCGTGCGCTGCGCGACACGTGTCAGCGCAGATGCGCTAGCGCAGTTGCGCTGCGCCGTGCGCTGCGCGACACGTGTCAGCGCAGATGCGCTAGCGCAGTTGCGCGCGCTGGAGCATCTGCGCCAAACAGAATTAAAATTTTAAGAAATCTTTTCTGTTCTTGTTAAAACAAAAAGATTTTCTTCTGCAAAGCAGAAGCCCTTGGATCAAAGATCCAACGGTGGGGAAAATTCCCCAAATCCCTTAGAGAAAGATCTCTTTAACAAATTTAACTAATTTATAGGCACTATAAAAAGGACCCTAGGCCTCAATTAAAAGACATCAACATCTTTCTAAAAAAAAGGGAGAGAAGAGAACTCTGAGAAACTCCTCAAGAATAAAAAAAGGTAAAAAACCTTTAGAAAAAAGAGAAAGTTCTCTTATGAACAGATCATAGATCTCAAAACAAGAACAATGATCTTTAATAAAAATAAAATAAAACAAAAATAGTGCTTTGCACTTTTCATGAACCTTTGGTTCTCTGAGATAAGAAAAACAAGAAAAAACTTATTTTTCTTTGATCTAAATTAGATCAAGAAATCAAATAGTGCTTTGCACTTCTGTTCTTGAATCTAAAAGATTCTTGGTGCTTTGCATTTGCAAACTGCGCTGTTGAGCTCTTGGGAGAGCGCCACTTGCGCTATGCGCTCTTGAAATAAGAGCTTTGCTCACTGGAGTTGGCGCAACTCACCAGAGCACGCCACGTGTTAGCAGCGCAACAGCGCAGCGCCCTATCGCAGCGCACTGCACTGTTGTGCTTGCGCTTACCAGAGCGCGCCACGTGTCAGCAGCGCAACAGCGCAGCGCACTAGCGCAGCGCACTGCACTGTTGCGCTTGCGCTTTCCAGAGCGCGCCACGTGTCAGCAGCGCAACAGCGCAGTGCACTAGCACAGCGCACTGCACTGTTGCGCTTGCGCTCACCAGAGCATGACACGTGTCTTGACCACAAGCGCTTGCGCTCAGTGAGTGGCGCAAAGCGCCTACCAAATGCAATGCAGGGCCAAGCCCAATTAAAAGACCAAACAGGCCTAATTAAATTGATGCTCTGCATCATTTATAAATGGGCAAAGCCCAAACAAAAATAATAAAATGTTATGCAAATGCCTTGCAGAGCCCAAAATAAATTGATGCTCTGCATCTTTTATGGGCAGAGCCCAAACAAGAAAGTAGAAGTAATGCAATGCATTATTTAAGTGTGGGCAAAGCCCTAGCACAGGTCTAATGGACTAAAAATAAATAAAATGTTGAACATTTTCAACTGGACTTAGCCCAATTCTGGCCGTAAGTCCTTAAATTAAATTGAACTGAGCACAAATGCTCTCTCAAATCAATTTATATCCGGTTCGAGGGTATATCTCCGAACTCCTTTGACATCCATCGTTGTAATTCCTCAACGATGTTAAAGAGGTGACGGGTCCCAACGACCACACATCAATACGGACTGTAGGGTCCTTAAACTCGTGGACCGAAACGTCCCTAAACTAATATTGGACCGAAACGTCCCTAAACTAATATTGGACCGAAACGTCCTTAAACTAATGGTGGACCACCACGTCCCTAAACTGGAACATGGACCACTACGTCTCTAAACTGGAACAATAGAGCTCCCAAATGCTCTTTTGCCGGATCTAAACGGTCCCGTTTAAGTTGACCTTAGCCCCAAATACGGCTAACGTATCCTTAAACATTTAAATGGACTATAAAACTCCAAATCGACTTTGGTTCAAGGGTACATCTCTGAACTCCTCTGACATTTGCCGTTGTAATCCTTCAACGATGTTAGAGAGGTGACGAGTCCCGATGGCCAGATATTAAATGGATTATCACATTAAGTTGATCTTAGTCTCAAACAGGACTATTGTATCCTTAACGAACGTTTAAGTTGATCTTAGCCGCAACGCGACTAATGCATCCTTAAAATAAAAACACCAAACCCAAATCTAAGTAAATACGGATTTGGACTAGTCCACGTCCTACGAGCGACGGCATTATTCAGTCTCCGTATACAATCCACGGGCAACCACAAACAAAACAAACACACACGACACGAAGTGAAATTCCGGAGAAGGAGAAAGTTGTTACCGTGATGCGGTAGCGTAATTAACTGCAGGGGCTTGCGCCTGCAGGGAAGAGCGTCCCCACAATCAAAAACCCCTCAAGCGAGGGGGAATCTGATGAAGTCTGCTACATCGGCCGCATCCGTCTAAACCTCCGATACACGGTGCCATAAATCAACTTGGCATCTTTGGAGAGGTAGACGGATAAAACCAAATAGCAT